>CM051265.1:7425433-7812933 GCA_027921565.1 Artemia sinica | reverse complement strand
ATTCTTTGATGTATATTTGATGTATGATATTAATTGCTGAAAGCTCATCAGTTCAAAATTATAAAATTTTAATGTTTATTTTCAATATTAAGTACAAAAGAAAGTATTTTTAATAAAATTGGTTTTCAGTAAAGCACCAATGACGCATTAGGTTTTAGACTTTTACAGTGAGAGAATGAGGCGATACCCAAATTATTTTTTGTAGTGATTTTTGTTCGTTTCATGCTTGATTTGCATATTCAATTTAAGTTTCACTCGTCTTAAAATTTATTCATTCATTTACATTAATATCTATTGTAAGTTTGTTTGTATTGATTGTTTATTTAATTTCTGTTCGTTTTAAGTTTCATTTATACTTAAATAGCAAATTTTTTTTTCGTTTTAAGCTTGATTTTCATATTCAATCTAACCATTACTCGCTTTAAGATCTATTTATATATTTATGTTGTTACTTGTTGTATATTTTTTCCTATGATTGTTTATTTAATTTCTGTTGGTTTTGGGTTTCATTTATTCTTTAATAGTAGTTTCTGGTCGTTTTGAGTTTGAATTTTGACAGGTATTTGTATCTGCTGAGCTTAAGTTTAAAATGGACTTTGTTTTTTTTTGAAAAAATTATTTTTCGGAAAGTTTTTTTTGATTAATCCGGGTTGCAGCGGTAGCTAGCAATCCGGGTTGCAGCGGTAGCTAGCAACCTAGTAAGAGACGATCACGTCCAATGTTAAGAAATATAAAAATCCAGAGTTCCTAACAAAGGAGTCAGATCAAAACAAAAATTACACCATTAGAACCGCCTTGTCCGAAACCCTTGTATAGGAAACTTTCTGTCCCTTGGCTTGAACAGCAAGGGAAATATATTGGCTTGAAAATCAAGAAAAGTGGCAGCTACTACAACATTCTTCCTAAACGGGATATTTTTTTTCTTTTTTTCTTTTGTATCCAGAGATAGCCTGGCACTGGAACATCGTAGAGGATTGTTCAATAGCTCATTTTAAAGGAAATTAATTGGGTTAAAAATCTATAGTAACTAAAATAGATTATTTCTAAAAGAGAATAAATTTTTCCACCAAAAACTGCATTTTTGATGTGTTTTCACACTGCAGTCTTTCAAACATAATCGTATACCAGCGGTAAGATTTGAACCCACGCCTCCGAAGAGACTGGTGGCTAACACCAGTGCCTTGGACCACTCGGCCAGGCTGCCTCTCATAAATAAATATATATGTGAATTTGGGTTGCAGCAGTAGCTAGCAACCTAGTAACTGACGATCAGTCCAATGCTAAGAAATATAAAAACCCAAAACTCCTAAAAATAGAGTCAGATCAAAACAAAAGTACATCATTAGAACTACCTTGTCTGAAACCCTACTAGATAAATAATGAATGTCATCATAGTTTTATATTAGAGCTATGACGTGAATAGAAAAACACGAAATTATATTGTTGTTTCTGAAGACGTCATGAAATAATACCATTGCGTCATGACGTCATGAAATAAAATCATTACGCCGTGACGTCATAATTAGTATATAAGAAAAGTCAAAACTGTAAATGGTCTCATTCTTGATTAGATAACGGTTAGATCAAAGCAAGCTATACGCAAGTTGAAAAAACAGTACTACACAAACAACAGAGATAGTAACTTGAAAAGAAAAAAGCAAAGGTATTCAACCGACCAGGCGTATCGAGAAGCAATAATCCGGGTTGCAGCGGTAGCTAGCAACCTAGTAAGAGACGATCACGTCCAATGTTAAGAAATATAAAAACCCATAGTTCCTAAAAAAGGAGTCAGATCAAAACAAAAAGTACATCATTAGAACCGCCTTGTCCGAAACCCCTGTATAGGAAACTTTCTGTCCCTTGGCTTGAACAGCAAGGGAAATATATTGGCTTGAAAATCAAGAAAATTGACTTTAACCACGTTATTCTCCCCAAACGGAATATTTTTTTTCTCTTTTCTTTTTTTTCTTTTCCACAGATAGCTTGGCACTGGAACATCGTAGAGGGTTGTTCAATAGCTCATTTTAAAGGAAATTAATTGGGTTAAAAATCTATAGTAACTAAAATAAATTATTTCTAAAAGAGAATAAATTTTTCCACCAAAAACTGCATTTTTGATGTATTTTCACACTGCAGTCTTTCAAACATAATCGTATACCAGCGGTAAGATTTGAACCCACGCCTCCGAAGAGACTGGTGGCTAACACCAGTGTCTTGGACCACTCGGCCAGGCTGCCTCTCATAAATAAATATATATGTGAATTTGGGTTGCAGCAGTACCTAGCAACCTAGTAAGAGACGATCAGTCCCATGCTAAGAAATATAACAAAACTCCTAAAAATAGAGTAAGATCAAAATTATAATAAGGCCAAAACAAAATCGTCGACTTGCAACCTTACTTTTGACACATTAGTTAAATCTTCATCAGGCTTAAAAAATGTTTTGCTAGTTTTATATGAAAGAACGAACTTTAGCCCATAGTAGCAGAAATAAGAATATCTAGGTTGCAGCGGTAGCTAGCAACCTATTACATAATCCGGGTTTAAGTGTTAGCTAGCAACCTAGTAAGAAACGCCAAATTAAAAGATGATCATTAGAAGAACAAACAATTGCTTATATTGGACTTACTTAGCTGCCTGATTCTTTCAGGTTCGTCTCTTACTATTCCAAAGAAGAAAAAGCCGTAGGTTTTTCCTGTTTGTAATAATACATTAAAAGATAACCATATGTGACGTAATAAGTGAATGCAATATTTATACACGTTCATCTTTCGACAAGTATTGCATTAAACAACGAGCTATATCCGGGTTGCAGCGGTAGCTAGCAACCTAGTAAGAGACGATCACGTCCAATGTTAAGAAATATAAAAACCCATAGTTCCTAACAAAGGAGTCAGATCAAAACATCCGGGTTGCAGCGGTAGCTAGCAACCTAGTAAGAGACGATCACGTCCAATGTTAAGAAATATAAAAACCCATAGTTCCTAAAAAAGGAGTCAGATCAAAACAAAAAGTACACCATTAGAACCGCCTTGTCCGAAACCCCTGTATAAGAAAATTTCTGTAATTTGGCATGAACAGCAAGGGAAATATATTGGCTTGAAAATCAAGAAAATTGACTTTAACCACGTTATTCTCCACAAGCGGCATATTTTTTTTTTTCTCTTTTCTTCTTTTCCACAGATAGCTTGGCACTGGAACATCGTAGAGAGTTGTTCAATAGCTCATTTTAAAGGAAATTAATTGGATTAAAAATCCTTAGTAACTAAAATAAATTATTTCTAAAATAGAATAAATTTTTCCACCAAAAACTGCATTTTTGATGTCTTTTCATGCTGCAGTCTTTTCAAAGATATTTGATTTTTTTACATAAATCATAATTGTATACCAGCGGTAAGATTTGGACCCATCCGGGTTGCAGCGGTAGCTACCAACCTAGTAAGAGACGATCACGTCCAATGTTAAGAAATATAAAAACCCATAGTTCCTAACAAAGGAGTAAGATCAAAACAAAAAGTACACCATTAGAACCGTCTTGTCCGAAACCCCTATATAAGAAAATTTCTGTCATTTGGCATGGACAGCAAGGGAAATATATTGGCTTGAAAATCAAGAAAATTGACTTTAACCACGTTATTCTCCACAAACGGCATATTTTTTTTCTTTTTTCTTCTTTTCCACAGATAGCTTGGCACTGGAACATCGTAGAGAGTTGTTCAATAGCTCATTTTAAAGGAAAATAATTGGATTAAAAATCCTTAGTAACTAAAATATTATAATAAAGAACGAAGTCTTGTCTATACTAACTTGCAAGGACAACTTAACTAGAGTTAAGATTACAGTATTTAAGTTATGACCAAGCAAAATGTACGAGAAAAAAACTGCAAAACTTTTTAAACTGCAAAAATATTTAGGATGTCTTAGTAACAATTCCACTCTATGAAAAGTAACTAGATACTTTCCTACAAATGCTTAAATAAGCTTTATTTAATCTTAATATTTAAACAACTCGATGCAATATTATTATTATTAAATACCAAAATTATTTGTAATTACCACTTTTATGGTTTCAGTTGATTTTCCAGTAAAAAAGGCTTCAAATGAGAGGAAAGAATTTTACATAAAGGATCGATATAGTTCATCATAAATGGTGTCAGTCGAATAGTTATTAATAGAAGTATAGTACGTGACCGTCTCTTATTTGGCTGCTCGCTACCATTGCTAGTCCTAATTTTGTGAAAACGATGAAAAATGTTAAATTTTCATATATAGAAGAGTCTATTTCGAAGGGTTTATAAATGGAAAATCCGCTAACTGCAAAACTATTTCCATATATTTTAATAACGGTTTACAACAATTCAAAAAAATTAAGATTAAATATGAAAAGTTTGAGCCTTAGTTGAATTTTAGGTGTTATTTGTGATTTGATACACTAGTTTGTTACCATGAACTGTTTGAACTGGGTTGTATTTTAGATACAACTTTATTTTTAAAAAATCTGAAATAGATTCAGTAATGTATTTGTTTAAAAGATTTGATTCTGATGTGTATTTTGATGTGTATGATCTACCTTACATTGAAAATTTTATCAAGTGCTTTAATAAATGTTTGGGTTGAAACTTGATGTTGCAAGTGGAACTGTCTCTGATAAAAGAAAGTTGCAATATCTGAGATATAAAATTTGTTTCTCTATTGGCAACTTTCAAAGCTCATGGCAGCTAAGTCAAAGCTTTCCGTTGTCGTTTCAAGATTTTGAAACTCTTCTGATGAGTGGTAAACAGGGTCGTCTTGATCAAAATACAGTCTCTTATTTACTTTTTATTCATTTCAGAAGGTATGAAGAATATTGGAATTCGGTTGTGATTCATGCTGATAAAGCAAGTGTTTTATTGAGAACTTTCGAATCAAAAAATTTACGGGACTCAGAATTAAGGGGTCTTAAAGCAATTTTAACAGAAATGCCTGAAGAAACCGACTTAATTTTTCTCCCTCTACTTTATCGTGAACATTTTCTTTTAATAATATGTGATTTAAGAGAATGCAAAATATTTTTGTTAAATAGCTTGCCAAATATGACAATCAAGGCATGCTATAAAGCGCTTTTCACTTTAATGCAGCTCTTGTCGTCAATTAAGAAGACTTTGTTAGATCTTTCAGATATAAAGACACAGCCACAAGAAGATCCTAGCAGCTGTGGGATCTTTGTTATTCGATATGCAGAGGACTATATGCAGCAAAAAAATGAATTAGGAATGACTCTTACTTCTGATACTGGATTACGAAGGTATAGAATCAGATTAGCCCATAGGACACTCAGATATGCCCTGAGTTGTAATGAAAAGAAAAATTGTTGTTTTTTCTGCAGTGAAGAGCCTGTTCATATTTGTAGAAACTGTAGACTAGCTTTCTGTAGTCAACATCCGGACTCTATTCTACCTCAAAGAAGGTGTATAGTATGTCATCCAGGTTGTGTGGATATGTAATCAACGTAGATGACATAACTCGAGATTTAAGCCTCATTTAGATGGCTATTTTATAGCCCAAGGAAAGATTATTTAGCTGTTGGCCCATGAAATTTTCGCAGATTGTTGTGTGTTTTCTAGCCATAAAATCAGATTTTATGTATGGATTTGAGGCTTTTGTATTTTGAAACCTTTGGATCGAGACTATCTGTACTAAAGGTAATTATAATTAGGAAGAACATAAAGGACTTTGTAAACCATGCGGTCCAATGCAACCAATTAGGAAGACCCATAACTTTGGTTGACTCCTTCAATCCAGCTTCCTTTTCAATGACAATATTTTTAGTGGTGTTCAAGACAGGATAGATAAAAGTCAGCAATATAAATAAATCCAAAAAATTTTTAAAACTATTGCAAAAGCGTCTGTATCGTAACTTGGGTGGGGAAATCGCTGCATTTATAGATCCACTGATGACATGTTAGCACCTGAAATTTGTTTAATAATAGAAGATGATACAACATGTTGTAAAGTAAGAAATCCCCTTCGGTAATAATCATGATATGTCCCGTATCTTGCTTCTTCCCCTGGTGGAGTTGCGTAATATTTGCTAATATTGGGTCTTAATATTTGTTCGTCATCAAAATTACTCTGTAGTGGAAAATGTCCAGGGAGATGGAGCTCCATGCGTATTTCCTCTGGAAATCTATCTGGATCCGGAAAATTGTTGGTAAAACTCACTCCACCAAGAAAATTAGTTGATAGATTAGGATTTTTATTGGTGTTTTCTAAAATATGTGCAACCATCCGATCGTCATCAACGAATCCAAATACTTGATTTTTTTTTATCATAAAGAACGACCTCTTGCCTATACTAAATTTTATAGGCCACTTAACTATAGTATAGGCTAGTACAGTTATATTTAAGGTCAATATATTAAAATTTTTAACTAAAAGACGGTCATTGGAATAAAAACCCAATACATACATTTGACTTAGTTAGCTACTTGATTGTTTTAGGCTAGTCTCTTACTATTTCAAAGAAGAAAAAGCTGTAGGCTTTTTCCTGTTTGTAATATAAACAGATAGCATGGCACTGGAACATCGTAGAGAGTTGTTCAATGGCTCATTTTAAAGGAAATTAATGGGGTTAAAAACCTTTTGTAATTAAAACAAATTATTTTTATTACATTAAGAAATTTTAATTATATTCCTTAAGAAATCATCATAAGTAAAAATTTCCCATACGGAAATTGAACTCAAGCCTGCTGGGTGAGAGCTATCCCAACCTCTAGACCATATAGCATATATTAAAATATCCGATTAATGAAGTTTATGTTAAAGAACAAATTATAAACCTAGTTAGCTGCCTGATTATTTGAGGATCGTCTCGTACTATTCCAAAGAAGAAAAAGCCGTAGGCTTTTTCCTGTTTGTAATTTATTTTATAATAAAGAATGAACTTCAGGCTTTACTAACTGAAAAGTTTAGTATTTTTATATATAGTAAAGAACGAGCTCTAAATGATAGTTGTAGCTATAGCTGCAATCAAGTGAAAGACAAACCGAAGCATATAGTAACTAAAAGTTTTAAATATGTTTTGGAAAATCATAATTGCTGTAGATGGCAAAACCTAGTGAAAGGCGAACCAGAGCCCATAGTAACTAAAAAGTGAAAAAACACGCTTTGAAAACTCACATTAAAAGACGATCATTGGAATAACAAACCATTGCATACATTGGACCTAATTAGCTACTTGATTGTTTGACGTTCGTCTCTTTCAAAGAATCCGGGTTGCAGCGGTAGCTAGCAACCTAGTAAGAAACGATCACGTCCAATGTTAAGAAATATAAAAACCCATAGTTCTTAAAAAAAGATTCAGATCAAAACAAAAAGTACACCATTAGAACCGCCTTGTCCGAAACCCCTGCATAGTAAAATTTCTGTCCCTTGGCTTGAACAGCAAGGGAAATATATTGGCTTGAAAATAAAGAAAAGTGGCAGCTACTACAACATTCTGCCTAAACGGGATATTTTTTTCTTTTTTTTTTCTTTTTTTTTCTTTTTTTGTATCCAGAGATAGCTTGGCACTGGAACATCGTAGAGGGTTGTTCAATAGCTCATTTTAAAGGAAATTAATTGGGTTAAAAATCTATAATAACTAAAATAAATTATTTCTAGAAGAGAATAAATTTTTCCACCAAAAACTGCATTTTGATGTCTTTTCACACTGCAGTCTTTCAAACATAATCGTATACCAGCGGTAAGAATTGAACCCACGCCTCTGAAGAGACTGGTGGCTAACACCAGTGCCTTGGACCACTCGGCCAGGCTGCCTCTCATAAATAAATATATATGTGAATTTGGGTTGCAGCAAAAGCTAGCAGCCTAGTAAGAGACGATCAGTCCAATGCTAAGAAATATAAAAACCCAAAACTCCTAAAAATAGAGTCAGATCAAAACAAAAGTACACCATTAGAAATACCTTGTCTGAAACCCTACTAGATAAATAATGAACGTCATCATAGTTTTATATTAGAGCTATGACGTGAATAGAGTGACGTCATAATTAGTATATAAGGAAAGTCAAAACTGAAAATTCTCTCATTCTTGATTAGAATAATGGTTAGATCAAAGCAGGCTATACGCAAGTTGAAAAAAGAGTACTACACAAACAACAGAGATAGTAACTTGAAAAGAAAAAAGCAAAGGTATTCAACCGACCAGGTGTATCGAGAAGTAATAATTGAGAGAGCAAAACAAAGGTATTCAACCGACCAGGCGTATCGAGAAGTAATAATTGAGAGAGCAAAAGAAAACAGCAAGATGTGTTATCACAATGATGAAGATTATAGACATGCAAAAATTGAGACAGCCAAACAAAAGATCAAGGAACGGTATGGTAATGATGAACATTACAGAGAAGCAAGAATTGAGCAGGCTAAACAAAAGATCAAGGAGCGTTATCACAATGATAAACTTTATAGAGAAGCAACAATTGAGCAGGCTAGACAAAAGAGCAGGGAACGTTATCACAATGATGAAGATTATAGACATGCAAAAATTGAGACAGCCAAACAAAAGATCAAGGAACGGTATGGTAATGATGAACATTACAGAGAAGCAAGAATTGAGCAGGCTAAACAAAAGATCAAGGAGCGTTATCACAATGATAAACTTTATAGAGAAGCAACAATTGAGCAGGCTAGACAAAAGAGCAGGGAACGGTATGATAATGATGAAGATTACCGAAACAAACATAAGAAAAAAGTTGCTACCAGAATAATGGGTAGATACTGGGGTGACAAAAGCTATAATGAAAAAATTAAATTCTCTGCGAGGTTGTACCGAAGAACGCATAAGGACAAAGGGAAAAATTACATTCAGAAATACAAGAAGATGGCAAAAATGCAGGCTGATCTTCGTAAATTGAGAAAAATTTTACGCATGTTTTACAAGGATCACGAAAAGTATTCAAAATTACAGATTAATATTCTCTTTGAAAGAGCGGATGTTGTTGAAATGTCGGCTAGAAACTCCTTGGCAAAGCTTCATAGTAATATCCAAAAGAAATGTTGTCAATTTAATGAAAAGCTTCCAAGGTATGGATTGGCAACTGCGGAACAGTTTACAGATGCAATGGAAAATGTTCGACAACACAGTGAATATACGGAGGCGTACTTCTTTGAAAATTCGTATATTAATTTTGGAAGGAGCAATTGCAGTTTATGTAGCAGCAATAAAAACATATATACAAGCATACCTATCAACAGCGAAGGAAAAGCAATATTTTTCAATTATGGCGAAAACGAGCCTGTTAGGGTTATTAGTATATGTGTTTGTAAGACTAATGATTTAGAACAAATTTCCGGGTTGCAGCGGTAGCTAGCAACCTAGTAAGAGACGATCACCTCCAATGTCAAGAAATATAAAACCCCCCAACTCCTAAAAAAAGAGTCAGATCAAAACAAAAAGTACACCATTAGAACCGCCTTGTCCGAATCCTCTATAAAGGAAACTTACCTCCCTTTGGCTTGAATAACAAAGAAAATATATTGGCTTGAAAATCAAGAAAATTGACTTTTACCACGTTATTCTCCACAAACGGGATATTTTTTTCTTTCCGCTTTTTCTTTCTGCTCAGCTAGCTGGGCACTGGAAAATCATAGAGAGCTGTATAATAGCTCATTTTAAAGGAAATTGCAACATCTAGTCACTTTTGTATTTAAAAATAAAATACTTTTTAAAGTAGAATCAATTTTGTCAAAAAAATTGCATTTTTGATGTATTTTCATACTGCAGTCTTTTCAAAGATATTTGAATTTTGAAGCAATAAAACAGTCCATGTAATGAACTCTATAGTAATAATAGCTACTTGTCTCAATAGTAACCGAAACTCCTGGAACCAAAATTTTCTTTTTTGGCTTAATCGCTAAAATTATTATGTAAACTGCAAAAATATTTATGATGCCTAATCAGTAATAGTAATTTTTTAATTTAATTTATATTAAAGGACGATCATTAGAAAAGCACACCATTGCATATATTGGACTGAGTTAGTTTTTCAGTTTAGAATCGCTAAAGTTATTATGTAAACTGCAAAAATATTTATGATATCTGAGCAACAATTTTAATCTTTTCATTCAAACTAACAAAATACCTGAAAATTTTATAATAGGTTACATAAAGGCTCGATCATCGAATTTAAGCTGAAACTAAGTAAAGGACAATTATGCCTCCATATATTCAGAGTGATGTGTAATATTTCCCATTACATCTGTAAACTGTTCCACAGTTGCCGGTCCATACCTTGGAAGCTTTTCACTAAACATGCAACATTTCCGGGTTGCACTGGTAGCTAGCAACCTAGTAAGAGACGATCACGTCCAATGTTAAGAAATATAAAAACCCCTAACTCCTAAAAAAAGAGTCAGATCAAAACAAAATGTACACCATTAGAACCGCCTTGTCCGAAACCCCTATAAAGAAAACTTACCGCCCTTTGGCTTGAATAACAAAGAAAATATATTGGCTTGAAAATCAAGAAAATAGACTTTTACCACGTTATTCTCCACAAACGGGATATTTTTTTCTTTTTTTCTTCCTTTCCAGAGATAGCTTGGCACTGGAACATCGTAGAGAGTGGTTCAATGGCTCATTTTAAAATCTCTAGGTCTAATGCTATTTGTACTTGATTTTTTTTAAATAATTATTTTTTACCAAAAACTTAATTTTTTATATATAATATTGATCAATGACGTCATGGTCGTTGGATGTAGTTAATATCCGGGTTGCAGCGGTAGCTAGCAACCTAGTAAGAGACGATCACCTCCAATGTTAAGAAATATAAAACCCCCCAACTCCTAAAAAAAGAGTCAGATCAAAACAAAAAGTACACCATTAGAACCGCCTTGTCCGAATCCTCTATAAAGAAAACTTACCGCCCTTTGGCTTGAATAACAAAGAAAATATATTGGCTTGAAAATCAAGAAAATAGACTTTTACCACGTTATTCTCCACAAACGGGATATTTTTTTCTTTCCGCTTTTTTCCTGCTCAGCTAGCTGGGCACTGGAAAATCATAGAGAGTTGTATAATAGCTCATTTTAAAGGCAATTGCAACATCTAGTCACTTTTGTAATTAAAAATAAAATACTTTTTAAAGTATAACCATATATGACGTAATAAGTGACATGACGTAATATCTAAAACCTATTGTGTACTAATAACCATATATGACTTAATTAGCGACGTGACGTAAAAATTGAAAAAATTAATTTTTATTTTATTTTCGTTTTTAGTTCAGAATCACTAAAGTTATAAACTGCAAAAATATTTATGATGTCTGAACAATAGTTTTAATCTTTTAATTTAGACTAGAAAAATATCTGAAAATTTAAAAATTAGTTTAATTTTTTGTTAGGTTCTTGATACTTGATACGTGACATAAAAAAATTCAACTAACGGTTACATAATGGTTTCAATCAAGCAAGCTACACGCAAGTTAAAAAAAACAGTACTACCAAAAAAACAGAGATAGCATCTTGAAAAGAAAAAAACAAAGGTATTCAACCGACCAGGCGTATCGAGAAGTAATAATTGATCCGGGTTGCAGCGGTAGCTAGCAACCTAGTAAGAGACGATCACGTCCAATGTCAAGAAATATAAAAACCCATAGTTCCTAACAAAGGAGTCAGATCAAAACAAAAAGTACACCATTAGAACCGCCTTGTCCGAAACCCCTGTATAGGAAACTTTCTGTCCCTTGGCTTGAACAGCAAGGGAAACATATTGGCTTGAAAATCAAGAAAATTGACTTTAACCACGTTATTCTCCCCAAACGGGATATTTTTTTCTTTTTTCTTTTTTTTTTCTTTTCCACAGATAGCTTGGCACTGGAACATCGTAGAGGGTTGTTCAATAGCTCATTTTAAAGGAAATTAATTGGGTTAAAAAATCTATAGTAACTAAAATAAATTATTTCTAAAAGAGAATAAATTTTTCCACCAAAAACTGCATTTTTGATGTCTTTTCACACTGCAGTCTTTCAAACATTATTATAATAAAGATCGAACTCTTCCCTATACTAACTTGCATACGCAACTTCACTATAGTTATTTTACAGTAAAGAACAAACCTTAGCCCATAGTAACAGAAACAAGATTTTATAATAAAGAACGACCTCTTGCCTATACTAAATTTTATACGCCACTTAATTATAGTATAGGTTAGTAATTCAACAGATAGAATGGCACTGTACACCATCAAAAGTACACCATTAGAACCGCCTTGTCCGAAACCCCTGTATAGTAAACTTTCTGTCCCTTAGCTTGAACAGCAAGGGAAATATATTGGCTTGAAAATCAAGAAAAGTGGCAGCTACTACAACATTCTACCTAAACAGGATATTTTTTTCTTTTTTTTCTTTTGTATCCAGAGATAGCTTGGCACTGGAACATCGTAGAGGGTTGTTCAATAGCTCATTTTAAAGGAAATTAATTGGGTTAAAAACCTTTAGTAACTAAAATAAATTATTTCTAAAAGAGAATAAATTTTTCCACCAAAAACTGCATTTTTGATGTCTTTTCACACTGCAGTCTTTCAAACATAATCGTATACCAGCGGTAAGATTTGAACCCACGCCTCCGAAGAGACTGGTGGCTAACACCAGTGCCTTAGATCACTCGGCCAGGCTGCTTCTCATAATTTGGGTTGCAGCAGTAGCAAGCAACATAGCAAGAGACGATCAGTCCAATGCTAAGAAATATAAAAACCCAAAACTCCTAAAAATACAGTCAGATCAAAACAAAAGTGTATCATTAGAATTACCTTGTCTGAAACCCTACTAGATAAATTAGAGCTATGACGTGAATAGAAAAACACGATATTATGTTGTGGTTTCTGAAGACGTCATGAAATAATATCATTGCGCCATGACGTCATCATTATCCGGGTTGCAGCGGTAGCTAGCAACCTAGTAAGAGACGATCACCTCCAATGTTAAGAAATATAAAAACCCGTAGCTCCTAAAAAAAGAGTCAGATCAAAACAAAAAGTACACCATTAGAACCGCCTTGTCCAAATCCTCCATAAAGGAAACTTACCGCCCTTTGGCTTGAATAACAAAGAAAATATATTGGCTTGAAAATCAAGAAAATAGACTTTTACCACGTTATTCTCCCCAAACGGGATATTTTTTTCTTTTTTTTTTCTTTTTTCTTTTCCACAGATAGCTTGGCACTGGAACATCGTAGAGGGTTGTTCAATAGCGCATTTTAAAGGAAATTAATTGGGTTAAAAATCTATAGTAACTAAAATAAATTATTTCTAAAAGAGAATAAATTTTTCCACCAAAAACTGCATTTTTGATGCAGTGACGTCATAATTATTATATAAGAAACGTCAAAACTGTAAATGGTCTCATTCATGAATACATAATGGTTAGATCAATCCGGGTTGCAGCGGTAGCTAGCAACCTAGTAAGAGACGATCACCTCCAATGTTAAGAAATATAAAAACCCGTAGCTCCTAAAAAAAGAGTCAGATCAAAACAAAAAGTACACCATTAGAACCGCCTTGTACAAATCCTCCATAAAGGAAACTTACCGCCCTTTGGCTTGAATAACAAAGAAAATATATTGGCTTGAAAATCAAGAAAATAGACTTTTACCACGTTATTCTCCCCAAACGGGATATTTTTTTCTTTTTTTCTTTTTTTTTTCTTTTTTTGTATCCAGAGATAGCTTGGCACTGGAACATCGTAGAGGGTTGTTCAATAGCTCATTTTAAAGGAAATTAATTGGGTTAAAAATCTATAGTAACTAAAATAAATTTTTTTTAAAAGAGAATAAATTTTTTCAATAAAAACTGTATTTTTGATGCAGTGACGTCATAATTACTATATAAGAAACGTCAAAACTGCAAAAGGTCTCATTCATGAATACATTTATAATAAAGAACGACCTCTTGCCTATACTAAATTTTATAGGCCACTTAACTATAGTAGCATAAAGGATTTTATAATAAAGAACATCCGGGTTGCAGCGGGAGCTAGCAACCTAATAAGAGACGATCGAGTCCAATGCTAAGAAATAAAAAAAAACCATAGCTCCTAAAACAGCAGTCAGATCAAAACAAAAAGTACACCATTAGAACCGCCTTGTCCAAAAACTCTGTATAGTTACAATAAGGAACGAACTTTAACCCATAGTAACTTAAGTATTATATCAAACGGTTCGTTGTCATAGTAAAGAGCTGTGTAATGGCTCATTTTAAAGGAAATTGCTGTATATAGAAACCTTTTGTAATTAACAAAATTAATTATTATTATAAAACAAATTATTATTATGTGGTAAAGAACTAACTCTAGGCGATAGTAACTAATTATAATTAAGAACGACTTCTTGCCTATACTAAATTTTATACGCCACTTAATTATAGTATAGGTTAGTAATTCAACAGATAGCTTTGCACTGGAACATCGTAGAGAGTTGTTCAATGGCTCATTTTAAAGGAAATTAATGGGGTTAAAAACCTTTTGTAATTAAAACAAATTATTTTTATTACATTAAGAAAATATATAATAAAGATCGAACTCTTCCCTATACTAACTTGCATAGGCAACTTCACTATAGTGAAGATTACAGTATTTATATTATACATCATTATAAATTATAAAAGGTTCGAATATTCGAAGATTATAGAGTTAAAAGTTTTCCCACACCGGGAATCGAACCCCGTCCTCCTAAGTAAAAGTTAACTATCCTAGCCACTAGACCAAATGGGACCACAAAGAAGTATGATTTAAGAACAATATGCATATTATTATTTCACCATACCAATTATAATAAGGCCAAAACAAAATCGTCGAATTGCAACCTTACTTTTGACACATCAGTTAAATCTTCATCAGACTTAAAAACTGTTTTGCTAGTTTTGCAGTAAATTACAATAAGGAACGAACTTAACCCATAGTAACTTAAGTATTATATCAAACGGTTCGTTGTCATAGTAAAGAGCTGTGTAATGGCTCATTTTAAAGGAAATTGCTGTATATAGAAACCTTTTGTAATTAACAAAATTAATTATTATTATAAAACAAATTATTATTATGTGGTAAAGAACTAACTCTAGGCGATAGTAACTAATTTAATTTTGAAAAGAAAGAATTACAGCAGAAACCTAAATGGTAGTATAAGTAAGCAACATATAATAACAACCGTCCACCAGGATTTGAACTCGGATCGCAGGATTCAAAGTCTTAGGTGCTAACCACTACACCAAGAAACGTTCATACGAGAAAGAATTTTAACAGTATTTATAATAAAGAACGACCTCTTGCCTATACTAAATTTCATACGCCACTTAATTATAGAATAGGTTAGTAATTCCACAAATATTATAATAAAGAACGACCTCTTACCTATGCTAAATTTTATACGCCACTTAATTATAGTATAGGTTAGTAATTCAACAGATACCATGGCACTGGAACATTGTAGAGAGTTGTTCAATGGCTCATTTTGAAGGAAATTAATGGGGTTAAAAACTTTTTGTAATTAAAACAATTATTTTTATTACATTTGATAATAAAGATCAAACCCTTCCCTATACTCACTTGCATACGCAACTTCACTATAGTTAAGATTACAGTATTTATATTATACATCATTATAAATTATAAAAGGTTCAAATGTTCGAAGATTATAGAGTTAAAAATTTTCCCACACCGGGAATCGAACCCGAGCCTGTTAAGTGAAAGTTAACTATCCTAGCCACAAGACCATATGGAACCATAAAGAAGTATGATTTAAGAGCCATATGCATATTATTATTTCACCATACCAATTATAATAAGGCCAAAACAAAATCATCGACTTGCAACCTTACTTTTGACACATTAGTTAAATCTTCATCAGGCTTAAAAAATGTTTTGCTAGTTTTACATGAAATTATAATAAAGAACGACATCTTGCCTATACTAAATTTTATATGCCGCTTAATTGTCGTATAGGTTAGTAATCCATGTTGCAGCAGTAGCGAGCAGCCTAGTAAGAGACGATCACACCCCATACTAAAAATTAAAGTAACCCATAACTCCTGAAAAAAGGTTCAGATCAAAACAAGAAATATACTATTAGAGCCGCCTTGTCCAAAAGGTCTATATAGCAATCCGGGTTGCAGCGGTAGCTAGCAACCTAGTAAGAGACGATCACGTCCAATGTTAAGAAATATAAAAACCCATAGTTCCTAACAAAGGAGTCAGATCAAAACAAAAAGTACACCATTAGAACCGCCTTGTCCGAAACCCCTGTATTATAATAAAGATCGAACTCTTCCCTATACTAACTTGCATACGCAACTTCACTATAGTTAAGATTACAGTATTTATATTATACATCATTATAAAATATAAAAGGTTCAAATGTTCGAAGATTATAGAGTCAAAAATTTTCCCACACCGGGAATCGAACCCGAGCCTGTTAAGTGAAAGTTAACTATCCTAGCCACTAGACCATATGGAACCATAAAGAAGTATGATTTAAGAGCCATATGCATATTATTATTTCACCATACCAATTATAATAAGGCCAAAACAAAATCGTCGACCTGCAACCTTACTTTTGACACATTAGTTAAATCTTCATCAGGCTTAAAAAATGTTTTGCTAGTTTTACATTTTCCGGGTTGCAGCGATAGCTAGCAACCTAGTAAGATCCGGGTTGCAGCGGTAGCTAGCAACCTAGTAAGAGACGATCACGTCCAATGTTAAGAAATATAAAAACCCATAGTTCCTAACAAAGGAGTCAGATCAAAACAAAAAGTACACCATTAGAACCGCCTTGTCCGAAACCCCTGTATAGGAAACTTTCTGTCCCTTGGCTTGAACAGCAAGGGAAATATATTGGCTTGAAAATCAAGAAAATTGACTTTAACCACGTTATTCTCCCCAAACGGGATATTTTTTTCTTTTTTTTCTTTTTCTTTTCCACAGATAGCTTGGCACTGGAACATCGTAGAGGGTTGTTCAATAGCTCATTTTAAAGGAAATTAATTGGGTTAAAAATCTATAGTAACTAAAATAAATTATTTCTAAAAGAGAATAAATTTTTCCACCAAAAACTGCATTTTTGATTTCTTTTCACACTGCAGTCTTTTTACAGTAAAGAACGATCTCTCTCCCATAGTAACTGATATGTTACATTAAAAGACAATCATTGGAATAAAAAGTTATTGCATGTATTGGACTTAGTTAGCTACTTGATCGTTTGAGGTTCGTCTCTTACTATTTCAAAGAAGAAAAAGCCGTAGGCTTTTTCCTGTTTGTAATATTTTCCTGTTTGTTATCAGGGTTACAGCGGTATCCGAGTTGCAGCGGTAGCTAGCAACCTAGTAAGAGACGATCACGTCCAATGTTAAGAAATAAAAAAAACCATAGCTTCTAAAAAAGGAGGCAGATCAATTATAATAAAGAGCGAATATTCTACCGATTGTCTACTAATAACCGTATTGGCCGTAATAAGTGACTTGACGTAATATCTAACAAATATTGTGTACTAATAACCACATATGACGAACTGAGTGACGTGACATAAAATTGAAATCCGGGTTGCAGCGGTAGCTAGCAACCTAGTAAGAGACGATCACGTCCAATGTTAAGAAATATAAAAACCCATAGTTCCTAGCAAAGGAGTCAGATCAAAACAAATTATAATAAAGATCGATTACATTAAAGGACGATCATTTGAATAACAAACCATTGCATACATTAGACTTTGTTTACATTAAAGAACAAATTTCCAGCCCATTGTAGCTAAAATAAGATTATAAGTAATGTTAACGATTGATCAATGTTACAGTAAAGAACGATCTCTGGCCCTTAGTAACTGATATAAGGTGTTATAATAAAGAACGACCTCTTACCTATACTAAACTTATTTATACGCCACTTATTTATAGTATAGGTTAGTAATTCAACAGATAGATTGGTACTGGAACATCGCTGAGAATTGTTCAATGGCTCATTTTAAAGGAAATTCATGGGGTTAAAACTTCTTCTAATTAAAATAATTTATAATAATTTACAATAAAGAACGACCTCTTGCCTATACTAAATTATATAGGCCACTTAACTATAGTATAGGTTAGTAAATTTACATTAAAAGACGATCACTGAAATAACAAACCATTCCATACATTGGACTTAGTTAGCTACTTGATTGTTTGAGTTTTGTCTCTTACTATTCAAAAGAAGAAAAAGCCGTAGGCTTTTTCCTGTTTATAATAAAGAACGACCTTTTGCCTATACTATATTTTTTCACAATAAAGAACGACACCTAGCCCATTAAAAATGAAACATAAATAGGGATTATATAATTTCCATCAGTATCATGGCTGTAGAGACGGCTGATACCTAGTAAAGAACAAACCATTACAGCAAAGAACATTTCATGTTAATTTACAATAAGGACCGAAGTCTATCTCATATTAACTGATGCAACAGGGAAAAAAAAGAGTTATGTGGTATATATGACGTCATACGAGGTTATATTTGATTTTAAATAATCCGGGTTGCAGCGGTAGCTAGCCACCTAATAAGGGACGATCACGTCCAATGTTAAGAAATATAAAAACCCTTAACTCCTAAAAAAAGGGTCAGATCAGGACAAAAAGTACACCATTAGGACCGCCTTGTCCAAAACCCCTATATAGGAAACTTTCTATCCTTTGGCTTGAACAGCAAGGGAGATATATTGGCTTGGAAATCAAGAAAAGGTGTAGCTACTACATTATTCAGCCTAAGTTATCCGGGTTGCAGCGGTAGCTAGCAACCTAGTAAGAGACGATCACGTCCAATGTTAAGAAATATAAAAACCCGTAGTTCCTAACAGAGGAGTCAGATCAAAACAAAAAGTACACCATTAGAACCGCCTTGTCCAAATCCTCCATAAAGGAAACTTACCGCCCTTTGGCTTGAATAACAAAGAAAATATATTGGCTTGAAAATCAAGAAAATAGACTTTTACCACGTTATTCTCCCCAAACGGGATATTTTTTTCTTTTTTTTTTCTTTGTTTCCAGAGATAGCTTGGCACTGGAACATCGTAGAGGGTTGTTCAATAGCTCATTTTAAAGGAAATTAATTGGGTTAAAAATCTATAGTAACTAAAATAAATTATTTCTAAAAGAGAATAAATTTTTCCAATAAAAACTGTATTTTTGATGCATTATAATAAAGATCGAACTCTTCCCTATACTAACTTGCATAGGCAACTTCACTATAGTTAAGATTACAGTATTTATATTATACATCATTATAAATTATAAAAGGTTCAAATTGTTCGAAGATTATAGAGTTAAAAATTTTCCACACCGGGAATCGAACCCGGGCCTGTTGAGTGAAAGTTAACTATCCTAGCCACTAGACCATATGGGACCATAAAGAAGTATGATTTAAGAACCATATGCATATTGTTATTTCACCATACCCATTATAATAAGGCCAAAACAAAATCGTCGACTTGCAACCTTACTTTTGACACATTAGTTAAATCTTGATCAGACTTAAAAAATGTTTTGCTAGTTTTACATGAAAGAACGAACCTTAGCCCATAGTAGCAGAAATAAGAATATCTAGGTTGCAGCGGTAGCTAGCAACTTATTAATTACATAATCTGAGTATAAGTGGTAGCTAGCAACCTAGTAATAAACGCCAAATTAAAAGATGATCATTAGAAGAACAAAAAATTGCTTATATTGGACTTAGTTAGCTGCCTGATTCTTTGAGGTTCGTCTCTTACTATTTCAAAGAAGAAAAAGCCATAGGCTTTTTCCTGTTTGTAATCCGGGTTGCAGCGGTAGCTAGCAACCTAGTAAGAGACGATCACGCCCAATGTTAAGAAATGTAAAAACCCACAGTTCCTAAAAAAGGAGTCAGATCAAAACAAAAAGTACACCATTAGAACCGCCTTGTCCGAAACCCCTTGAAAGGAAACTTACCGCCCTTTGGCTTGAACAGCAAGGGAAATATGTTGGCTTGAAAATCAAGAAAATTGACTTTAACCACGTTATTCTCCACAAACGGGATATTTTTTTCTTTTTTTCTTCTTTTCCAGAGATAGCTTTGTACTGGAACATCGTAGAGAGTTGTTCAATGGCTCATTTTAAAGGAAATTAATTGGGTTAAAAACGTTATAATAAAGAACGACCTCTTGCCTATACTAAATTATATAGGCCACTTAACTATAGTATAGGTTAGTAAATTTACATTAAAAGACGATAACTGAAATAACAAACCATTCCATACATTGGACTTAGTTATTAGCTACTTGATTGTTTGAGTTTCGTCTCTTACTATTAAAGAAGAAAAAGCCGTAGGCTTTTTCCTGTTTGTATTTATAGTTATTATAATAAAGAACGACTTCTTCCCTATGCTAAATTTTATACGCCACTTAATTATTACATTAAAAGACGATTATTGGAATAACAAACAATTGTATGCATTGGAATTAGTTAGCTACTTGATTGTTTGAGGTTCGTCTCTTACTATTTCAAAGAAGAAAACGCCGTAGGCTTTTTCCTGTTTGTAATCAGTTTTTTTATATTTTATAGGCTACTGAACTATAGTATAGGCTAGTAAAGTTATATTTAAGGTCAATATATTCAAATTTTCCATTATAAGACGATCATTGGAATAAAAACCCATTGCATATATTTAATTTAGTTAGCGACTTGATTGTTTGAGGCTATCTGGGTTGCAGCGGTAGCTAGCAACCTAGTAAGAGACGATCACGTCCAATGTTAAGAAATATAAAAACCCCTAACTCCTATAAAAATAGTACAATAAAGAACGAACTTCAGCCCATACCAAATCAAACAGTTTGTGGTCATAATAATGAGTGTAATGGCTAATCTTAAAGGAAACTGCTGCATATAAGAACCTTTTATAATTAATTACATTAAAAGACCCTCATTGGAATAATAAACAATTACATAAATTTGAATTAGTTAGCTATTTTACATTAAAGGACGAACTATAGCCCATAGTAACTGATATCCGAGTTGCGGTGGTAACGAGCAACCTAGTAAGAGACGATCCGGCCCCATAGTAAGAAATGAAATAGATACATTAAAAATTACTACTTAAGAACGACAAAGATCCGGGTTGCAGCGGTAGCTAGCAACCTAGTAAGAGACGATCACGTCCAATGTTAAGAAATATAAAAAACCCTAACTCCTAAAAAAAGAGTCAGGTCAAAACAGAAAGTACACCATTAGAACCGCCTTGTCCGAAACCCCTGTATAGGAAACTTACCGCCCTGCGGCTTGAATAACAAAGAAAATATATTGGCTTGATAATCAAGAAAATTGACTTTTACCACGTTATTCTCCACAAACGGGATATTTTTTTCTTTCTTTCTTTTCCACAGATAGCTTGGCACTGGAACATCGTAGAGAGTTGTTCAATGGCTCATTTTAAAGGAAATCTCTATGTAATAAAGAACGACCTCTTGCCTATACTAAATTTTATACGCCACTTAGTTATAGTATAGGTTAGTAATTCCACAGATAGCTTGGCACTGGAACATCTTAGAGAGTTATTCAATGGCTCATTTTAATCCGGGTTGCAGCGGTAGTTATAATAAAGAACGACCTCTTGCCTATACTAAATTTTATACGCCACTTAGTTATAGTATAGGTTAGTAATTCCACAGATAGCTTGGCAATGGAACATCGTACAGAGTTGTTTAATGGCTCATTTTAAAGGAAATTAATGGGGTTAAACACCTTTTCTAATTATAAAATAAATTATTTTTAAAATTACATTATAAAACGATCATTCAAAGAACATACCATCGCATATATTGGACTTTGTTAGCTGCCTGATTCCTTGTAAAAGATCTTTTTTTGTCAAATAAAACTAGATTACAAGGTAGCTAGCAAAACCAGAACTCCTAAACATAGAGTCAGATCAAAACAAAAGTACATCATTAGAACCACCTTGTCTGATACCCTACTAGATAAATAATGAATGTCGTCATAGTTTTATTAGAGCTATGACGTGAATAGAAAAACACGACATTATGTTGTTGTTTCTGAAGACGTCATGAAATAATGTCATAACGCCATGACGTCATGAAATATAATAAAGAGCGACCTCTTGCCAATACTAAATTTTATACGTCACTTAATTATAGTATAGGTTAGTAATTCCACGGATAGCTTGGCACTGGAACATCGTAGAGAGTTGTTCTATCGCTCATTTTAAAGGAAATTAATGGGGTTAAAAATTATTATAAAGAACGACCTCTTGCCTATACAAAATTTTATACGCCCCTTAATTATAGTATAGGTTAGTAATTCAACAGATAGCTTGGCAATGGAACATCGTAGATGCATAAAGGATCGATGTGGTTCATTATAAATTATAAAAGGTTCGGATGTTCGAAGATTATAGAGTTAAAAATTTTCCCACACCGGGAATCGAGCCTAGGCCTGTTAAGTGGATGTTAACTAGACTAGCCACTAGACCATATGGGACTATAATGAAGTATGATTCAAGAACCATATGCATATTATTATTTCATCATACCAATTATAATAAGGCCAAAACAAAATCGTCGACTTGCAACCTTACTTTTGACACATCAGTTAAATCTTCATCAGACTTAAAAAATGTTTTGCTAGTATAAATTGATGGATCCAGTTGTATTTGATCTACACTACATATAAAATTACACGTCGAATTGCTAGAACCTAACAAAACCAAAACTAATTTTAAAGTTTTCAGGAGATTTTCTAGTTTGAATTTAAAAATTGAACATTAAAGAACGACTGGGTTGCAGCGGTAGCTAGTACAATAAGGGCTAATTTTTGTAGACTGCATATTTGTTCAGGGATGAATATACCATCACAAACCAAGAAAGCTTCTGAGACTCGAAGCCCACACAAGTATATTTCTGATGGATCACAGCCAATCTCCTAATTTTTCCTCGACAGCATTGTGGTCTGGCATTTCCAAAATCGTCGTTTGGCGGGACAAAATACCCACTTTTTTCACAAAATTCAAAATTCACACTTTGAAGTCGTGGTTTTCTTTTGTTGCTTAAATTAGGCCATAGCATTTTGAATTGCTGTTGAAAAGAGCCCTCTGAGCAATATCCAGCCGCTGATTCTGTAAAATCAAAAACACATACATTTGTACGGCTGTTAAGCCGCTTTCTAAATAATTATAAAAACCTTCTTGAGCTAATAGTTTCAATTACCACTAGAAAACAATTACCACTAACAGGAGTAGGTTTACCGACCCCTAAATATTATGACCTGTAGGGCTAAAATTTGTAACTATAAGATAATGCTCTTTTATAATTATTAAATAAAAAACCAAGTTTTTTTAACTGAAAGTAAGGAACGACGTTAAAACTTAAAACGAGCAGAAATTATTCCGTATATGAAAGGGGCTGTCCCCTCCTCAACGCCTCGCTCTTTACGCTAAAGTTTTTTATTGTTTAAAAAAACAAGAGTTGTGAGAAAGTCAAACTTTAGCATAAAGAGTGAGGCGTTTTACATTAAAGATCGAACTTTAGTCCATAGTAACTGAAGTTATATTAAAAGACGATCATTAGGAGATCATACATAAGGGATAGATACTGTAAATTGGAATTTTGTAAGTATCGTCGGTATCATGGTTTTATTGATAGCTGAATTCAAAAGTATTACAGTAAAGAACAAACTTCAAGCCCATAGTAGCTAATCCGGGTTGCAGCGGTAGATAACAACCTAGTTATAATAAATCCGGGTTGCAGCGGTATTTAGCAACCTAGTAAGAGACGATCACGTCCAATGTTAAGAAATATAAAAACCCATAGTTCCTAACAAAGGAGTCAGATCAAAACAAAAAGTACACCATTAGAACCGCCTTGTCCGAACCCCCTGTATAGTAAACTTTTTGTCCCTTGGCTTGAACAGCAAGGGAAATATATTGGCTTGAAAATCAAGAAAAGTGGCAGCTACTACAACATTCTGCCTAAACGGGATATTTTTTTTTCTTTGTTTCCAGAGATAGCTTGGCACTGGAACATCGTACATAGTTGTTCAATGGCTCATTTTAAAGGAAATTAATTGGGTTAAAAATCTATAGTAACTAAAATAAATTATTTCTAAAAGAGAATAAATTTTTCCACCAAAAACTGCATTTTTGATGTCTTTTCACACTGCAGTCTTTCAAACATAATGCCAGAGGTAAGATTTGATCCCACGCCTCCGAAGAGACTGGTGGCTAACACCAGTGCCTTGGACCACTCGGCCAGGCTGCCTCTCATAAATAAATATATATGTGAATTTGGGTTGCAGCAGTAGCTAGCAACCTAGTAAGAGACGATCAGTCCAATGCTAAGAAATATAAAATTCAAAACTCCTAAAAATAGAGTCAGATCAAAACAAAAGTACATCATTAGAACTACCTTGTCTGAAACCCTACTAGATAAATAATGAATGTCATCATAGTTTTATATTAGAGCTATGACGTGAATAGAAAAACACAAAATTATATTGTTGTTTCTGAAGACGTCATGAAATAATACCATTGCGCCATGACGTCATGAAATAAAATCATTATGCCATGACGTCATAATTACTGTATAAGAAACGTCAAAACTGTAAATTGTCTCATTCATGAATAAATAATGGTTAGTTCAAAGCAAGCTACACGCAAGTTAAAAAAACAGTACTACAAAAAAAAAAACAGAGATAGTATCTCGAAAAGAAAAAAGCAAAGGTATTCAACCGACCAGGCGTATCGAGAAGTAATCAAACAAAACAGCAAGATGTGTTATCACAATGATGAAGATTATAGACATGCGAAAATTGAGACATTCAAACAAAAGATCAAGGAGCGTTATCACAATGATGAAGATTATAGACATGCGAAAATTGAGACAGCCAAACAAAACCCCAAGGAGCGTTATCAAAATGATAAACTTTATAGAGAAGCAACAATTTTTTACATAAAGGATCGATACTGTAAGTAGGAATTTTATAAGTAGTATCACTGTTTAAATGATGAATTACAAACTAAAAGAAATTGACCCCGGATGGCCTTGAATTTTATAATGTGTCTTCTTTACTAAATTCCCTGCAAGCTTCATGTGTTTTACATGGGATTATCGGCTAAACGAGGCCGTGGACACTTACGAATTGGTTTCTAGCTGAAACCTAGTAAAGAACGAACCACGGCAAATAGTAACTAAAAGTTACATACATAAACACACAATTATTGCTTGTTTATAAAGATAGTATATATAACTGTCAATATAAATTCATTCGTGTTTTTTTTCTGTTTTTCTTGTAATCTTGGTTATGATGATATTTTCTTTTCGATATTATGAGAAATAGAATCATTCTGCTCGAAATAAAACTTGTTTTCAGTAGAGTCCAAATTATGTCAGCTGGTCTTTAGATGCTCTGGGGCCTTCAGCCCTACTCATCTTAGTTTCGTGAGCTAAATTTTACTTGCACTTAATTAATTGAACTAAAGAAGGCAAAATGCCTATGAAAATTTTCATTGTGTCCATTAAAACTGAAAATTCAAAACTGCTAATGGGAAACATATGCCTTATAGAATCAATGAATAGCTTTATTCCATTCTAGTTTGTTCTTACAAGTTTTATTGATACGTAATTTCTGACTTGAAATACTGCTACTACTTCTAAAAACTCGTTGGAGCACCATGCCGGCTGTAACCAATCCAGCTACGCACGCCCCTGTTCTATCCTTACTTATTCAATCCTACCAGAAAGTCCCAATTTTTCTTTAACCTTCCTTTATGACTTCCTCCCACCCTGTTTTGGAACGACCTGCTTTTAATTTGGCTCTAAATGGGCCAAATGATAATCTACAAGTGTAAAAGAAGCTTCGGTAAAGAAATTAAATTAACTTCTATATAATTTTAAATTCGTTCTGCTCCTCATTCTTGATCGCATCTTCAAATTCCCTTATAGCCGAGTCAACAAGGTTTTCTTCATTGGCACTTGGACCTGTTACGAGTAATCCTTTAGATCGTGGAGCTACAAGAGTTACTTTTGGGGGGTATGCGTGAGCTTGGAAATGTTACAAGTACTTGGACCTGTACTTGGACCTGCTACGAGGAGGAGGAGGTCCTGGTACTACAAAAGGATCCTTAAGCTTCGTCAAAACTCTTTTTATAATAAAGAACGACCTCTTGCCTATACTAAATTATATAGGCCACTTAACTATAGTATAGGTTAGTAAATTTACATTAAAAGACGATCACTGAAATAACAAACCATTCCATACATTGGACTTTGTTAGCTACTTGATTGTTTGAGTTTCGTCTCTTACTATTTAAAAGAAGAAAAAGCCGTAGGCTTTTTCCTGTTTGTATTTATTATAATAAAGAACGAACTCTGGCCGATAGTAATTTGCTGCCTGATGTTGTGTAGTATAGAACTAATTCTAGCCCGTTGTAATCCGGGTTCGAGTGGTAGCTAGCAACCTAGTAAGAGATGATTACATTAAAAGACGATCATTTGAATAATAAACCATTGTATACATCGGAATTAGTTAGCTACTTGATTGTTTGAGGTTCGTCTCTTACTATTTCATAGAAGAAAAAGCTGTATGCTTTTTCCTGTTTGTAATCAGGTTATTATTAATGGTTAATGGTTCGGGTTATACGTAATGGCTCATTTTAAAGGAATTCCACAGATAGCTTGGCACTGGAACATCGAAGAGAGTTGTTCAATGGCTGATTTTAAAGGAAATTAATTATAATAAAGATCGAACTCTTCCCTATACTAACTTGCATAGGCAACTTCACTATAGTTAAGATTACAGTATTTATATTATACATCATTATAAATTATAAAAGGTTCAAATGTTCGAAGATTATAGAGTTAAAATTTTACCACACCGAGAATCGAACCCAGGCCTCTTAAGTGAAAGTTAACTATCCTAGCCACTAGACCATATGGGACCATAAAGAAGTATGATTTAATAACCATATGCATATTATTATTTCACCATACCAATTATAACAAAGCCAAAACAAAATCGTCGACTTCCAACCTTACTTTTGACACATTATTACAATAAAGAACGACCTCTTGCCTATACTAAATTTTATACGCCACTTAATTATAGTATAGTTATCCAGGTTGCAGCGGTAGCTAGCAACCTAGTAAGAGACGATCACGTCCAATGTTAAGAAATATAAAAACCCATAGTTCCTAACAAAGGAGTCAGATCAAAACAAAAAGTACACCATTAGAACCGCCTTGTCCAAAACCCCTGTATAAGAAACTTTCTGTCATTTGGCATGAACAGCAAGGGAAATATATTGGCTTAAAAATCAAGAAAATTGACTTTAACCACGTTATTCTCCACAAACGGCATATATTTTTTTTCTTTTTTCTTCTTTTCCACAGATAGCTTGGCACTGGAACATCGTAGAGAGTTGTTCAATAGCTCATTTTAAAGAAAATTAATTGGATTAAAAATCCTTAGTAACTAAAATAAATTATTTCTAAAAGACAATAAATTTTTCCACCAAAAACTGCATTTTTGATGTCTTTTCATGCTGCAGTCTTTTCAAAGATATTTGATTTTTTTACATAAATCATAATTGTATACCAGCGGTAAGATTTGGACCCACGTTATATATCAAAATAGAGCAATCCAAATTTCTACTAATAGAAAATTTTACTACACAAAAAATAAAGCTAACATCCTGAAATATAAGAAAAGTTTATTTAAAAGAGATAAAAATGCCACCGAACGCAATAAAGCTCGAGCACGAGTAAGGATTGCTACTAAGATGTCTTGTGATCCAGGATTTAAGAAAATGAAATATGACAGAGCAAAACAGAGGTATCTTACGGATCAGGGGTATCGAGAAGGGAAAATTGAGACAGCCAAACAAAAGAGCAAGGAAGGGTATGGTAATAATAAAGATTATCGAAACGAACATAAGAAAAAAATTGCTACTAGAATAATGGGTAGATACAGGGGTGACAAAAGCTATAATGAAAATTAAATTATCTGCGAGGTTGTACCAAAGAACGCATAAGGACAAAGGGAAAAATTACATTCAGAAATACAAGAAGATGGCAAAAATGCAGGCTGATCTTCGTAAATTGAGAATTACATTAAAAGACGATCATTGGAATAACATACCACTGCATACATTGGACTTACTTACTCTTCTTTTGGACTTAGTACGTCTCTTACTATTTCAAAGAAGAAAAAGCCATAGGCTTTTTCCTGTTTGTAATGATATAGCATAAAACGAAACCCAAGTTGTAACTAACGTCATCCTTGTTGTTATACCACTTGATCTATAAAGGTTTTTCCGGGTTGCAGCGGTAGCTAGCAACCTAGTAAGAGACGATCACGTCCAATGTTAAGAAATATAAAAACCCATAGTTCCTAACAAAGGAGTCAAATAAAAACAAAAAGTACACCATTAGAACCGCCTTGTCCGAAACCCCTGTATAAGAAAATTTCTGTCATTTGGCATGAACAGCAAGGGAAATATATTGGCTTGAAAATCAAGAAAATTGACTTTAACCACGTTATTCTCCACAAACGGCATATTTTTTTTTCTTTTTTCTTCTTTTCCACAGATATCTTGGCACTGGAACATCGTAGAGAGTTGTTCAATAGCTCATTTTACAGTAAAGAACCACCTCTAGTCCATTGTAATCAAATAGTTCGTGGTAAGGAATTGTATAGTAAGAGCGAATCGTCTCAATAGCAACCAAAACTCTAAAAAATGGAATTTTAGCATCAATAGAAACATCAAAAGAATTGGAGTTTTATGCTGATTTTAAGTATATAAATTTCATCAAGTTTACTCATATCCATCAATAGTTAAGGACCTGAAAAAATTTGCCTTATCTTCAAGAAAGGGCAAAACACCCCCTAAAAGTCATATAATCTTAATGAAATTACATAAAGGATCGATCTAGTTTAATATATGTGCTAGAGTAAAGAGCGAACTCAATCCGGGTTGCAGTGGTAGCTAGCAACCTAGTAAGAGATGATCACGTCCAATGTTAAGAAATATAAAAACCCATAGCTCCTAAAAAAATTGTCAGATCGAAACAAAAACTATACCATTCGAACTGCCTTGTCCAAAATTCTTATATATTACATTAAAGGACGAACTATAGCCCATAGTAATTGGAATCCGGGTTGCAGTGGTAGTCCGGGTTGCAGCGGTAGCTAGCAACCTAGTAAGAGACGATCACGTCCAATGTTAAGAAATATAAAAACCCATAGTTCTTAAAAAAAGAGTCAGATCAAAACAAAAAGTACACCATTAGAACCGCCTTGTCCGAAACCCCTGCATAGTAAAATTTCTGTCCCTTGGCTTGAACAGCAAGGGAAATATATTGGCTTGAAAATCAATACAATAAAGAACGAACTCTAACCTATAATACTAACTGAAAGGTGTGAATGGGTGTGTTGAACGGTTTTACAGTATCCGGGTTGCATCTGTAGCTAGCTACAATAAAGAACGACACCTAGCCCATGTTAACTGAAACATAAATAGGGATTATGTAATTTCCATCAGTATCATGGCTGCAGAGGGATCTGAAACCTAGTAAAGAACAAGCCATTACAATAAAGAACATTTCTTGTTAAAGATTGATCATTGATGCCATAATCATAGTTTGTAGCCAGGTCGTCTCTTACTATTCCAAAGAAGAAAAAGCCGTAGGCTTTTTCCTGTTTGTAATCATATAGTAAAGAATGATAAGATGCCTATGGTTTAATAAACGGTTATTATATAAAGGTTACATAAAGGCTCGATCATCGAATTTAAACTGAACTAAGTAAAGGACAATTATGACTCCATATATTCACAGTGATGTATAAGATTTCCCATTACATCTGTAAACTGTTCCACAGTTGCCGGTCTATACCTTGGAAGCTTTTCACTAAACATGCAACATTTCTTTTGGATATTACTATGAAGTTTTGCGAAAGCATCTCTAGCTGACTTTTCAACAAAATCCATTCTATCAGAGATAATTTTAATCTTTGATTTTGAATATTTTTCGTAATCCCGGTAAATATATATAATAAAGAACGACCTCTTTCCTATATTAAATTTTATACGCCACTTAATTATTGTATAGGTTAGTAATTCAACAGAAAGCATGGCACTGGAACATTGTAGAGAGTTGTTCAATGGCTCATGTTAAAGAAAATTAATGGGGTTAAAAACGTTTTGTAATTAAAACAAATTATTTTTATTACATTAGGAAATTTTGATTATGTTCCTTAAAAAATCATCATAAGTAAAAATTTCCAATACAGAAATTGAACTCAAGCCTACTGGGTGAGAGCTATCCCAACCTCTAGACCTAATAGGATATATTAAATCCGGGTTGCAGCGGTAGCTAGCAACCTAGTAAGAGACGATCACATCCAATGTTAAGAAATAAAAAACCCATAGCTCCTAAAAATTATAATAAAGAACGAATATTTTACCGATTATCTACTAATAACCATATATGACGTAATAAGTGACATGATCCGGGTTGCAGCGGTAGCTAGCAACCTAGTAAGAGACGATCACGTCCAATGTTAAGAAATATAAAAACCCATAGTTCCTAACAAAGGAGTCAGATCAAAACAAAAAGTACACCATTAGAACTGCCTTGTCCAAAACCCCTGTATAAGAAAATTTCTGTCATTTGGCATGAACAGCAAGGGAAATATATTGGCTTGAAAATCAAGAAAATTGACTTTAACCACGTTATTCTCCACAAACGGCATATTTTTTTTCTTTTTTCTTCTTTTCCACAGATAGCTTGTCACTGGAACATCGTAGAGAGTTGTTCAATAGCTCATTTTAAAGGAAATTAATTGGATTAAAAATCCTTAGTAACTAAAATAAATTGTTTCTAAAATAGAATAAATTTTTCCACCAAAAACTGCATTTTTGATGTCTTTTCATGCTGCAGTCTTTTCAAAGATATTTGATTTTTTATAGTAAAGAACGAACTTCATTCCATAGTAACTAAAATGTTACATAAAGGATCGATGTTAGTCACGTGTATTATAATTTCCTTAGGAATTTATCATAGGTAAAAATTTCCCATGCCGGGAATCGAACTCGGGCCAACTGTTTGAGAGCCAATTATAATAAAGAACGAGCTCTTTCCTATACTAAATAAATCTATACTAATTAATGATATAGTAATGATATGATTTTATTCTTAGCCGAATGAAAAATTAAAGAAAATGATCCCGGTTGGCTTGAACCATCATCCTTTCGGTTAAAGGCCGATCGTGCTTGCCACTTGGACTATGACGTCATTAATAAAAGTTTAAAAATTAACAATATGTTACACATGATGCTTTTATCAATTGTCTTTTTATATTGCAGTCTTCTCAAAGATATTTGATTTATTAAGTAATTTTGCCAAAAAATACCAAATTCCACATTTTTCTAGACAGGAGCTCGAAACCTCTGCAGTAAGGTTTTCTGATATTATATAAAGGACCGATATAGTTCATCATAAATAGTATTTGTCAATTATTACATTAAAATACTATCATTGGAATAAGAAACCATTGCAAACATTGGAAAAAGTTTGCTACTTGATTGCTTGATCCGGGTTGCAGCGGTAGCTAGCAACCTAGTAAGAGACGATCACGTCCAATGTTAAGAAATATAAAAACCCATAGCTCCTAAAAAAGGAGTCAGATCAAAACAAAAAGTACACCATTAGAACCGCCTTGTCCGAAAACTCATTATAGGAAACTTTCTGTCCCTTGGCTTGAACAGCAAGGGAAATATATTGGCTTGAAAATCAAGAAAATTGACTTTAACCACGTTATTCTCCCCAAACGGGATATTTTTTTCTCTTTTCTTTGTATCCAGAGATAGCTTGGCACTGGAACATCGTAGAGGGTTGTTCAATAGCTCATCCTAAAGGAAATTAATTGGGTTAAAATCTATAGTAACTAAAATAAATTATTTCTAAAAGAGAATAAATTTTTCCAATAAAAACTGTATTTTTGATGCAGTGACGTCATAATTACTATATAAGAAACGTCAAAACTGTAAATGGTCTCATTCATGAATACATAATGGTTAGATCAAAGCAAGCTACACGCAAGTTAAAAAATCAGTACTAAAAATCCGGGTTGCAGCGGTAGCTAGCAACCTAGTAAGAGACGATCACGTCCAATGTTAAGAAATATAAAAACCCATAGTTCCTAACAAAGGAGTCAGATCAAAACAAAAAGTACACCATTAGAACCGCCTTGTCCGAAACCCCTGTATAGGAAACTTTCTGTCCCTTGGCTTGAACAGCAAGGGAAATATATTGGCTTGAAAATCAAGCAAATTGACTTTAACCACGTTATTCTCCCCAAACGGGATATTTTTTTCTCTTTTCTTTTTTTTTCTTTTCCACAGATAGTTTGGCACTGGAACATCGTAGAGGGTTGTTCAATAGCTCATTTTAAAGGAAATTAATTGGGTTAAAAATCTATAGTAACTAAAATAAATTATTTCTAAAAGAGAATAAATTTTTCCACCAAAAACTGCATTTTTGATGTCTTTTCACACTGCAGTCTTTCAAACATAATCGTATACCAGCGGTAAGATTTTTACAATAACCCATAGTAACTTAAGTATTAAATCAAACGGTTCGTTGTCATAGTAAAGAGCTGTGTAATGGCTCATTTTAAAGGAAACTGCTGTATATAGAAACCTTTTGTAATTAAAAAAATTAATTATTATTATAAAACAAATTATTACGATGTGGTAAAGAACTAACTCTAGGCGATAGCAACTAATTTAATTTTGAAAAGAAAGAGTTACAGCAGAAACCTAAATGGTAGTATAAGTAAGCTACATTTAATAACGACCGTCCACCAGGATTTGAACTCGGATCGTAGGATTCAAAGTCTTAAGTGCTAACCACTACACCAAGAAATGTTCATATAAGAAAGAATTTTAACAGTATATGATAACTTAAAGACCAAACTCTAACCATCAGTATTGTCTATCAGATCGTTTTAACGAACTTTATAGCAATTTTATACATTAAAAGACGATCATTGGAATAAGAAATTATTGCATACATTGGACTTAGTTAGCTACTTGATCGTTTGAGGTTCGTCTCTTACTATTTCAAAGAAGAAAAAGCCGTAGGCTCTTTCCTGTTTGTAATATCCGGGTTGCAGCGGTAGCTAGCAACCTATTTATAATAAAGAACGACCTCTTGCCTATACTAAATTTTATACGCCACTTAATTATAGTATAGGTTAGTAATTCAACAGATAGCATGGCACTGGAACACCGTAGAAAGTTGTTCAATAGCTCATTTTAAAGGAAATTAATGGGGTTAAAATTTGCAGTAAAGAACGAACCTTAGCCCATAGTAGCAGAAAAAAGAATATCTAGGTTGCAGCGGTAGCTAGCAACCTATTAATCACATAATCCGGGTTGCAGTGGTAGCTAGCAGCCTAGTAAGAAACACCAAATTAAAAGATGATCATTAGAAGAACAAACCATTGCTTATATTGGACTTAGTTAGCTGCCTGATTCTTTGAGGTTCGTCTCTTACTATTCCAAATAAGAAAAAGCAGTAGGCTTTTTCCTGTTTGTAATAATACATTAAAAGATAATTTATAATAAAGATCGACCTCTTGCCTATACTAAAATAAAAATCCATTACATACATTTGATTTAGTTAGCTACTTGATTGGTTGTTATCCGGGTTGCAGCGGTAGCTAGCAACCTAGTAAGAGAAGATCACGTCGAATGTTAAGAAATATAAAAACCCATAGTTCCTAAAAAAGGAGTCAGATCAAAACAAAAAGTACACCATTAGAACCGCCTTGTCCGAAACCCCTTTATAGGAAACTTTCTGTCCCTTGGCTTGAACAGCAAGGGAAATATATTGGCTTGAAAATCAAGAAAATTGACTTTAACCACGCTATTCTCCCCAAAGGGGATATTTTTTTCTCTTTTCTTTGTATCCAGAGATAGCTTGGCACTGGAACATCGTAGAGGGTTGTTCAATAGCTCATCCTAAAGGAAATTAATTGGGTTAAAAATCTATAGTAAGTAAAATAAATTATTTCTAAAAGAGAATAAATTTTTCCAATAAAAACTGTATTTTTGATGAAGTGACGTCATAATTACTATATAAGAAACGTCAAAACTGTAAATGGTCTCATTCATGAATACATAATGGTTAGATCAAAGCAAGCTACACGCAAGTTAAAAAATCAGTACTAAAAAAATCAAGAAAAGTGGCAGCTACTACAGCATTCTGCCTAAACGGGATATTTTTTTCTCTTTTCTTTGTTTCCAGAGATTTATAATAAGGTACGACCTCTTACCTATACTAAATTTTATACACCACTTAATTATAGTATAGGTTAGTGATTCAACAGATAGTATGGCACTGGAACATTGTAGAGAGTTGTTCAATGGCTCATTTTGAAGCAAATTAATGGGGTTAAAAACCTTTTGTAATTAAAACATCCGGGTTGCAGCGGTAGCTAGCAACCTAGTAAGAGACGATCACGTCCAATGTTAAGAAATAAGAAAACCCATAGCTCCTAAAAAAGTAGTCAGATCAAAACAAAAAGTACACCATTAGAGCCGCCTTGTCAGAAACCCCTGTATAGAAAACTTTCTGTCCCTTGGCTTGAACAGCAAGGGAAATATATTGGCTTGAAAATCAAGAAAATTGACTTTAACCACGTTATTCTCCACAAACGGGATATTTTTTTCTTTCTTTCTTTTGTTTCCAGAGATAGCTTGGCACTGGTCTGGGTTGCAGCGGTAGCTAGCAACCTAGTAAGAGACGATCACGTCCAATGTTAAGAAATATAAAAACCCATAGCTCCTAAAAAAGAAGTCAGATCAAAACCAAAAGTACACCATTAGAACCGCCTTGTCCGAAACCCCTGTATAGGAAACTTTCTGTCCCTTGGCTTGAACAGCAAGGGAAATATATTGGCTTGAAAATCAAGAAAAGTGGCAGCTATTACAACATTCTGCCTAAACGGGATATTTTTTTTTCTTTTTTTCTCTTTTCTTTCTTTTCCACAGATAGCTTGGCACTGGAACATCGTAGAGAGTTGTTCAATGGCTCATTTTAAAGGAAATTAATTGGGTTAAAAATCTATAGTAACTAAAATAAATTATTTCTAAAAGAGAATAAATTTTTCCACCAAAAACTGCATTTTCGATGTCTTTTCACACTGCAGTATTTCAAACATTATACCAGCGGTAAGATTTGAACCCACGCCTCCGAAGAGACTGGTGGCTAACACCAGTGCCTTGGACCACTCGGCCAGGCTGCCTCTCATAAATAATATATATGTGAATCTGGGTTGCAGCAGTAGCTAGCAACCTAGCAAGAGACGATCCGTCCAATGCTAATCCAGGTTGCAGCGGTAGCTAGCAACCTAGTAAGAGACGATCACGTCCAATGTTAAGAAATATAAAAACCCATAGCTCCTAAAAAAGAAGTCAGATCAAAACAAAAAGTACACCATTAGAACCGCCTTGTCCGAAACCCCTGTATAGGAAACTTTCTGTCCCTTGGCTTGAACAGCAAGGGAAATATATTGGCTTGAAAATCAAGAAAATTGACTTTAACCACGTTATTCTCCCCAAACGGGATATTTTTTTCTTTTTTTTTCTTTTGTATCCAGAGATAGCTTGGCACTGGAACATCGTAGAGGGTTGTTCAATAGCTCATTTTAAAGTAAATTAATTGGGTTAAAAATCTATAGTAACTAAAATAAATTATTTCTAAAAGAGAATAAATTTTTCCAATAAAAACTGTATTTTTGATGCAGTAACGTCATAATTACTATATAAGAAACGTCAAAACTGTAAATGGTCTCATTCGTGAATACATAATCCGGGTTGCAGCGGTAGCTAGCAACCTAGTAAGAGACGATCACGTCCAATGTTAAGAAATATAAAAACCCATAACTCCTAAAAAAAGAGTCAGATCAAAACAAAAAGTACACCATTAGTATCGCCTTGTCCAAAATTCCTATAAGGGAAACTTACCGCCCTTTGGCTTGAATAACAAAGAATATATATTGGCTTGAAAATCACGAAAATTGACTTTTACCACGTTATCCGGGTTGCAGCGGTAGCTAGCAACCTAGTAAGAGACGATCACGTCCAATGTTAAGAAATATAAAAACCCATAGCTCCTAAAGCAGGAGTCAGATCAAAACAAAAAGTACACCATTAGAACCGCCTTGTCCGAAATCCCTGTATAGGAAACTTTCTGTCCCTTGGCTTGAACAGCAAGGGAAATATATTGGCTTGAAAATCGAGAAAATTGACTTTAACCACGTTATTCTCCCCAAACGAGATATTTTTTTCTTTTTTTTTTCTTTTTTGTATCCAGAGATAGCTTGGCACTGGAACATCGTAGAGGGTTGTTCAATAGCTCATTTTAAAGGAAATTAATTGGGTTAAAAATCTATAGTAACTAAAATAAATTATTTCTAAAAGAGAATAAATTTTTCCAATAAAAACTGTATTTTTAATGCAGTGACGTCATAATTACTGTATAAGAAACGTCAAAACTGTAAATGGTCTCATTCATGAATACATAATGGTTAGATCAAAGCAAGCTACACACAAGTTAAAAAATCAGTACTAAAAAATCAAGAAAAGTGGCAGCTACTACAACATTCTGCCTAAACGGGGTATTTTTTTCTCTTTTCTTTGTTTCCAGTATACATAACGGGATTTTTCCACCAAAAACTGCATTTTGATGTCTTTTTTATAATAAAGAACGACCTCTTGCCTATACTAAATTATATAGGCCACTTAACTATAGTATAGGTTAGTAAATTTACATTAAAAGACGATCACTGAAATAAAAAACCATTCCATACATTGGACTTAGTTAGCTACTTGATTGTTTGAGTTTCGTCTCTTACTATTTAAAAGAAGAAAAAGCCGTAGGCTTTTTCCTGTCTGTATTTATAGTTAAAAAACGAACTCAAGTCCAAAGAAACTTCTTCATTATTTTAGCTAGAATGTAAATAAACAAGTTTCTTTTTTAAATTTTAAATTGAAATACAATAAAGAACGACACCTTGCCCATGTTTACTAAAACATAAATAGGGATTATGTAATTTCCAATAGTATCATGGCTGTAGAGATGGCTGAAACCTAGTTACAATAAAAAACGATCATTGGAATAACAAAAATTGAATACCTTTGGAATTAGCTAGCTACTTGATTATTTGAGACTCGTCTCTTACTATTTAAAAGAAGAAAAAGCCGTAGGCTTTTTCCTGTGTGTAATCAGTTTATTATCATAGGCAGCGCGCTAGCACTGCCTGAGTAAAGAACGATGTGGGCACAATGTGTTTTTTTTTCCGGGTTGCAGCGATAGCTAGCAACCTAGTAAGAGACGATCACGTCCAATGTTAAGAAATATAAAAACCCATAGTTCCTAACAAAGGAGTCAGATCAAAACAAAAAGTACACCATTAGAACCGCCTTGTCCGAAACCCCTGTATAGGAAACTTTCTGTCCCTTGGCTTGAACAGCAAGGGAAATATATTGGCTTCAAAATCAAGAAAATTGACTTTAACCACGTTATTCTCCCCAAACGGGATATTTTTTTCTCTTTTCTTTTTTTTTCTTTTCCACAGATAGCTTGGCACTGGAACATCGTAGATGGTTGTTCAATAGCTCATTTTAAAGGAAATTAATTGGGTTAAAAATCTATAGTAACTAAAATAAATTATTTCTAAAAGAGAATAAATTTTTCCACCAAAAACTGCATTTTTGATGTCTTTTCACACTGCAGTCTTTCAAACATAATCGTATACCAGCGGTAAGATTTGAACCCACGCCTCCGAAGAGACTGGTGGCTAACACCAGTGTCTTGGACCACTCGGCCAGGCTGCCTCTCATAAATAAATATATATGTGAATTTGGGTTGCAGCAGTAGCTAGCAACCTAGTAAGAGACGATCAGTCCCATGCTAAGAAATATAACAAAACTCCTAAAAATAGAGTAAGATCAAAACAAAAGTACATCATTAGAACTACCTTGTCTGAAACCCTACTAGATAAATAATTAATGTCGTAGCTTTATATTAGAGCTATGACGTGAATAGAAAAACACGAAATTATATTGTTGTTTCTGATGACGTCATGAAATAATATCATTGCGCCTTGACGTCAATAAAATCATTACACTGTTATTCATTATTACTACTTAAGAACGACACAGATGTAAATTCTCTCATTCTTGATTAGAATAATGGTTAGATCGAAGCAAGCTATACGAAATTTGAAAAAACAGTACTACACAAACAACAGAGATAGTATCTTGAAAAGAGAAAAGCAAAGGTATTCAACCGACCAGGCGCATCGAGAAGTAAAAATTGAGAGAGCAAAACAAAGGTATTCAACCGACCAGGCGTATCGAGAAGTAATAATTGAGAGAGCAAAACAAAGGTATTCAACCGACCAGGCGTATCGAGAAGTAATAATTGAGAGAGCAAAACAAAACAGCAAGATGTGTTATCACAATGATGAAGATTATAGACATGCGAAAATTGAGACAGCCAAACAAAAGAGTAAGGAACGGTATGATAATGATGAAGATTACCGAAACAAACATAAGAAAAAAGTTGCTACCAGAATAATGGGTAGATACTGGGGTGACAAAAGCTATAATGAAAAAATTAAATTCTCTGCGAGGTTGTACCGAAGAACGCATAAGGACAAAGGGAAAAATTACATTCAGAAATACAAGAAGATGGCAAAAATGCAGGCTGATCTTTGTAAATTGAGAAACATTTTACGCATGTTTTATCGGGATCACGAAAAGTATTCAAAATTACAGATTAAAATTCTCTTTGAAAGAGCGGATGCTGTTGAAAAGTCGGCTAGAAATTCTTTGGCAAAGCTTCATAGTAATATCCAAAAGAAATGTTGTCAGTTTAACGAAAAGCTTCCAAGGTATGGATTGGCAACTGCGGAACAGTTTATAGATGCAATGGAAAATGTTCGACAACACAGTTTATAATAAAGATCGAACTCTTCCATATGCTAACTTGCATACGCAACTTCACTATAGTTAAGATTACAGTATTTATATTATACATCATTATAAATTATAAAAGGTTCAAATGTTCGAAGATTATAGAGTTTAAAATTTTCCCACACCGGGAATCGAACCCGAGCCTGTTAAGTGAAAGTTAACTATCCTAGCCACTAGACCATATGGAACCATAAAGAAGTATGATTTAAGAGCCATATGCATATTATTATTTCACCATACCAATTATAATAAGGCCAAAACAAAATAGTCGACAGGCAACCTTACTTTTGACACATTAGTTAAATCTTCATCAGGCTTAAAAAATGTTTTGCTGGTTTTACATGAAGAACGAACCTTAGCCCATAGTAGAAGAAATAAGAATATCTAGGTTGCAGCGGTAGCTAGCAACCTATTACATAATCCGGGTTTAAGTGGTAGCTAGCAACCTAGTAAGACACGCCAAATTAAAAGATGATCATTAGAAGAACAAACAATTGCTTATATTGGACTTAGTTAGCTGCCTGATTCTTTGAGGTTCGTCTCTTACTATTCCAAAGAAGAAAAAGCCGTAGGCTTTTTCCTGTTTGTAATAATACATTAAAAGATAACCATATGTGACGTAATAATCCGGGTTGCAGCGGTAGCTAGCAACCTAGTAAGAGACTTACAATAAAGAACGACACCTTGCCCATGTTAACTGAAGCATAAATACGTATTAAGTAATTTCTATCAGTATCATGGCTGTAGAGATGGCTGAAACCTAGTCCGGGTTGCAGCGGTAGCTTACAACCTAGTAAGAGACGCTCATGTCAATGTTAAGAAATATAAAACCCATAACTCCTGAGAAAAAGAGTGATATCAAAACAAAAACTACACCATTAGAACCGCCTTGTCCAAAACCCCTGTATATGAAACTTTTTGTTATTTGGCTTGAACAGCAAGGGAAATATATTGGCTTGAAACTCAAAAAATGACTTTAACCACGTTATTCTACACACACCGAATATTTTTTTTCTTTCCCTTTTCTTTTCTTATTACAGATAGCTTGGCACTGGAACATCGTAGAGTTTTTCAATGGCTCATTTTAAAGGAAATTAATTGGGTTATAAATCTTTGGTAACTAAAATACATTATTTCTAAGAGAGAATAAATTTTTCCACTTAAAACTGCATTTTTGATGTCTTTTAATACTGCAGTCTTTTCAAGGATATTTGATATTTGTACATTATAATAAAGATCGAACTCTTCCATATGCTAACTTGCATACGCAACTTCACTATAGTTACGATTACAGTATTTATATTAATATTATACATCATTATAAATTATAAAAGGTTCAAACGTTCGAAGATTTTACATTAAGGACCAATATAGTTCATCATAAATGGTATTTGTTAATTAGGTTTTTTTATATAATTATCCATTATTACGTAAAATGCAGTAATTTTTTTTAATTACTTTATAAGGAACGAACTGTAGCCCATAGTAACTGAGGTATTAAATCAAACAGTTCGCGGTCATAATAAAGAGCTGTGTAATGGATCATTTTAAAGGAAATTGCTGTATTTAGAAACCTTTTGTAATTAAAAATATAATTATTATTATAAAATAAATTGTTAAGATACCTTAAAGAACTAACTCTAGGCCATAGTAACTAATTCAATTTTGAATCCGGGTTGCATTATAATAAAGAACGACCTCTTGCCAATACTAAATTTTATACGCCACTTAATTATAGCATAGGTTAGTAATTCAGCAGATATTTTACATAAAGGATCGATATGTTTAAATTAAAGAATGAATAGAAAAACCCGTAAGGAGACTAAAAGCTAGTAATAACATAGTAAAGAACGAACTAAAGCCCAGAGAAACTGAACCCTGTGGCTCATTTATATTGTCTTAAGTATTTTAGCTAGGATGTAACTAAAACGAGTTTCTTTTTTAAATTTAAATTTAAAAGATATTACTATTAATTCAACGTATTAAAAATTCTCCCCGACGGGGAATCGAAGGCCGTTTTTCCTCCTGACAAGTGTGTATGCTTACCATTAGACTACCGAAGACATGTCACATATAAATTACATATCAGACATGATAATAATTTCGTTAATACACAAAAAATTATAAAAGGAATTGTTCTGGTTAATTATAATCAAACAGTTCGTAGTAATCCGGGTTGCAGCGGTAGCTAGCAACCTAGTAAGAGACGATCACCTCCAATGTTAAGAAATATAAAACCCCCCAACTCCTAAAAAAAAGAATCAGATCAAAACAAAAAGTACACCATTAGAACCACCTTGTCCGAATTCTCTATAAAGGAAACTTACCGCCCTTTGGCTTGAATAACAAAGAAAATATATTGGCTTGAAAATCAAGAAAATTGACTTTTACCACGTTATTCTCCACAAACGGTTATAATAAAGAACGACCTTTTGCCTATACTAAATTTTATACGCCACTTAATTATAGTATAGGTTAGTAATTCCACAGATAGCTTGGCAATGGAACATCGTAGAGAGTTGTTTAATGGCTCATTTTAAAGAAAATTAATGGGGTTAAACACCTTTTTTAATTATAAAATAAATTATTTTTAAAATTACATTAAAAGACGATCATTCAAAGAACATACCATCGCTTATGTTGGACTTTGTTAGCTGCCTGATTCCTTGTAAAAGATCTTTTTTGTCAAATAAAACTAGATTAATTCCTGAAAAATTTAAACTAAATAATTTTATCTAACTGTAAAATGCAAAAATTATTATGGTGTCTCATCAACAATTTTCATTTTTTAACTAAACCCAGAAAAAAAACTGAAAGTTTTAAAATTAGTCTGGTTTTCCTCTTGCTTCAATTGACTCGTTACGGCATTTCACATTAAAATTTTTTCAACAGACTTACAGCTGGAACAACTAATACAAGTACCGCAACTGCTACAGGTATCACAACTGCCACAAGAAATACTACACCTGTTACAAGTACAAGTGCACCTGGTTCTACTATAATTACACCAGGTACCACAACTGCAAGTACAAGTACACCTGGTTCAACTATCCGGGTTGCAGCGGTAGCTAGCAACCTAGTAAGAGACGATCACGCCCAATGTTAAGAAATATAAAAACCCCTAACTCCTAAAAAAGAGAGTCAGAATAAAACAAAAAGTACACCATTAGAACTGTCTTGTCCGAAACCCCTATAAAGGAAACTTACCGCCCTTTGGCTTGAATAACAAAGAAAATATATTGGCTTGAAAATCAAGAAAATTGACTTTAACCACGTTATTCTCCACAAACGGGATATTTTTTTCTTTCCGCTTTTTCTTTCTCCTCAGCTAGCTGGGCACTGGAAAATCATAGAGAGCTGTATAATAGCTCATTTTAAAGGAAATTGTTACATCTAGTCACTTTTGTAATTAAAAATAAAATACTTTTTAAAGTAGAATGAATTTTGTCAAAAAAATTGCATTTTTGATGTATCCGGGTTGCAGCGGTAGCTAGCAAACGAGTATGAGATCACGTCCAATGTTAAGAAATATAAAAACCAATAGTTCGAAAAAATTACAGTAAAGAACGATCGCTCTCCCATACTAACTGATATATGGTGGTTCCAGGTGTAGTTACATAAAGGACGAATATAGCTCATCATAAATGGTGTTTGTCAATTATCCGGGTTGCAGCGGTAGCTAGCAACCTAGTCTGGGTTACAGCGGTAGCTACTAGCTAGCAACCTAGTAAGTTACATTAAGGAACAAACTATAGCCCATAGTAACTAATCGTCCTTTGGCTTGAATAACAAAGAAAATATATTGACTTGAAAATCAAGAAAATTGACTTTAACCACGTTATTCTCGCCAAACGGTATATTTTTTCTTTTTTCTTCTTTCTTTTCCACAGATAGCTTGGCACCGGAAAATCGCAGAGAATTGTTCAATGGCTCATTTTAGAGGAAATTAATTGGGTTAAAAATCTTTTATAACTAAAATAAATTATTTCTAAAAGAGAATAAATTTTTCCACTAAAAACTACATTTTTGATGTCTTTTCATACTGCAGTCTTTTCAAAGATATTTGATTTTTGTAATTAAATCATAATCGTAAGCCAGCGGTAAGATTTGAACCCATTTATATATAGGATCGGTACAGTTATAACCTTTCCTGAAGAAATCATCAATGGCAAAAATTTCCTATGCCGAGAATTGAACCTGGTCCAACTGAGTGAGAGCCAGCGATCCTAACCACTAGACCGTATAGAATATAATAAAATACGGGTTGCAGCGGTAGCTAGCAATACGGGTTGCAGCGGTAGCTAGGTGTAGTTACATAAAGGACGAATATATTACAGTAAAGAACGATCTCTCTCCCATAGTAACTGATATGTTACGTTAAAAGACGATCATTGGAATAAAAAATTATTGCATACATTGGACTTAGTTAGCTACTTGATCGTTCGAGGTTCGTCTCTTGCTATTTCAAAGAAGAAAAAGCCGTAGGTTTTTTCCTGTTTGTAATATTTTCCTGTTTTTTATCAGGGTTACAGCGGTATCCGGGTTGCAGCGGTAGCTAGCAATCCGGGTTGCAGCGGTAGCTAGCAACCTAGCAAGAGACGATCACGTCCAATGTTAAGAAATATAATCCGGGTTGCAGCGGTAGCTAGCAACCTAGTAAGAGACGATCACGTCCAATGTTAAGAAATATAAAAACCCATAGTTCCTAAAAAAGGAGTCAGATCAAAACAAAAAGTACACCATTAGAACCGCCTTGTCCGAAACCCCTGTATAGGAAACTTTCTGTCCCTTGGCTTGAACAGCAAGGGAAATATATTGGCTTGAAAATCAAGAAAAGTGGCAGCTACTACAACATTCTGCCTAAACGGGATATTTTTTTCTTTTTTTTTTCTTTGTTTCCAGAGATAGCTTGGCACTGGAACATCGTAGAGGGTTGTTCAATAGCTCATTTTAAAGGAAATTAATTGGGTTAAAAACCTTTTGTAACTAAAATAAATTATTTCTAAAAGAGAATAAATTTTTCCACCAAAAACTGCATTTTCGATGTCTTTTCACACTGCAGTCTTTCAAACATAATCGTTTACCAGCGGTTAGATTTGAACCCACGCCTCCGAAGAGACTGGTGGCTAACACCAGTGCCTTGGACCACTCGGCCAGGTTGCCTCTCATAAATAATATATATGTGAATCCGGGTTGCAGCAGTAGCTAGCAATCTAGTAAGAGACGATCAGTCCAATGCTAAGTTACATTAAAGAATCCGGGTTGCAGCGGTAGCTAGCAATCCGGGTTGCAGCGGTAGCTAGCAACCTAGTCCGGGTTGCAGCGGTAGCTAGCAACCTAGTAAGAGACGATCACGTCCAATGTTAAGAAATATAAAAACCCATAGTTCCTAAAAAAGGAGTCAGATCAAAACAAAAAGTACACCATTAGAACCGCCTTGTCCGAAACCCCTGTATAGGAAACTTTCTGTCCCTTGGCTTGAACAGAAAGGGAAATATATTGGCTTGAAAATCAAGAAAAGTGGCAGCTACTACAACATTCTTCCTAAACGGGATATTTTTTTCTTTTTTTTTTCTTTGTTTCCAGAGATAGCTTGGCACTGGAACATCGTAGAGGGTTGTTCAATAGCTCATTTTAAAGGAAATTAATTGGGTTAAAAACCTTTTGTAACTAAAATAAATTATTTCTAAAAGAGAATAAATTTTTCCACCAAAAACTGCATTTTCGATGTCTTTTCACACTGCAGTCTTTCAAACATAATCGTTTACCAGCGGTTAGATTTGAACCCACGCCTCCGAAGAGACTGGTGGCTAACACCAGTGCCTTGGACCACTCGGCCAGGTTGCCTCTCATAAATAATATATATGTGAATCCGGGTTGCAGCAGTAGCTAGCAATCTAGTAAGAGACGATCAGTCCAATGCTAAGTTACATTAAAGAATTACATTAAAGAACGAACTTTCATCCATAGTAATTGATGTATTATAAGAAATCATTATATAGATAATGCATTTTCCTTAATGATTAATATTAGACATAAATTAAAATCTTGTTTGGGGTAAAAGAGCAGTGATTAGATTTTAAACCATAATTACTTTCTGAAAAATTAGGGCGCGACCGGATTCGAACCGGTGACCTATCGATCTGCAGTCGATGGCACTACCTCTGAGCTAAGAACCCATTTTGTTAAGAGAGAATTAAAGATGTTTACATGAATATTAGATATAAATTAAATTACAGTAGAGAACAAACTTCCAGCCCATAGTAACTAAAATAAGATTATAATTAATGTTAAAGATTGATAAATGACATTTTTTTGTGAGGAGTTATAATAAAGATCCAACTCCTGCCTATACTAACTGGTATGGGTCGCTTAACTATAGTTTAGGCTTGTAAAGTTGTATTTAAAGTCAACAAATTAAAAATTCCCTACAACGGGGAATCGAACCCCGATCGCCCTCTTGACAAGCGGTTATGTTTACCATTGTACTATTGGATACTCATGATGAATATGTTACATATAAGACATGATAAAAAATGGTTAACTTACTAAGAAAATTAAATAAGGAATCGGTCTGGTTAATTATAAATGGGGATTATGTAAGTTTAATTGATAGCATAGCTCTAGAGATGGCCAAAACCTAGTAAAGAATAAATCTTGGCACATATTGGGTTTAGTTTGATGCCTCATTTTCTGAATCCGGGTTTTAGTGGTAGCTAGACACCTAGTAAGAGACTATCACGCCCCAGAGTAGAAAATAATTATATTAAAAGACGATCATTAGGATAATTAAATTAAAAGACGATCATTGGAATAGCATACCACTGCATACATTGGACTTTGTTAGCTACTTGATTGCTTGAGGTTCGTCTCTTACTATTTCAAAGAAGAAAAAGCCGTAGGCTTTTTCCTGTTTGTAATGATATAGCATAAAACGAAACCTTAGTTGTAACTGACGTCATCCTGGTTGCTATTGGTAATTTATAATTTATAATAAAGAACGAACTCTTGCCTATACTAAATTGCATACTCAACTTAATTATAGTTAATTATATAGTAATGATATGGTTTACTGATAGCTGAATTACATTTTATAATAAAGAACGACCTCTTGCCTATACTAAATTTTATACGCCACTTAATTATAGTGTAGGTTAGCTTACCTGGTCTTACCGGCACTTCCAGTGCTGTATAATTAAATCTCAAGACAAAATATCAAAGGCAGCGCAGCGCTGCCTATGATATTAGCGATGTGGGCATAATATAATGTTTCGTTTATTAGACCAAGGCACTTCTTATAGAAATCAACTAAAAAAACAAGTTTTTTTTTAACTGAAAGTAAGGAGTGACATTAAAACTTAAAACGAACAGACTTTATTCCGTATATGAATGGGGCTGTCCCCTCCTCAACGCCTCGCTCTTTACGCTAAAGTTTTTTATTCTTTTAAAAAAAAGTTTTGAGACAGAGTCAACCTTTAGCGCAAAGAGCAAGGCGTACTTGGGATACCACCAGATGGCTAATTTGACAGGAAATGGTATTTCCATTTTAAAGGAAATACCATTATAATAAAGAACGAGTATTTTACCGATTATCTACTAATAACCATATGTGACGTAATAAGTGACATGACGTAATATCTAAAACCTATTGTGTACTAATAACCATATATGACTTAATGAGCGACGTGACGTAAAAATGGAAAAAAATAATTTTTATTCTATTTTCGTTTTTAGTTCAGAATCGCTAAAGTTATAAACTGCAAAAATATTTATGGTGTCTGAACAATAGTTTTAATCTTTTAATTTAGACTAGAAAAATACCTGAAAATTTAAAAATTAGTTTAATTTTTTGTTAATTTAATTGATACGTGACTTAAACATTCAACTAATGGTTACATAATGGTTTCAATCAAGCAAGCTACACGCAAGTCAAAAAAACAGTACTACCAAAAAAACAGAGATAGCATCTTGAAAAGAGAAAAAAAAGGTATTCAACCGACCAGGCGTATCGAGATGCGAAAATTGATAGTGAACAACAGCGTTATTATAATGATGTAGTTTATAGACATGCGAAAATTGAGACAGCCAAACAAAAGATTAAGGAACGGTATGATAATGATGAAGATTACAGAGAAGCAACAATTGAGACAGCCAAACAAAAGAGCAAGGAACGGTATGATAACGATATAGATTACCGAAACAAACACAAGAAAAAATTTGCTACCAGAATAATGGGTAGATACTAGGGTGACAAAAGCTATAATGAAAAAAATAAATTCTCTGCGAGGTTGTACCGAAGAACGCATAAGGACAAAGGGAAAAATTACAATCAGAAATACAAGAAGATGGCAAAAATGCAGGCTGATCTTTGTAAATTGAGAAACATTTTACGCATGTTTTATCGGGATCACGAAAAGTATTCAAAATTACAGATTAAAATTCTCTTTGAAAGAGCGGATGTTGTTGAAAAGTCGGCTAGAAATGCTTTGGCAAAGCTTCATAGTAATATCCAAAAGAAATGTTGTCAGTTTAATGAAAAGCTTCCAAGGTATTGACTGGCAACTGTGGAACAGTTTATAGATACAATGGAAAATGTTCGACAACACAGTGAATATACAGAGGCGTACTTCTTAGAAAATTCGTATATTAATTTTAGAAAGAGCAATTGCAGTTTATGTAGCAGCAATAAAAATATATATACAAGCATACCTATCAGCAGCGAAGGAAAAGCAATGTTTTTCAATTATGGCGAAAACGAGCCTGCTAGGGTTATTAGTATATGTATTTGTAAAACTAATGATTTAGAATCCGGGTTGCAGCGGTAGCTAGCAACCTAGTAAGAGACGATCACGTCCAATGTTAAGAAATATAAAAACCCATAGCTCCTAAAAAAGGAGTCAGATCAAAACAAAAAGTACACCATTAGAACCGCCTTGTCCGAAACCCCTGTATAGGAAACTTTCTGTCCCTTGGCTTGAACAGAAAGGGAAATATATTGGCTTGAAAATCAAGTTATAATAAAGAACGACCTTTTACCTATACTAAATTTTATAGGCCACTTAACTATAGTTTAGGTGATTACATTAAAAGACGATCATTGGAATAGCAAACCATAGCATACATTGGACTTAGTTAGCTACTTGATTGTTTGAGGTTCGTCTCTTACTATTTCAAAGAAGAAAAAGCCGTAGGCTTTTTCCTGTTTGTTATTATCATTACCAATAATCTGTTGAGGAAACTTAGACCACCTTAGTGGCTAGAAAAGGAGGAAAAATAATTTCTGAGAAAATTATAATAAAGAACGACCTCTTGCCTATGCTAAATTTATAGACCACTGAACTATAGTATAGGTTAGTAAGGTTTACATAAAGGACTGATCCGGGTTGCAGCGGTAGCTAGCAACCTAGTAAGAGACGATCACGTCCAATGTTAAGAAATATAAAAACCCATAGCTCCTAAAGCAGGAGTCAGATCAAAACAAAAAGTACACCATTAGAACCGCCTTGTCCGAAACCCCTGTATAGTAAAATTTCTGTCCCTTGACTTGAACAGCAAGGGAAATATATTGGCTTGAAAATCAAGAAAAGTGGCAGCTATTACAACATTCTGCCTAAACGGGATATTTTTTTTCCTCTTTTCTTTGTTTCCAGAGATAGCTTGGCACTGGAACATCATAGAGAGTTGTTCAATGGCTCATTTTAAAGGAAATTAATTGGGTTAAAAACCTTTTGTAACTAAAATAAATTATTTCTAAAAGAGAATAAATTTTTCCACCAAAAACTGCATTTTTGATGTCTTTTCACACTGCAGTCTTTCAAACATAATCGTATACCAGCGGTAAGATTTGAACCCACGCCTCCAAAGAGACTGGAGGCTAACACCAGTGCCTTGGACCACTCGGCCATGCTGCCTCTCATAAATAATTATATATGTGAATCTGGGTTGCAGCAGTAGCTAGCAATCTAGTAAGAGACGATCTGTCCAATGCTAAGAAAAATAAAAACCCAAAACTCCTAAAAATAGAGTCAAATCAAAACAAAAGTACATCATTAGAATTACCTTGTCTGAAACCCTACTAGATAAATATTGAATGTCGTCATAGTTTTATATTAGAGCTATGCCGTGAATAGAAAAACACGACCTTATATTGTTGTTTCTGAAGACGTCATGAAATAATATCATTGCGCTATGACGTCATCATGAAATAAAATCATTACTTCGTGACGTCATAATTACTATATAAGAAGCGTCAGAACTGTAAATCATTCATAATTACATAATGGTTTCAATCAAGCAAGCTGCACGCAAGTTGAAAAAACAGTACTACACAAACAACAGAGATAGTATCTTGAAAAGAAAAAAGCAAAGGTATTCAACCGATCAGGCGTATCGAGAAGTAATCAAACAAAACAGCAAGATGTGTTATCACAATGATGAAGATTATAGACATGCAAAAATTGAGACAGCCAAACAAAAGTTCAAGGAGCGTTATCAAAATGATAAACTTTATAGAGAAGCAACAATTGAACAGGCTAGACAAAAGATCAAGGAGCGTTATCACAATGATGAAGATTACTGAAAAATAAATAAGAAAAAAGTTGCTACCAGAATAATGGGTAGATACTGGGGTGACAAAAGCTATAATGAAAAAATTAAATTCTCTGCGAGGTTGTACCGAAGAACCCATAAGGACAAAGGGAAAAATTACATTCAGAAATACAAGAAGATGGCAAAAATGCAGGCTGATCTTTGTGAATTGAGAAACATTTTACGCATGTTTTATCGGGATCACGAAAAGTATTCAAAATTACAGATTATTACATTAAAGAACGAACTTTCATCCATAGTAATTGATGTATTATAAGAAATCATTATATAGATAATGCATTTTCCTTAATGATTAATATTAGACATAAATTAAAATCTTGTTTGGGGTAAAAGAGCAGTGATTAGATTTTAAACCATAATTACTTTCTGAAAAATTAGGGCCCGACCGGATTCGAACCGGTGACCTATCGATCTGCAGTCGATGGCACTACCTCTGAGCTAAGAACCCATTTTGTTAAGAGAGAATTAAAGATGTTTACATGAATATTAGATATAAATTAAATTACAGTAGAGAACAAACTTCCAGCCCATAGTAACTAAAATAAGATTATAATTAATGTTAAAGATTGATAAATGACATTTTTTTGTGAGGAGTTATAATAAAGATCCAACTCCTGCCTATACTAACTGGTATGGGTCGCTTAACTATAGTGTAGGCTTGTAAAGTTGTATTTAAAGTCAACAAATTAAAAATTCCCTACAACGGGGAATCGAACCCCGATCGCCCTCTTGACAAGCGGTTATGTTTACCATTGTACTATTGGATACTCATGATGAATATGTTACATATAAGACATGATAAAAAATGGTTAACTTACTAAGAAAATTAAATAAGGAATCGGTCTGGTTAATTATAAATGGGGATTATGTAAGTTTAATTGATAGCATAGCTCTAGAGATGGCCAAAACCTAGTAAAGAATAAATCTTGGCACATATTGGGTTTAGTTTGATGCCTCATTTTCTGAATCCGGGTTTTAGTGGTAGCTAGACACCTAGTAAGAGACTATCACGCCCCAGAGTAGAAAATAATCCGGGTTGCAGCGGTAGCTAGCAACCTAGTAAGAGACGATCACCTCCAATGTTAAGAAATATAAAAACCCGTAGCTCCTAAAAAAAGAGTCAGATCAAAACAAAAAGTACACCATTAGAACCGCCTTGTCCAAATCCTCCATAAAGGAAACTTACCGCCCTTTGGCTTGAATAACAAAGAAAATATATTGGCTTGAAAATCAAGAAAATTGACTTTTACCACGTTATTCTCCACAAACGGGATATTTTTTTCTTTCCGCTTTTTCTTTCTGCTCAGCTAGCTGGGCACTGGAAAATCATAGAGAGCTGTATAATAGCTCATTTTAAAGGAAATTGCAACATCTAGTCACTTTTGTATTTAAAAATAAAATACTTTTAAAGTAGAATCAATTTTGTCAAAAAAATTGCATTTTTTATGTATTTTCATACTGCAGTCTTTTCAAAGATATTTGAATTTTGAAGCAATAAAACAGTCCATGTAATGAACTCTATAGTAATAATAGCTACTTGTCTCAATAGTAACCGAAACTCCTGGAACCAAAATTTTCTTTTTTGGCTTAATCGCTAAAATTATTATGTAAACTGCAAAAATATTTATGATGCCTAATCAGTAATAGTAATTTTTTAATTTAAACAACAAAAATACATGAAAATTCTAAAATTAGTTTTGCTTTTTGTCTCCTGGAAGAAATTTTTTTTTCATCTCAGTTCAAATTTATTATTGTATCCTGTAACCCGTAAAGTACATATCTCCATATTATTGTCTCATAATTGCAATTATTTTAGTTTTCAGTCCAGAATCACTAAACTTATTATTTAAACTGCAAAAATATTTATGGTGTCTAACCAATAATACTAATTTTGTAATTCAAACAAGATAAATACCTGAAAATTTTAAAATTAGTTTTGTTTTATGCTAGGTTTTAGATATTACATTAAAAGACGATCATTGGAATGAAAATTAATTGCATGCATTGGAATTAGTTGGCTACTTGATCGTTTTACTATTTGAGGTTCTTGACTATTTGAGGTTACTATATGAGGTTCGTCTCTTACTATTTCAAAGAAGAAAAAGCCGTAGGCTTTTTCCTGTTTGTAATATTTTCCTGTTTGTTATCAGGGTTACACCAACCTGTCGGTTATTGGCCGATCCTGCTAGCCAATTAGACTATGACGTCATTAATTAAAGTTGTAAAATTAACAATATAATACATAAATAAAAGAGTTAGTGGTATTTCAAAAAGTTCGTGGTAACGAAATGTATCGTAAGAGCGACTCGCCTCAATAGTAACCGATACTTTAAAAGACAGAATTTAAATCCGGATTGCAGCGATAGCTAGCAACCTAGTAAGAGACGATTACGTCCAATGTTAAGAAATATAAAAAACCATAGTTCCTAACAAAGGAGTCAGATCAAAACAAAAAGTACACCATTAGCACCGCCTTGTCCAAAACCCCTGTATAGGAACTTTCTGTCCCTTGGCTTGAACAGCAAGGGAAATATATTGGCTTGAAAAAAAAGAAAAGTGGCAGATACTACAACATTCTGCCTAAACGGGATATTTTTTTTCTTTTTTCTTACTTTTCCACAGATAGCTTGGCACTGGAACATCGTAGAGGGTTTTCAATAGCTCATTTTAAAGGAAATCAATTAGGTTAAAAATCTACAGTAACTAAAATAAATTATTTCTAAAACAGAATAAATTTTTCCATCAAAACTGCATTTTTGATGTTTTTTCACACAGCAGTCTTTCAAACATAATCGTATACCAGCGGTAAGATTTGAACCCACGCCTCCGAAGAGACTGGTGGCTAACACCAGTGCCTTGGACTACTCGGTCAGGCTGCCTCTCATAATTTTGGTTGCAGCAGTAGCTAGCAACCTAGTAAGAGAAGATCAGTCCAATGCTAAGAAATATAAAAACCCAGAACTCCTAAAAATAGAGTAAGATCAAGACAAAAGTACATCATTAGAACTACCTTGTCTGAAACCCTACTAGATAAATAATGAATGTCGTCATAGTTTTATATTAGAGCTATGACGTGAATAGAAAAACACGACATTATGTTGTGGTTTCTGAAAACATCATGAAATAATATCATTGCACCTAGACGTCATGAAATAAAATCATAACGCCGTGATGTCATATTTACTACTTAAGAACGACAAAGATGTAAATGGTCTCATTCGTGAATTACATAATGGTTAGATCAAAGCAAGCTGCACGCAACTTAAAAAAACAGTACTACACAGACAACAGAGATAGTATCTTGAAAAGAGAAAAGCAAAGGTATTCAACCGACCAGGCGTATCGAGAAGTAAAAATTAAGAGAGGAAAACAAAACAGCAAGATTTGTTATTACATTAAAAGACGATCACTGAAATAACAAACCATTCCATATATTGGACTTAGTTAGCTACTTGATTGTTTGAGTTTAGTCTCTTACTATTTAAACGAATAAAAAGCCGTAGGCTTTTTCCTATTTGTATTTACAGTAAAAAAACGAACTCAAGCCCAAAGAAACGGAACCCTGTGGTTCATTCATATTATCTCCATTATTTTAGCTAGGATGTAAATAAACAAGTTTCTTTTTTAAATTTTAAATTTAAAAGATAGTGCTTTTAATTCTACACATTAAAAGTTCTCCCTTACGGGGATTATAATAAAGATCGAACTCTTCCCTATACTAACTTGCATAGGCAACTTCACTATAGTTAAGATTACAGTATTTATATTATGACGGTGAAAAGGTATGAGAAGAAAGTGCAAAACTCTGTAAACTGCAAATATATTTAAAATGTTTGAGTAACAATTTCACTTTATGAAAATCCGGGTTGCAGCGGTAGCTAGCAACCTAGTAAGAGACGATCACGTCCAATGTTAAGAAATATAAAAACCCATAGTTCCTAAAAAAGAGTCAGATCAAAACAAAAAGTACACAATTAGAACCGCCTTGTCCGAAACCCCTGTATAGGAAACTTTCTGTCCCTTGGCTTGAACAGCAAGGGAAATATATTGGCTTGAAAATCAAGAAAAGTGGCAGCTACTATAACTTTCTGCCTAAACAGGATATTTTTTTCTTCTTTTTTTTCTTTTTTTGTATCCAGAGATAGCTTGGCACTGGAACATCGTAGAGGGTTGTTCAATAGCTCATTTTAAATTATAATAAAGAACGACCTCTTGCCTATACTAAATTTTATACGCCACTTAATTATAGTATAGGTTAGAAATTCCACAGATAGCTTTTTACTGGAACATCGTAGAGATTTGTGTAATACATAAAGGACCGATATAGTTCATCATAAAGTATGTTTGTCAATACAGTTTTTTTTATATTATTATCCATTATTATGTAAAATGCAGTAATATTTGTATCCTGCCAATCCTGCCCTATATTATTTTATTATTATTTATATTATTTTATATAATATTTGTTTCCGGGTTGCAGCGGTAGCTAGCAACCTAGTAAGAGACGATCACGTCCAATGTTAAGAAATATAAAAACCCATAGTTCCTAACAAAGGAGTCAAATCAAAACAAAAAGTACACCATTAGAACCGCCTTGTCCGAAAACCCTGTATAGGAAACTTTCTGTCCCTTGGCTTGAACAGCAAGGGAAATATATTGGCTTGAAAATCAAGAAAATTGACTTTAACCACGTTATTCTCCCCAAACGGGATATTTTTTTCTTTTTTTATAATAAAGAACGACCTCTTGCCTATACTAAATTTTATATGCCACTTAATTATAGTATAGGTTAGTAATTCCGTAGATAGCTTGGCACTGGAACATCGTAGAGATTTTTTTAATACATAAAGGACCGATATAGTTCCTCATAAAGTATGTTTATAATAAAGAACGACCTTTTGCCTCTACTAAATTTTATACGCCAATTAATTATAGTATAGGTTAGTAATTCCGCAGATAGCTTGGCACTGGAACATCGTAGAGATTTTTTTAATACATAAAGGACCGATATAGTTCCTCATAAAGTATGTTTATAATAAAGAACGACCTTTTGCCTCTACTAAATTTTATACGCCAATTAATTATAGTATAGGTTAGTAATTCAACAGATAGCTTGGCACTGGAACATCGTAGAGAGTTGTTCAATGGTTCATTTTAAAGGAAATTAATGGGGTTAAAAACCTTTTGTAATTAAAACAAATTATTTTTATTACATTAAGAAATTTTAATTATTTTCCTTAAGAAATCATCATAAATCATCTCTGTTAACAAATCATCTCTTTTAACAAAGGCAGCTCTTGACTTACCGCCTATTACTATGGATGGTTGGATATCCTGCATTTTGTATAATTCGCCTGTATTGTCGTATTTTTTAAAAGTTTTACTTTCTTCCTGTATAAATTTCCTTGTCTAATTGGGCATATAAAGAAGAAAAAAAACGAAAATGTTACTAATTGAAAACATCTTCTGGGTCTGTGTAACCCAAAAGTGACTGATTTAGGGGGAAATTCTCTCCATATACGGTTTGTTCCTGTTTAATTTGGATGTTATTTTCTTTTTTGATTCATTGTATTGTCTGTTCAGTCTGGGGTTGACTTTTCTGTTTGTAGCTTTTTTGAACCCTTGTATAGGCTTATTTTTTTTATATTAAAAGACGATCATTAGGATAATTAAATTAAAAGACGATCATTGGAATAGCATACCACTGCATACATTGGACTTTGTTAGCTACTTGATTGCTTGAGGTTCGTCTCTTACTATTTCAAAGAAGAAAAAGCCGTAGGCTTTTTCCTGTTTGTAATGATATAGCATAAAACGAAACCTTAGTTGTAACTGACGTCATCCTGGTTGCTATTGGTAATTTATAATCCGGGTTGCAGCGGTAGCTAGCAACCTAGTAAGAGACGATCACCTCCAATGTCAAGAAATATAAAACCCCCCAACTCCTAAAAAAAGAGTCAGATCAAAACAAAAAGTACACCATTAGAACCGCCTTGTCCGAATCCTCTATAAAGGAAACTTACCTCCCTTTGGCTTGAATAACAAAGAAAATATATTGGCTTGAAAATCAAGAAAATTGACTTTTACCACGTTATTCTCCACAAACGGGATATTTTTTTCTTTCCGCTTTTTCTTTCTGCTCAGCTAGCTGGGCACTGGAAAATCATAGAGAGCTGTATAATAGCTCATTTTAAAGGAAATTGCAACATCTAGTCACTTTTGTATTTAAAAATAAAATACTTTTTAAAGTAGAATCAATTTTGTCAAAAAATTGCATTTTTGATGTATTTTCATACTGCAGTCTTTTCAAAGATATTTGAATTTTGAAGCAATAAAACAGTCCATGTAATGAACTCTATAGTAATAATAGCTACTTGTCTCAATAGTAACCGAAACTCCTGGAACCAAAATTTTCTTTTTTGGCTTAATCGCTAAAATTATTATGTAAACTGCAAAAATATTTATGATGCCTAATCAGTAATAGTAATTTTTTAATTTAAACAACAAAAATACATGAAAATTCTAAAATTAGTTTTGCTTTTTGTCTCCTGGAAGAAATTTTTTTTTCATCTCAGTTCAAATTTATTATTGTATCCTGTAACCCGTAAAGTACATATCTCCATATTATTGTCTCATAATTGCAATTATTTAGTTTTCAGTCCAGAATCACTAAACTTATTATTTAAACTGCAAAAATATTTATGGTGTCTAACCAATAATACTAATTTTGTAATTCAAACAAGATAAATACCTGAAAATTTTAAAATTAGTTTTGTTTTATGCTAGGTTTTAGATACTCGACACGGGATTTTGTGTGCTTAATAATTTTAAATCTTGATCCGGGTTGCAGCGGTAGCTAGCAACCTAGTAAGAGACGATCACCTCCAATGTCAAGAAATATAAAACCCCCCAACTCCTAAAAAAAGAGTCAGATCAAAACAAAAAGTACACCATTAGAACCGCCTTGTCCGAATCCTCTATAAAGGAAACTTACCGCCCTTTGGCTTGAATAACAAAGAAAATATATTGGCTTGAAAATCAAGAAAATTGACTTTTACCACGTTATTCTCCACAAACGGGATATTTTTTTCTTTCCGCTTTTTCTTTCTCCTCAGCTAGCTGGGCACTGGAAAATCATAGGGAGCTGTATAATAGCTCATTTTAAAGGAAATTGCTACATCTAGTGCCTTTTGTATTTAAAAATAAAATACTTTTTAAAGTAGAATCAATTTTTTCAAAAAAATTGCATTTTTGATGTATTTCATACTGCAGTCTTTTCAAAGATATTTGAATTTTGAAGCAATCAAACAGTTCATGGTAATTTACAACAAAAAACGATCATTGGAATAACAAAAATTGAATACCTTTGGAATTAGCTAGCTACTTGATTATTTGAGACTCGTCTCTTACTATTTAAAAGAAGAAAAAGCCGTAGGCTTTTTCCTGTGTATAATAAAGAACGACCTCTTGTCATTACTAAATTTTATACGCCACTTAATCATAATATAGGTTAGTAATTCAACATACACACAAAAACTCACACACACACACACAAAAAAAAACTTACAAACACACACACACACACAAAAACTTACACACACACAAAAACTTACACACACACACACAAACTTACACACACACACACAGAAACTTACACACACACACTAAAACTTACACACACACAAAAACTTACACACACACAAAAACTTACACACACACAAAAACTTACACACACACACACAAAAACTTACACACACACAAAAACTTACACACACACACACAAGAACTTACACACACACACAAAAACTTGTACACACACACAAAAACTTGCACACACACACAAAAACTTACACACAAAAAAAAACTTACAAACACAGACACAAAAACTTACACACACAACAAGTTACACACACACAAAAAAAATTACACACACACACATAAAAACTTACACACACACAAAAACTTACACACACACACACACACACAAACTTACACACACGCAAAATCTTACACACACAAAAAAACTTACATACACACAAAAACTTACACACACACACACACACAAAAACTTACACACACACACACAAAAACTTGCACACACACACAAAAGCTTACAGACACACAAAAACTTAAAAACACACAAAAACTTACGCACACACAAAAACTTACACACACAAAAAAAAACTTACACACAGACAAAAACTTACACACACACAAAAACTTACACACACACACAAAAACTTACACACACACAAAAACTTACACACACACAAAATCTTACACACACAAAAAAATCCGGGTTGCAGCGGTAGCTAGCAACCTAGTAAGAGACGATCACGTCCAATGTTAAGAAATATAAAAACCCATAGCTCCTAAAGCAGGAGTCAGATCAAAACAAAAAGTACACCATTAGAACCGCCTTGTCCGAAACCCCTGTATAGGAAACTTTCTGTCCCTTGGCTTGAACAGCAAGGGAAATATATTGGCTTGAAAATCGAGAAAATTGACTTTAACCACGTTATTCTCCCCAAACGAGTTATAATAAAGATTGAACTCTTCCCTATACTAACTTGCATACGCAACTACACTATAGTTAAGATTACAGTATTTATATTATACGTCATTATTGATTATAAAAGGTTCAAATGTTCGAAGATTATAGAGTTAAAAATTTTCCCGCACCGGGAATCGAACCCGAGCCTGTTAAGTGAAAGTTAACTATCCTAGCCACTAGACCATATGGAACCATAAAAAAGTATGATTTAAGAGCCATATGCATATTATTATTTCACCATACCAATTATAATAAGGCCAAAACAAAATCGTCGACTTGCAACCTTACTTTTGACACATTAGTTAAATCTTCATCAGGCTTAAAAAATTTTTTGCTAGTTTTACATGATTTATAATAAAGAACGAACTCTTTCCTATACTAAATAAGCCTATACTAGTTAATGATATATCTGGGTTGCAGCGGTAGCTAGCAACCTAGTAAGAGACGATCACGTCCAATGTTAAGAAATATAAAAACCCATAGTTCCTAACAAAGGAGTCAGATCAAAACAAAAAGTACACCATTAGAACCGCCTTGTCCGAAACCCCTGTATAGTAAACTTTCTGTCCCTTGGCTTGAACAGCAAGGGAAATATATTGGCTTGAAAATCAAGAAAAGTGGCAGCTACTACAACATTCTGCCTAAACGGGATATTTTTTTTTCTTTGTTTCCAGAGATAGCTTGGCACTGGAACATTGTAGAGAGTTGTTCAATAGCTCATTTTAAAGGCAATTAATTGGGTTACAAATCTATAGTAACTAAAATAAATTATTTCTAAAAGAAAATAAACTTTTCAACCAAAAACTGCATTTTTGATGTCTTTTCACACTGCAGTCTTTCAAACATAATCGTATACCAGCGGTATAATAAAGATCGAACTCTTCCCTATACTAACTTGCATACGCAACTTCACTATAGTTAAGATTACAGTATTTATATTATATTATAATAAAGAACGACCTCTTGCCTATACTAAATTTTATACGCCACTTAATTATAGTATAGGTTAGTAATTCAACAGATAGCATGGCACTGGAACATCGTAGAGAGTTGTTCAATGGCTCATTTTAAAGGAAATTAATTGGGTTAAAAACCTTTTGTAATTAAAACAAATTATTTTTATTACATTAAGAAATTTTAATTATGTTCCTTAAGAAATCATCATAAGTAAAAATTTCCCGTACGGAAATTGAACTCAAGCCTGCTGGGTGACAGCTATCCCAACCTCTAGACCATATAGGATATATTAAAATATCCGATTAATGAAGTTTATGTTAAAGAACAAATTATAAACATAATTAGCTGCCTGATTATTTGAGGATCGTCTCTTACTATTCCAAAGAAGAAAAAGCCGTAGGCTTTTTCCTGTTTGTAATTTATTTTATAATAAAGGATGAACTTCAGGCTTTACTAACTGAAAAGTTTAGCATTTTTATATAGTAAAGAACGAGCTCTAAATGATAGTTGTAGCTATAGCTGCAATCAAGTGAAAGACAAACCGAAGCATATAGTAACTAAAAGTTTTAAATATGTTTTGGAAAATCATAATTGCTATAGATGGCAAAACCTAGTGAAAGGCGAACCAGAGCCCATAGTAACTAAAAATTGAAAAAACGCGCTTTGAAAACACGCTTTGAAAACATTAAAAGACGATCATTGGAATAACAAACCATTGCATACATTGGACCTAATTAGCTACTTGATTGTTTGACGTTCGTCTCATTCAAAGAAAAAAGCCCTAGGCTTTTTCCTGTTTGTTTTACATTAAAGAAATTAGCTAATTTCGGTTTTTAGAGTTTCGGTTACTATTGAGACGGATCGCTCTTACTATTTACATAAAGAATCGATAACGTTTATGATAAATGGGGCCTAAGCTGCTTTCAGTGGATATAGCTGAAACCGAGTAAAGTCTGGGTTGCAGCGGTAGCTAGCAACCTAGTAAGACGATCACGTCCAATGTTAAGAAATATAAAACCCATAGTTCCTAACAAAGGAGTCAGATCAAAACAAAAAGTACACCATTAGAACCACCTTGTCCAAAACCCCTGTATAGGAAACTTTCTGTCCCTTGGCTTGAACAGCAAGGGAATTATAATAAAGAACGAACTCTTGCCTATGCTAAATTTTATACGCCACTTAATTATGGTATAGGTTTTATAATAAGGAACGACCTCTTGCCTACACTAAATTTTATACGCCACTTAATTATAGTATAGGTTAGTAATTCCACAGATAGCTTGGCACTGGAGCATCGTAGAGAGTTGTTTAATGGCTCATTTTAAAGCAAATTAATGGGGTTAAAAAAAAATTTGTAATTATAAAACAAATTATTTTTAAAATGGAATCATTTTTCTTACGAAATTACATTAAAAGAAGTTATAATAAAGAACGACCTCTTGCCTATATTAAATTATATAGGCCACTTAACTATAGTATAGGTTAGTAAATTTACATTAAAAGACGATCACTGAAATGACAAACCATTACATACATTGGACTTAGTTAGCTACTTGATTGTTTGAGTTTCGTCTCTTACTATTTAAAAGAAGAAAAATATAATAAAGATCGAACTCTTCCCTATACTAACTTGCATAGGCAACTTCACTATAGTTACATTAAAGAACAATCTCTCGCCCATAGTAACTGATATACGACTGTAATCGGAGACTTTAATCCGGGTTGCAGCGGTAGCTAGCAATCCAGGTTGCAGCGGTAGCTAGCAACCTAGTAAGACACGATCACGTCCAATGTTAAGAAATATAAAAACCCATAACTCCTAAAAAAGGAGTCAGATCAAAACAAAAAGTACACCATTAGAACCGCCTTGTCTTAAATCCCTGTATAGTAAACTTTCTGTCCCTTGGCTATCCGAAACCCCTATAAAGGAAACTTACCGCCCTTTGGCTTGAATAACAAAGAAAATATATTGGCTTGAAAATTATAATAAAGAATTATAATAAAGATCGAACTCTTCCCTATACTAACTTGCATAGGCAACTTCACTATAGTTAAGATTACAGTATGTATATTATACATCATTATAAATTATAAAAGGTTCAAATGTTCGAAGATTATAAAATTAAAAATTTTCCCACACCGGGAATCGAAACTGGGCCTGTTAAGTGAAAGTTAACTATCCTAGCCACTAGACCATATGGGACCATGAAGAAGTATGATTTAAGAGCAATATGCATATTATTATTTCACCATACCAATTAAAATAAGGCCAAAACAAAATCGTCGACTTGCAACCTTACTTTTGACACATTAGTTAAATCTTCATCAGACTTAATTACATTAAAGGACGAACTATAGCCCATAGTAACTGGTATCCGGGTTGCGGTGGTAGCGAGCAACCTAGTAAGAGACGATACTTCCCCATAGTAAGAAATGAAATAGATACATTAAAAAACGATCATTGGAATAAAAACCATTGCATACATTGGACTTAGTTAGCTACTTGATTGTTTGAGGTTCGTCTCTTACTAATTCAAAGAAGAAAAAGCCGTAGGCTTTTTTGATTTTCCAGGAATAGGAAACAGTTTGATCTCGTGTTTCCTTCTCAGCCAATCAGAGGGCTTGCTTACATATTAGCGGCAGAGGGAATATGAGGAAAGGATTTTTACTATAGTTTTATTAGTCTGTGAATAGAATTCAAAGGAGTGAGAAGAAGAACAGTTTTGACTTTACTCATTTGGATATATATTTGTGTGTTGATGACGAGTGGAATGTTTACCCTCTTAGAAGTTGATAGTGGAGTTGATGGTAATAATACAAGAGCACCTAACATTGCGGTGGAAATCACGAGAGGATCACGGCTTTGTCTGGAATGGGATGAAGTATATGCAAGATATGTGATATCCTTGAGCAAATTTAAAATGGAGGATCAATTATGTTTCGCTGCAAAAGTTGATATAGCACATGTGAATAGACTTAAATGTGCTTTAAGTGCATTGGTGAAACATATCGAAGACAATAAACTGTATCGCTAATTGTACATGCTTAGTATTATTGTTGTTGTAATTATTCACTAAAGTTGTTTCGAAATCGAAAATGTTCCCTTTCTTTTCTGGTTAGGGGCTAGCGAATCAGGGTCAGTCTAGAGTCAGCAGTCAGAGTGAAAGGATTGAAAAATGAATAAATTTGAGAAAGAGAGAATTAGATCAAATCTAGTGTTTATGGAAAAACATTGATTTTGGATGATGATTTTCTCGAGTTATCTCTTCAACGCAGGATATTCTCTCGTCAGGGGAACACTTGACAATATAATGAGGAGTGATTCTCCCCCATTGGACTATTGTATGAAACTTTTAAAATGTGATTCAAATGCTTATAGTCAATTTATTGATATATTAATTGGAACAAAGCAGAATCATATCGTGGATATACTTTTGAAAACATTGCCAATGGATTCAGTATAGATGGTTCCCCCACCATTTGAAAGAGGTAACGTCACAGAGTTACTCCTCTCCCCATTCCTCGCACTGAATTTATCCATCGGCAGGGACGATCAGTTTCATTTTAGCTGTGAGAGAGTCAAGTGACATTGGAAACCGAAAAAAAATGTTCTATACATGTCCATTGTGCATGTACACTCTTGGCAGTTGGATTCAATGTGAGAATTGTACAATTATTGATGACTATAGTGAAAAGTGTAAATTATGTAATCCATGTAAATTACATAGAGGCTATGCAGTACAAATTAAAGGATGTAATTCATGTCTTGAGGAGGTGTGTGACTCTCATCCTAGAGGGCACCTGTGCTCCAATTGTCACTATGATAAATGTGATCAGTGGGAGAATACTTACCCCGCTATGATTGGAAAGAATCCCAAACGTGATTTTAGTTTATTTCTACGAGATTGGTATCGTCGTGGATTTAAATTATTCTGGGAAGAGGAATCTGGTCTACGATTCAACTGTTGGGGTAACAAGACAATTTGGTTTCTACGTCATCGTTGTGACGTCACTGCCTACTATGACTATAAACCAAGTGATTTTTATTTGGCAGTTGCCGAATGTTATTCACCATTTGAAAACACTGTATGTGATATTGCTTCAAATAGACAGATTGAAACTCGTGAATTTCATAATATGAATGCAAATAGTATCATTGACTATACAAAGAGATATGACAAGAGTGAAGTTACATTGCACTGTAGAAAATGTGATCCTGACTTTGCAGTCAATCAAGATCAATATACAGTGAATCCAAATGATTTACCGGCATTAGTGGTTCACGACAGTTGCCTATACATCGAAGAAGAAGAAATCTAAAGTGAAGATTTAAAGACATTGTTGTATATATATATATATGCATTTTATTAATAAACAAATTCACAAACATTTTTTAAGCACTTTACTCTTAGGACACTGAAATCAATACTGTATAGGTCTGAGAGAATATTTTCCACTAGAAAGTCGTTCAGACGAGGATTGTCACTATAAATGTGGAGAAACTACTTGTAAGTATAGCCGCGACATCGGAACACAAAATATAGTAGTGCATGGAAGCCACAGCTTTTAGTCGTTAGATCCTGCACCCTCTTCCGATTTTGAATAATAGTTTTCCCACTGCTCTCAATATAGTTGCTGATGTGGGGTGTGTAAAATGTATAGGGTAGACCAAGAGGATCAAAAAATTCAAACGTCTTCATTGTTTGAAAGATGCACAGCCAATGACCCGTCAGCACAGTCGACGGACTGCTATTAACAATAATCAAGGTATTGTTGACACTTTGAATTTTTCCAAGAAAGTCCGAGGGTAGACAATAGGATTTGTACTGGGACATGTAGGGGTCCATATTAAATACATTGATTATTTGACTGGTGTTCATGGCGCCAAGTCTAGTAGAACACTGCCTTTTGGAGTGATTTCCCAATAGGTTTCATATTGATTTAGTGAGATTAGTGCAATACTCTCAGCCAATGGGTCGGCAAATGTACACTCTAAACGCACACTCCCCGTACGTACTATACTCATATCCTGTGTGCCAGACAAATCCAGTACAATGATACCATGTGTTTTAGCAAACATTTCTTCGGTTATACCATTTTCAAATAGTTGAGAGTCATGATCTAGGGTTTGCATGGTCAACTCATACAATGTTCTATAGGATTTATCAAAAGATAGATTGTAGAGTGGGATACCGTTTACTTTGCACACAAGAGATGAAAGTCCAAACATCTCGAATTTATGTGGGCATTCAGTCCATGATCCTATTGCACTGGCGCTTTTTACAAATGCCAAAGCGAGTTTTGATGGAATTTCGCCATTGATAAAGGATGAATCGGTGAAGGTGCATGAGCCCATGGCAATATGCCGTTGATTGGTGATTGTATGAGGAACAAGTAGTTTAATATTATTTCTATTGGCTCTCAGTTTTTCCACTGCCAAAGCAACAGAACTCATGACCTGTTGTTTGCGTACATGAAGTATTGCCGAGGTGAGGGAGAGACTTACATCAGGATTGGCAGCAAGTTCTTTTCTCAATATGAAATTATAATAAGGAACGAACTGTAACCCATAGTATTATAATAAAGAACTAATATAAAGTTATTATAACCATTACATAAATGATCAATCATAAATGGTGTCATTTATCAAACAGCTCGTGGTAACGAGTTTCATAGTATTTTTTATAATAAAGAACGACCTCTTGCATATACTAAATTTTATACGCCACTTAATTATAGTATACGTTAGTAATTCAACAGATAGCTTGCCACTTGAACATCGTAGAGAGTTGTTCAACGGCTCATTTTAAAGCAAAATTAATGGGGTTAAAAACTTCTTGTAATTAAAATAAATTATTTTTATTACATTAAGATTTTATAATAAAGAACGACCTCTTGCATATACTAAATTTTATACGCCACTTAATTATAGTATACGTTAGTAATTCAACAGATAGCTTGCCACTTGAACATCTTAGAGAGTTGTTCAATGGCTTATTTTAAAGGAAATTAATGGGGATAAGAACCTTATGTAATTAAAATAAATTATTTTTATTACATTAAGAAATTGTAATTTATATAAAAGAAATGAGTACTTGGAACAGAAGTCTTGTAGATAAAAACGCAGCAGTGCCTGCCGAGGCAGAAAGTGTTTCAACACGATTAAAGTCAACAAAAAGTTATTTAAAGAAAAGGAGTAGCCAAGGTTCGAGCAAGGCTGTAAATTTGAGAAAAAAGAAAAGTCATGACCTGGAATTCAAAAGTTTGAGCGCATTAGTACCTTTCCAGGCTGAATACAATAAAGAACGACACCTAGCCCATGTTAACTGAAACATAAATAGGGATTATGTAATTTCCATCAGTATCATGGCTGCAGAGGTGTCTGAAACCTAGTAAAGAACAAACCATTACAATAAAGAACATTTCAGGTTAAAGATTGATCATTGATGCCATAATCATAGTTTGTATCCAGGTCGTCTCTTACTATTCCAAAGAAGAAAAAGCCTTAGGCTTTTTCCTGTTTGTAATCATATAGTAAAGAATGATAAGATGTTATAATAAAGAACGAACTCTTATACTATACATAAATGATCGAAATAGGTCATTATAAATGGGAATATTTTACAGGTTGCAGCGGTTGCTAGCAACCTAGTAAGAGGTGATCACGTCCAATGTTAAGAAATATAAAACCCAAGTGAGATCAAAGAAAAAGTACAACATTAGAACTGCCTTGTCAAAAACCCTTATATAGGAAACTTTCTGTCATTTGACTTTAACAGCAACAAGGGAAATATATTGGCTTAAAAATCAAGAAAAGTGACCATTCTGCCTAAAAGACATCTTTATTCTTTCTCTTTCCTGCTGTCTTTTTCAAAGATAGCTTGGCACAGAAACACCAGTTCCATGGCTCATTTTAAAGGAAATTAATTGGGTTAGAAACCTTGTGTAACTAAAACAAATTATTTTTAAAACAGAGCAAATTTTTGCTCTAAACATGGCTTTTTTTCATGTCTTTTCACACTCCTGTTTATAATAAAGAACGACCCCTTGCCTATACTAAATTTTATACGCCACTTAATTATAGTATAGGTTAGTAATTCAACAGATTGCTTGGCACTGGAACATCGTAGAGAGTTGTTCAATGACTCATTTTAAAGAAAATGAATGGGGTTAAAAATTACAATAAAGAACGACACCTAGCCCTTATTAACTAAGACATAAATAGGGATTATGTAATTTCCATCAGTATCATGGCTGTAGAGATGGCTGAAACCTAGTCTGTGTCCCAGCGGTAGCTAGCAACCTAGTAAGATACATTGAATTTAGTTAGCTACTTGATGTGTTAAGATTTGTCTCTTACTATTTCAAAGAAGAAAAAGCCGTAGGCGTTTTCCTGTTTCTAATATGGTTTATTTTGTTATATATAGCAAATCCTATGTAGGGGTATCGGACAAGGCGGTTCTAAAATTATAATAAAGAACGACCTCTTGCCTTTACTAAATTTTTATATTATGCATCATTATAAATTATAAAAGGTTCAAATGTTCGAAGATTATAGAGTTAAAAATTTTCCCACCCCGGGAATCGAACCCGAGCCTGCTAAGTGAAAGTTAACTATCCTAGCCACTAGACTATATTGAACCATAAAGAAGTATGATTTAAGAGCCATATGCGTATTATTATTTCACAATACCAATCCGGGTTGCAGCGGTAGCTAGCAACCTAGTAAGAGACGATCACCTCCAATGTCAAGAAATATAAAACCCCCCAACTCCTAAAAAAAGAGTCAGATCAAAACAAAAAGTACACCATTAGAACCGCCTTGTCAGAATCCTCTATAAAGGAAACTTACCTCCCTTTGGCTTGAATAACAAAGAAAATATATTGGCTTGAAAATCAAGAAAATTGACTTTTACCACGTTATTCTCCACAAACGGGATATTTTTTTCTTTCCGCTTTTTCTTTCTGCTCAGCTAGCTGGGCACTGGAAAATCATAGAGAGCTGTATAATAGCTCATTTTAAAGGAAATTGCAACATCTAGTCACTTTTGTATTTAAAAATAAAATACTTTTTAAAGTAGTTATAATAAAGAACGAACTCTTGCCTATACTAAATTGCATACTCAACTTAATTATAGTTAATTATATAGTAATGATATGGTTTATTGATAGCTGAATTACATTTTATAATAAAGAACGACCTCTTGCCTATACTAAATTTTATACGCCACTTAATTATAGTGTAGGTTAGCTTACCTGGTCTTACCGGCACTTCCAGTGCTGTATAATTAAATCTCAAGACAAAATATCAAAGGCAGCGCAGCGCTGCCTATGATATTAGCGATGTGGGCATAATATAATGTTTCGTTTATTAGACCAAGGCACTTCTTATAGAAATCAACTAAAAAAAACAAGTTTTTTTTTTAACTGAAAGTAAGGAGTGACATTAAAACTTAAAACGAACAGACTTTATTCCGTATATGAATGGGGCTGTCCCCTCCTCAACGCCTCGCTCTTTACGCTAAAGTTTTTTATTCTTTTAAAAAAAAGTTATAATAAAGAACGACCTCTTGCCTATACTAAATTATATAGGCCACTTAACTATAGCATAGGTTAGTAAATTTACATTAAAAGACGATCACTGAAATAACAAACCATTCCATACATTGGACTTAGTTAGCTACTTGATTGTTTGAGTTTTGTCTCTTACTATTTAAAAGAAGAAAAAGCCACAGGCTTTTTCCTGTTTGTATTTATAGTTAAAAAACGAACTCAGGTCCAAAGAAACTGAACCCCGTGGTTCATTCTTATTATCTTCATTATTTTAGCTAGAATGTAAATAGACAAGTTTCTTTTTTAAATTTTAAACTGAAAAGATAGTGCTTTTAATTCAACATATTAAAAGTTCTCCTCTACGGGGAATCGAACCCCCTTCTCCCAAGTAACAAGTGGGCATGCTTACCATTAGACTATCTAAGACTTATAAAATAAAAGTTATATATAAGATATGATAATAATTTTTTAATCCGGGTTGCAGCGGTATCTAGCAACCTAGTAAGCGACGATCACGTCCAACGTTAAGAAATATAAAAACCCATAGCTCCTAAAAAAGGAGTCAGATCAAAACAAAATCCGGGTTGCAGCGGTAGCTAGCAACCTAGTAAGAGACGATCACGTCCAATGTTAAGAAATATAAAAACCCCTAACTCCTGAGAAAAGAGTCAGATCAAAACAAAAATTACACCATTAGAACCACCTTGTCCAAAACCCCTATTAAGGAAACTTATCACTCTTTGGCTTGAATAACAAAGAAAATATATTGGCTTGAAAATCACGAATTACAATAAAGAGCGACACCTAGCCCATGTTAACTGAAACATAAATAGGGATTACGTAACTTACATCAGTATCAAGGCTGTAGAGATTGCTGAAGCCTAGTTCTTTCTTTTTTCTTTTCCGGGTTGCTGCGGTAGCTAGCATTACAGTAAAGAACGATCTTTCACCCATAGTAACTGAGATATGGTGGTTCCAGGGATATTTACATAAAGGACCGATATAGCTCGACATAAATGGTGTTTGTCAATTATTACATTAAAAGTTCAAACTAAGTAACTGAGATATGGTGGTTCCAGGGATATTTACATAAAGGACCGATATAGCTCGACATAAATGGTGTTTGTCAATTATTATTACATTCAAAAAAGTAAAAAGTAAACTCAGCAGCAACTCTATAAGAAAATTAAAAATAAATTTTCTTGTGAATTATTATCGCTTCTAATCAGCAGTTATACCAAACCAATCCTGCTCAACTCATCCTCAGGGCTATACTGTGGTGCTCTCCTCCCCATAGTATAGTGCAGACGGTTTGATATCATTCTATTTTCCCTTCTTGCTTTAGTTTTGTTTTTTTTTCTTTTTAAAGCTTTTTCCAATAGGCAATGTTTAGAAGTCCTCCAAAAAAAAATGTCCCCGCAGATCCCAAATCAAATTCCAGTGAATGTGCCATAGTGAAAGATACCCATCTTGGCTGGTCAAGCACACTTTCTCAAAGTTCAAATGATAGCTCCAATTCGGTGAATAGGACAATGATAAGTGTAGGGGCTAATGTAACCATAAATGATGATAATGGGTTTCAAGAAGTCCTCTCTAGAAGCTCTAAAAAAAGGAAAAAAATCTACCCAATCAAAAGTATTTCCCCTCTCCCTGCCCAACATCCTCCCTCCAAAAACTTAGGAATTTACCTTAAAATAACTCCTACTACCCCCTTCGAAATAAAAATGATCACTGCAATAAGAGTTGCAATTTTTAAATTGCTAAAATCAATGTTCTCTCTTAATATTAACCGTGATGGATCTCTGCTAATAGCTGTAGAAGATCAGAAATCAGCAGATACAATAATTAACCTAAAATCCCTTCTGAATACCCCAATTATTGCATCTAATTGGAACCCAAAACAATCACCAACAAAAATAGTAGTTTATAATGTTCCCCCAGAGATATCCACTCAGGAGTTAAAAGAAGGGCTCTCAGATAGGGCTGGAAACACAATCCCAGTTGAGGATGTTACCCAACTTGGCAAACCTAACTCTAATGGCCTAAAAACTAGTAGATCCTTCTTATTCACACTGAAGGAAAAAATTAATATCCCAGAAAAATTATTCCTATTTGGGCAAATCAAACCACACAAGGAATACAAACCTAAGCCTATCCAGTGTCAGAAGTGTCTCAAACTGGGACACACAACAAACAAATGCAATGAAATTCTCCGAGAGTGTAGTAATTGTAAAGCTTTCCATCCTAAAGAGTTGACAACTTGCAACAACACTCAGCCCACATGCATCAATTGCAAAGGCCCACATGAATCTACAAATAAATTATTATGCCCTGCATACAAGAAAAGAGCTCTAACACTCCAAATATCAACAGAGAAGGCTATCCCATACCCCTTTGCAGCAATGGAAGCAAATGCTGCCCAACAATACCAAATAAAGCCTGTAATGAAACCAACCAAAACCCCCAAGTCAAACGCCCCCAATGCATCAAGCACCCCATATAAAACACCATCTTCTAAGCCCCCTAGCTCAAATCCCTATCAGAAGGAATCACCAAGCCAACAAGCCTCCTTGTCCAGTGAGATGAGGTCAGCCTGGCCCCCCCTCCCAAGAAGAAACAAACCAGAAACACTACCAGGAATTCACCCCTTAACCGACAAACAGGATGCACAACCAAAAATGCAATCCCCTAATATATGCTTATTCATTCTGAACTGTAATGCAGTTCAGGCCATGAACATATATCAACTACAGAAAACAAAAATCATTGCAGAATTGGCAAAAATCTACATCCCAGATGATATGCTCATTCAAGCAAAAAAAGATCTTGCTTTACTTTTAACAAAGCTGAACACTGCTACACAGTCATATGAAGAATAAATCAACAACACAACATATATCAATACTCCAATGGAATGTAAGATCACTCACAGAAAATAAGCTAAATGAACTAATATCTTTTATGAATAATAATTCCATTAATATTGCTTGCCTCCAGGAAACTCATTTAACCCAAAATCAACAAATTAAGTCTCTGGGATATACTATCCTCAGAAAGGATAGATCTTCAGAGAGAAAAGGAGGTCGGGTAGCTTTATTAGTGAATAATAATATAAAATTTTGTGGCATCAATTTTCCAGATTTTGCAAATGATGTTGACGCAATTGGTATCATTGTTTGGCTGAATAATTTAAAAACCTACATAATAAACTTTTATAACCCTAATGGCCAAACTACAGATGCCAAGGATTTCTTTAATTATATAAATAATTCTAATATGTTAAAATATATTATTATTTGTGGAGATTTCAATACCCACAGCCTTTTGTGGGGGATTAAACCAGCAAATAAAGCTGGTAAATTCATTGAGCATATGACTTCAAATAATAATGAATCAGCTGTTGCTACCCCTCCAAACCTGAATACATATTTCAACCCCAAAAGTGGCAGATTCTCCACAATTGACCTACAAATTGTTTCATTAAATTTTTTGAATAAAATTTACATAAATAAAATTGATAGTCTATGTACTGACCACTTTGCTATAGTTTGCTCCCTAAATGAATCTGCTGAAACTATTTCTCATACCTCCAAATATATCAACACTAAAGCAAATTGGTCTATGTTCCAAAATAAGCTAAATGATGAAATTACAAGTTTCACCCAAATTTCATGCATTTCTAACACAACAGTTGACACACATGCTGAAGCCTTGACATCTTTACTAATAAATACAGCTAATCATGATATCCCCAGGACAACACCTAAGAAAACTTTCCCTAAACAAATTCCTAAAGCATGATGGACAAATGAGTGCCTAAATAAATGGAGAATAAAAAAGGCAGCTAGGACAGAATTCATAAAAAAACCATCACCTACTATATATTTAAAAAAATTACAAGCAGAATCTAATCTTAAAAGGACTATAATAGATGCTAAACATAAATACTGGAATAATTTTGCAAATAATCTCTCCAGAGAAACACATGAGCCAATTATACACAAAGTTATAAGCCACATCTGTGGGAAAAAGACTTCCCCCAACCCACTCCTGTATGAGCTTATACATAATAATCCCATTATGACAATGATAATGAAAAAGCTAACCTATTTGCAACTCTTTTTGTTAATAAGCTAACACCAAATAATCAAAGCAAACTGTCCCCAATTCCTATGAACCCAAGTTACCAACCACGCCCAGGATCCGAGTACATAACTAATCCATTCTCAATCCAGGAATTGAATAATGCAATACATCAAATTAGGACCAAAACTAGCGGCAGATATGACAATATACACCCTACATGAATAAAGAATCTCACACCTTCATACAAACAAGAACTGCTAAATTGTTATAATCACGCTTGGGCATCTTCTATGTTCCCCAATATATGGAAATGTTCGTCCCTCCTACCAATCCTAAAGAAAAATAAACCCAAAGATTACCCTGAGTCTTATAGGCCCATAATGATTACTCCTGTGCTGGGGAAAATAATGGGGAAAATGATCTATCACAGACTCCTCTGGTTTGTTGGGAAAAATAATATGATCCCTCACACTCAAACTGGATTCAGGAAACACCACTCCTCAACAGATGCTTTCATTTTGCTAACAAATGCAATAAATGAATCTTTCTCAAAAAATAATGTCCTAGTTGCAGCTTTCCTAGATTTTGAAGGGGCATATGACAATGTGAACCACCAAATCCTTTTAAACAAACTTGCAAACCTTGGAGTACCCCCTATGCTAGTATCTGTTATTAAATCCTTCATAGAAGTGCGAAGTTTCATTGTTTGTGTTGGTTCAGCCTCTTCACCCCAAAAGACAATAACCAAAGGCCTACCTCAGGGAGCAGTCCTCAGTTGCCTCCTATTTGCCCTATATCTCTGGGACATGAACCTACCCCACACGAATCTACAATATGCTGATGATCTGGTGCTATGGTCATCTGGCAACACCTTTCAGATAGCACAGTCAAATCTGCAAAAGTCACTTTTCCAGTTTGAAAAATTCTCTCAACATTCAGATTTACCCATTGCACCCACCAAGTCAAAAATAATCCAATTTCACCGGAAGCGAAATCCTGTTAATGCAAAACTAACTCTAAATAAAACAACTATTCCAGAAGATAATCATATTAATTACCTAGGTCTCATGCTTGACCAAAAACTTAATTTCCACCTCCACATTTCAAACACAATAAAAAAAATGCTATAGAAAAACAAATATACTAAAAAGACTTCTTTCCACACCCTGGGGCAGTAAGGAGAAAGCCTTACTCCAGTTTTATAAATCACATATTAGACCCCATATTGACTATGGGCTCATTGTCTATGGTGCATATGCAAAGACCCAGATGCAAAAAATTGAAACAACACAAAATGATATAATACGTCTCATATTTGGTCTTAGGAAACCCACAAGCACCAAGTTTCTGCTTATGGAGATTACAGTAAAGAACGATCTCTCTCCCATAATAACTGATATATGGTGGTTCCAGGTGTAGTTCACAGTAAAGAACAATCGCTCATGCATAGTAACTGATATATGGTGGTTCCAGTGGTAGTTACTTGTGGTTCGTCTCTTACTATTTCAAAGAAGAAAAAGCCGTAGGCTTTTTCCTGTTTGTAATGATATAGCATAAAACGAATTCCAAGTTTTACATAAAGGATCGATGTGTTTCATTATAAATTATAAAAGGTTTAGAGCTTCTAATGTTCGAAGATTATAGAGTTAAAAATTTTCCAACACTGGGAATCGAACCCGGGCCTTCTAGATGAAAGCCAGCTATCCTATCCGCTACACCACATGGGAATATAAAACAGCATGATTTAAGAACCATATGCATATTATTATTTCATCATATGATTTTACAGTAATCCGGGTTGCAGCGGTAGCTAGCAACCTAGTAAGAGACGATCACATCCAATGTTAAGAAATATAAAAACCTATAGTTCCTAACAAAGGAGTCAGATCAAAACAAAAAGTGCACCATTAGAACTGCCTTGTCTGAAACCCCTGTATAGTAAACTTTCTGTCCCTTGGCTTGAACACCAAGGGAAATATATTGGCTTGAAAATCAAGAAAAGTGGCAGCTACTACAACATTCTGCCTAAACGGGATATTTTCTTCTTTTTTTCTTTGTATGCAGAGATAGCTTTGCATTCGGGTTGCAGCGGTAGCTAGCAACCTAGTAAGAGACGATCACGTCCAATGTTAAGAAATATAAAAACCTATAGTTCCTAACAAAGGAGTCAGATCAAAACAAAAAGTACACCATTAGAACCGCCTTGTCGGAAATCCCTGTATAGGAAACTTTCAGTCCCTTGGCTTGAACAGCAAGGGAAATATTTTGGCTTGAAAATCAAGAAAAGTTGCAGCTACTACAACATTCTGCCTAAACGGGATGTTTTTTTTCTTTTTTCTTTCTTTTCCACAGATAGCTTGGCACTGGAACATCGTAGAGAGTTGTTCAATGGCTCATTTTAAAGGAAATTAATTGGGTTAAAAATCTATAGTAACTAAAATAAATTATTTCTAAAAGAGAATAAATTTTTCCACCAAAAACTGCATTTTTGATGTCTTTTCACACTGCAGTATTTCAAACATTATACCAGCGGTAAGATTTGAACCCACGCCTCCGAAGAGACTGGTGGCTAACACCAGTGCCTTGGACCACTCGGCCAGGCTGCCTCTCATAAATAATATATATGTGAATCTGGGTTGCAGCAGTAGCTAGCAACCTAGCAAGAGACGATCAGTCCAATGCTAAGAAATATAAAAACCCAAATCTCCTAAAAATAGAGTCAGATCAAAACAAAAGTACATCAATAGAACTACCTTGTCTGAAACCTTACTAGATAAATAATGAATGTCGTCATAGTTTTATATTAGAGCTATGACATGAATAGAAAAACACGATATTATGTTGTGGTTTCTGAAGACGTCATGAAATAATATCATTGCGCCATGACGTCATGAAATAAAATCATTACGCCGTGACGTCATAATTACTACTTAAGAAGCGTCAGAACTGTAAATGGTCTCATTCATAATTAGATAATGGTTAGATCAAAGCAAGCTATACGCAAGTTAAAAAAACAGTACTACACAAACAACAGAGATAGTATCTTGAAAAGAGAAAAGCAAAGGTATTCAACGGACCAGGCGTATCGAGAAGTAAAAATTGAGAGAGCAAAACAAAACAGCAAGATGTGTTATCACAATGATGAAGATTATAGACATGCAAAAATTGAGACAGCCAAACAAAAGATCAAGGAACGGTATGATAATGATTACATTAAAAGACGATCGTTGGAATAACAAACCATTGCATACATTTGACTTAGTTAGCTACTTGATTGTTTGAGGTTCGTCTGTTACTATTTTAAAGAAGAAAAAACCATAGGTTTTTCCCTGTTATAATAAAGAACGACCTTTTGCCTATACTAAATTTTATAGGCCACTTAACTATGGTATAGGTAAAATATAGTATATAGTAACAAAAGTACATCATTAGAATTACCTTGTCTGAAACCCTACTAGATCAATAATGAATGTCATCATAGTTATATATTAGAGCTATGACGTGAATAGAAAAACACGAAATTATATTGTTGTTTCTGAAGACGTCATGAAATAATACCATTGCGCCATGACTTCATGAAATAAAATCATTACGCCGTGACGTCATAATTACTATATAAGAAACGTCAAAACTGTAAATGGTCTCATTCATGAATACATAATGGTTAGATCAAAGCGAGCTACACGCAAGTTAAAAAAACAGTACTACAAAGAAAACAGAGATAGTATCTTGAAAAGAAAAAAGCAAAGGTATTCAACCGACCAGGCGTATCGAGAAGTAATAATTGAGAGAGTATTATAATAAAGAACGACCTCTTGCCTATACTAAATTTTATACGCCACTTAAATATAGTATAGGTTAGTAATTCAATAGATAGTTTGGCACCGGGACATCGTAGAGAGTTGTTCAATGGCTCATTTTAAAGCAAAATTAATGGGGTTAAAAACTTCTTGTAATCCGGGTTGCAGCGGTAGCTAGCAACCTAGTAAGAGACGATCACGTCCAATGTTAAGAAATATAAAAACCCATAGTTCCTAACAAAGGAGTCAGATCAAAACAAAAAGTACACCATTAGAACCGCCTTGTCCGAAACCCCTGTATAGGAAACTTTCTGTCCCTTGGCTTGAACAGCAAGGGAAATATATTGGCTTGAAAATCAAGAAAATTGACTTTAACCACGTTATTCTCCCCAAACGGGATATTTTTTTTCTTTTTTCTTTTTTTTTCTTTTCCACAGATAGCTTGGCACTGGAACATCGTAGAGGGTTGTTCAATAGCTCATTTTAAAGGAAATTAATTGGGTTAAAAATCTATAATAACTAAAATAAATTATTTCTAAAAGAGAATAAATTTTTCCACCAAAAACTGCATTTTTGATGTCTTTTCACACTGCAGTCTTTCAAACATAATCGTATACCAGCGGTAAGATTTGAACCCACGCCTCCGAAGAGACTGGTGGCTAACATCAGTGTCTTGGACCACTCGGCCAGGCTGCCTCTCATAAATAAATATAGATGTGAATTTACATTAAGGGATTACATAAAGGCTCGATCATCGAATTTAAGCTGAAACTAAGTAAAGGACAATTATGCCTCCATATATTCACAGTGATGTTTAAGGTTTCCCATTACATCTGTAAACTATTCCACAGTTGCCGGTCCATACCTTGGAAGCTTTTCACTAAGCATGGAACATTTCTTTTGGATATTACTATGAAGTTTTGCGAAAGCATTTCTAGCTGACTTTTCAACAAATCCGGGTTGCAGCGGTAGCTAGCAACCTGGTAAGAGACGATCACCTCCAATGTTAAGAAATATAAAACCCCCCAACTCCTAAAAAAAGAGTCAGATCAAAATAAAAAGTACACCATTAGAACCACCTTGTCCGAATCCTCTATAAAGGAAACTTACCGCCCTTTGGCTTGAATAACAAAGAAAATATATTGGCTTGAAAGTCAAGAAAATAGACTTTTACCACGTTATTCTCCACAAACGGGATATTTTTTTCTTTTTTCTTTTTCTTTTCCACAGATAGCTTGGCACTGGAACATCTTACACTAAAGAACGATCTTCAATCCATAGTAACTGAAGTGTTATAAGGAACCATTACATAGATGATGCTTACAGTAATAAAAGATTACTGTTTACAATGTGATGAGAAGATATTAAAAGATTATCATTGGAATATCAAACCATTGTGTACATTAGAACTAGTTGGCCACTTGATTGTTTGAGGTTCGTCTCTTACTATTTGAAAGAAGGAAAAGCCGTAGGCTTTTTCCTGTTTGTAACCAGGTTATTATTAATGGTTAATGCTTCAGTTTATGTTTAATAGCTCATTTTGAAGCAAATTGCTATATCTAGTGTATTGTGTAATTAATTAGGCAAAAGACGAAAGGAAATCAAAATATTCAAAAGACAAAAGTATAAAGGAAATATCTTCTGTATAATGACAGAAGATTCAAGAAGAAAGCCTATTTTTATCAAAACCAGATAACATAAGCTACGATCGAAAACTACTGGGTATTTGGTATAGGTATGGGTAATCAGGATTCATTCGGGTTGCAGCGGTAGCTAGCAACCTAGTAAGAGATGATCGCGTCCCATCTTTAGAAATATAAAAACCCATAGCTCCTAAAGCAGGAGTCAGATCAAAACAAAAAGTACACCATTAGAACCGCCTTGTCCGAAACCCCTATATAGGAAACTTTCTTTCCCTTGGATTGAACAGCATGGAAATATATTGGCTTGAAAATCAAGAAAAGTGGCAGCTACTACAGTATTCTGCCTAAACGGCATCTTTTTTTCTTTCTTTCTTTTCCATAGTTAGCTTGTAAAGAGCACAGTAAAGAGCAAACTTCCAGCCCATAGTAACTTAACTAAAATAAGATTATAATTCAAGACTCATTTTATCCAGGTTGTAGCGGTATCTAGCAATCCATTATAAAATTCAACAGATACCATGGCACTGGAACATTGTAGAGAGTTGTTCAATGGCTCATTTTGAAGGAAATTAATGGGGTTAAAAACTTTTTGTAATTAAAACAATTATTTTTATTACATTTGATAATAAAGATCAAACTCTTCCCTATACTCACTTGCATACGCAACTTCACTATAGTTAAGATTACAGTATTTATATTATACATCATTATAAATTATAAAAGGTTCAAATGTTCGAAGACTATAGAGTTAAAAATTTTCCCACACCGGGAATCGAACCCGAGCCTGTTAAGTGAAAGTTAACTATCCTAGCCACTAGACCATATGGGACCATAAAGAAGTATGATTTAATAACCATATGCATATTAATATTTCACCATACCAATTATAACAAAGCCAAAACAAAATCATCGACTTGCAACCTTTCTTTTGACACATTAGTTAAATCTTCATCAGGCTTAAAAAATGTTTTGCTAGTTTTACATGAAAGAACTAAACTTAGCCCATAGTAGCAGAAATAAGAATATCTAGGTTGCAGCGGTAGCTAGCAACCTATTACATAATCCGGGTTTAAGTGGTAGCTAGCAACCTAGTAAGAAACGCCAAATTAAAAGATGATCATTAGAAGAACAAACAATTGCTTATATTGGACTTAGTTAGCTGCCTGATTCTTTGAGGTTCGTCTCTTACTATTCCAAAGAAGAAAAAGCCGTAGGCTTTTTCCTGTTTGTAATTATTATTATTATCCGGGTTGCAGCGGTAGCTAGCAACCTAGTCCGGGTTGCAGCGGTAGCTAGCAACCTAGTAAGAGACGATCACGTCCAATGTTAGGAAATATAAAAACCCATAGTTCCTAACAAAGGAGTCAGATCAAAACAAAAAGTACACCATTAGAACCGCCTTGTCCGAAACCCCTGTATAGGAAACTTTCTGTCCCTTGGCTTGAACAGCAAGGGAAATATATTGGCTTGAAAATCAAGAAAAGTGGCAGCTACTACAACATTCTGCCTAAACGGGATATTTTTTTCTTTCTTTTTTTCTTTTTTTCTTTTCCACAGATAGTTATAAGAAAGAACGAATATTTTACCGATTATCTACTAATAACCATATATGACGTAATAAGTGACATGACGTAATATCTAAAACCTATTGTGTACTAATAATCATATATGACTTAATGAGCGACGTGACGTAAAAATTGAAAAAATTAATTTTTGTTTTATTTTCGTTTTTAGTTCAGAATCGCTAAAGTTATAAACTGAAAAAATATTTATGGTGTCTGAACAATAGTTTTAATCTTTTAATTTAGACTAGAATCCGGGTTGCAGCGGTAGCTAGCAACCTAGTAAGAGACGATCACGTCCAATGTTAAGAAATATAAAAACCCATAGTTCCTAACAAAGGAGTCAGATCAAAACAAAAAATACACCATTAGAACCGCCTTGTCCGAAACCCCTGTATAGGAAACTTTCTTTCCCTTGGCTTGAACAGCAAGGGAAATATATTGGCTTGAACATCAAGAAAATTGACTTTAACCACGTTATTCTCCCCAAACGGGATATTTTTTTCTTTTTTCTTTTTTTTTTCTTTTCCACAGATAGCTTGGCACTGGAACATCGTAGAGGGTTGTTCAATAGCTCATTTTAAAGTAAATTAATTGGGTTAAAAACCTTTTGTAACTAAAATAAATTATTTCTAAAAGAGAATAAATTTTTCCACCAAAAACTGCATTTTCGATGTCTTTTCACACTCCAGTCTTTCAAACATAATCGTATACCAGCGGTAAGATTTGAACCCACGCCTCCGAAGAGACTGGTGGCTAACACCAGTGCCTTGGACCACTCGGCCAGGCTGCCTCTCATAAATAAATATATATGTGAATTTGGGTTGCAGCAGTAGCTAGCAAACTAGTAAGAGATGATCAGTCCAATGCTAAGAAATATAAAAAAACTCCTAAAAATAGAGTCAGATCAAAACAAAAGTACATCATTAGAATTACCTTGTCTGAAACCCTACTAGATAAATAATGAATGTCATCATAGTTTTATATTAGAGCTATGACGTGAATAGAAAAACATGAAATTATATTGTTGTTTCTGAAGACGTCATGAAATAATATCATTGCTCTATGACGTCAACAAAATCATTACGCTGTGACGTCATAATTACTACTTAAGAACTACAAAGATGAAAATGTTCTCATTCATAATTACATAATGGTTTCAATCAAGCAAGTCGCACGCAAGTTGAAAAAACAGTACTACACAAACAACAGAGATAGTATCTTGAAAAGAGAAAAGCAAAAATATTCAACCGACCAGGCGCATTGAGAAGTAAAAATTGAGAGAGCAAAACAAAGGTATTCAACCGACCAGGCGTATCGAGAAGTAATAATTGAGAGAGCAAAACAAAGGTATTCAACCGACCAGGCGTATCGAGAAGTAATAATTGAGAGAGCAAAACAAAGGTATTCAACCGACCAGGCGTATCGAGAAGTAATAATTGAGAGAGCAAATTATATTAAGGAATCATTCCTTTATTCGATATTGATCCCTTACTACAGGCGGATTTGAACCCACAAACCTCTAATCATGAGGCACAGTTTCATCCATTGTGCTGTAGTAAGGTACTCATTGATTTGATTTTTCCACAAAACTGTGTATATACGGATAAATAGATTTTGATAAACGTATTTTATAGTAAAGAACGAGCTCTAAATGATGGTTGTACCTATAGCTGCAATCAAGTAAAAGACAAACCGAAGCATATAGTAACTAAAAGTTTAAAATTATAATAAAGAACGACCTCTTGCCTATACTAAATTTTATACACTACTTAATTATAGTATAGGTTAGTAATTCCACAGATAGCTTGGCACTGAAACATCGTAGAGAGTTGTTTAATGGCTCATTTTAATACATTAAAAGACGATCATTCGAAATAATTAACTAGACCAATTTTTTTTATAGTTCCGGGTTGCAGCGGTAGCTAGCAACCTAGTAAGAGAAGCTCACGTCCAATGTTAAGAAATATAAAAACCCATAACTCCTAAAAAAGAAGTCAGATCAAAACAAAAAGTACACTATTAGAACTGCCTTGTTCGAAACCCCTATACAGGAAACTTTCTGTCCCTTGGCTTGAACAGCAAGGAAATATATTGGCTTGAAAATCAAGAAAAGTTGCAGCTACTACAAGATTATGCCTAAACAGGATATATTTTTTTCTTTTTTTTTTCTTTTCCACAGATATCTTGGCACTGGAACATCGTATAGAGTTGTTCAATGGCTCATTTTAAAGGGAATTAATTGGGTTAAAAATCTTTTGTAACTAAAATAAATTATTTCTAAAAGAGAATAAATTTTTCCACTAAAAACTACATTATTTATGTCTTTTCCTACTGCAGTCTTTTCAAAGATTTTTATAATAAAGAACGACCTCTTGCCTATACTAAATTTTATACACTACTTAATTATAGTATAGGTTAGAAATTCCACAAATAGCTTGGCAATGGAACATCGTAGAGAGTTGTTCAATGGGAAATTAATTGGGTTAAAATCTATAGTAACTAAAATAAATTATTTCTAAAAGAGAATAAATTTTTCCAATAAAAACTGTATTTTTGATGCAGTGACGTCATAATTACTATATAAGAAACGTCAAAACTGTAAATGGTCTCATTCATGAATACATAATGGTTAGATCAAAGCAAGCTACACGCAAGTTAAACAATCAGTACTAAAAATCCGGGTTGCAGCGGTAGCTAGCAACCTAGTAAGAGACGATCACGTCCAATGTTAAGAAATATAAAAACCCATAGTTCCTAACAAAGGAGTCAGATCAAAACAAAAAGTACACCATTAGAACCACCTTGTCCGAAACCCCTGTATAGGAAATTTTCTGTCCCTTGGCTTGAACAGCAAGGGAAATATATTGGCTTGAAAATCAAGAAAATTGACTTTAACCACGTTATTCTCCCCAAACGGGATATTTTTTTCTTTTTTCTTTTTTTTTCTTTTCCACAGATAGCTTGGCACTGGAACATCGTAGAGGGTTGTTCAATAGCTCATTTTAAAGGAAATTAATTGGGTTAAAAATCTATAGTAACTAAAATAAATTATTTCTAAAAGAGAATAAATTTTTCCACCAAAAACTGCATTTTTGATGTCTTTTCACACTGCAGTCTTTCAAACATAATCGTATACCAGCGGTAAGATTTTTACAATAAGGAACGAACTTTAACCCATAGTAACTTAAGTATTAAATTAAACGGTTCGTTGTCATAGTAAAGAGCTGTGTAATGGCTCATTTTAAAGGAAACTGCTGTATATAGAAACCTTTTGTAATTAAAAAAATTAATTATTATTATAAAACAAATTATTACGATGTGGTAAAGAACTAACTCTAGGCGATAGCAACTAATTTAATTTTGAAAAGAAAGAATTACAGCAGAAACCAAAATGGTAGTATAAGTAAGCTACATTTAATAACGACCGTCCACCAGGATTTGAACTCGGATCGCAGGATTCAAAGTCTTAAGTGCTAACCACTACACCAAGAAATGTTCATATAAGAAAGAATTTTAACAGTATATGATAACTTAAAGACCAAACTCTAACCATCAGTATTGTCTATCAGATCGTTTTAACGAACTTTATAGCAATTTTATACATTAAAAGACGATCATTGGAATAAGAAATTATTGCATACATTGGACTTAGTTAGCTACTTGATCGTTTGAGGTTCGTCTCTTACTATTTCAAAGAAGAAAAAGCCGTAGGCTCTTTCCTGTTTGTAATATCCGGGTTGCAGCGGTAGCTAGCAACCTATCCGGGTTGCAGCGGTAGCTAGCAACCTAGTAAGAGACGATCACCTCCAATGTCAAGAAATATAAAACCCCCCAACTCCTAAAAAAAGAGTCAGATCAAAACAAAAAGTACACCATTAGAACCGCCTTGTCCGAATCCTCTATAAAGGAAACTTACCGCCCTTTGGCTTGAATAACAAAGAAAATATATTGGCTTGAAAATCAAGAAAATAGACTTTTACCACGTTATTCTCCCCAAACGGGATATTTTTTTCTTTCCGCTTTTTCTTTCTGCTCAGCTAGCTGGGCACTGGAAAATCATAGAGAGCTGTATAATAGCTCATTTTAAAGGAAATTGCAACATCTAGTCACTTTTGTATTTAAAAATAAAATACTTTTTAAAGTAGAATCAATTTTGTCAATTTATAATAAAGAACGACCTCTTGCCTATACTAAATTTTATACGCCACTTAATTATAGTATAGGTTAGTAATTCCACAGATAGCATGGCACTGGAACATCGTAGAAAGTTGTTCAATGGCTCATTTTAAAGGAAATTAATGGGGTTAAAATTTGCAGTAAAGAACGAACCTTAGCCCATAGTAGCAGAGAAAAGAATATCTAGGTTGCAGCGGTAGCTAACAACCTATTAATCACATAATCCGGGTTAAAGTGGTAGCTAGCAGCCTAGTAAGAAACACCAAATTAAAAGATGATCATTAGAAGAACAAACCATTGCTTATATTGGACTTAGTTAGCTGCCTGATTCTTTGAGGTTCGTCTCTTACTATTCCAAATAAGAAAAAGCAGTAGGCTTTTTCCTGTTTGTAATAATACATTAAAAGATAATTTATAATAAAGATCGACCTCTTGCCTATACTAAAATAAAAATCCATTACATACATTTGATTTAGTTAGCTACTTGATTGGTTGTTATCCGGGTTGCAGCGGTAGCTAGCAACCTAGTAAGAGAAGATCACGTCCAATGTTAAGAAATATAAAAACCCATAGCTCCTAAAAAAGGAGTCAGATCAAAACAAAAAGTACACCATTAGAACCGCCTTGTCCGAAACCCCTTTATAGGAAACTTTCTGTCCCTTGGCTTGAACAGCAAGGGAAATATATTGGCTTGAAAATCAAGAAAATTGACTTTAACCACGCTATTCTCCCCAAACGGGATATTTTTTTCTCTTTTCTTTGTATCCAGAGATAGCTTGGCACTGGAACATCGTAGAGGGTTGTTCAATAGCTCATCCTAAAGGAAATTAATTGGGTTAAAAATCTATAGTAAGTAAAATAAATTATTTCTAAAAGAGAATAAATTTTTCCAATAAAAACTGTATTTTTGATGAAGTGACGTCATAATTACTATATAAGAAACGTCAAAACTGTAAATGGTCTCATTCATGAATACATAATGGTTAGATCAAAGCAAGCTACACGCAAGTTAAAAAATCAGTACTAAAAAATCAAGAAAAGTGGCAGCTACTACAGCATTCTGCCTAAACGGGATATTTTTTTCTCTTTTCTTTGTTTCCAGAGATTTATAATAAGGTACGACCTCTTACCTATACTAAATTTTATACACCACTTAATTATAGTATAGGTTAGTAATTCAACAGATAGTATGGCACTGGAACATTGTAGAGAGTTGTTCAATGGCTCATTTTGAAGCAAATTAATGGGGTTAAAAACCTTTTGTAATTAAAACATCCGGGTTGCAGCGGTAGCTAGCAACCTAGTAAGAGACGATCACGTCCAATGTTAAGAAATAAGAAAACCCATAGCTCCTAAAAAAGCAGTCAGATCAATACAAAAAGTACACCATTAGAACCGCCTTGTCCGAAACCCCTGTATAGAAAACTTTCTGTCATTTGGCTTGAATAGCAAGGGAAATATATTGGCTTGAAAATCAAGAAAATTGACTTTAACCACGTTATTCTCCACAAACGGGATATTTTTTTCTTTCTTTCTTTTGTTTCCAGAGATAGCTTGGCACTGGTCCGGGTTGCAGCGGTAGCTAGCAACCTAGTAAGAGACGATCATGTCCAATGTTAAGAAATATAAAAACCCATAGTTCCTAACAAAGGAGTCAGATCAAATTCAAAAGTACACCATTAGAACCGCCTTGTCCAAAACCCCTGTATAGGAAACTTTCTGTCCCTTGGCTTGAAACAGCAAGGGAAATATATTGGCTTGAAAATCAAGAAAAGTGGCAGCTATTACAACATTCTGCCTAAACGGGATATTTTTTTTCTTTTTTTCTCTTTTCTTTCTTTTCCACAGATAGCTTGGCACTGGAACATCGTAGAGAGTTGTTCAATAGCTCATTTTAAAGGAAATTAATTGGGTTAAAAATCTATAGTAACTAAAATAAATTATTTCTAAAAGAGAATAAATTTTTCCACCAAAAACTGCATTTTTGATGTCTTTTCACACTGCAGTCTTTCAAACATAATCGTATACCAGCGGTAAGATTTTTACAATAAGCAACGAACTTTAACCCATAGTAACTTAAGTATTAAATTAAACGGTTCGTTGTCATAGTAAAGAGCTGTGTAATGGCTCATTTTAAAGGAAACTGCTGTATATAGAAACCTTTTGTAATTAAAAAAAATTAATTATTATTATAAAACAAATTATTACGATGTGGTAAAGAACTAACTCTAGGCGATAGCAACTAATTTAATTTTGAAAAGAAAGAATTACAGCAGAAACCTAAATGGTAGTATAAGTAAGCTACATTTAATAACGACCGTCCACCAGGATTTGAACTCGGATCGCAGGATTCAAAGTCTTAAGTGCTAACCACTACACCAAGAAATGTTCATATAAGAAAGAATTTTAACAGTATATGATAACTTAAAGACCAAACTCTAACCATCAGTATTGTCTATCAGATCGTTTTAACGAACTTTATAGCAATTTTATACATTAAAAGACGATCATTGGAATAAGAAATTATTGCATACATTGGACTTAGTTAGCTACTTGATCGTTTGAGGTTCGTCTCTTACTATTTCAAAGAAGAAAAAGCCGTAGGCTCTTTCCTGTTTGTAATATCCGGGTTGCAGCGGTAGCTAGCAACCTATTTATAATAAAGAACGACCTCTTGCCTATACTAAATTTTATACGCTACTTAATTATAGTATAGGTTAGTAATTCAACAGATAGCATAGCACTGGAACACCGTAGAAAGTTGTTCAATGGCTCATTTTAAAGGAAATTAATGGGGTTAAAATTTGCAGTAAAGAACGAACCTTAGCCCATAGTAGCAGAAAAAAGAATATCTAGGTTACAGCGGTAGCTAGCAACCTATTAATCACATAATCCGGGTTAAAGTGGTAGCTAGCAGCCTAGTAAGAAACACCAAATTAAAAGATGATCATTAGAAGAACAAACCATTGCTTATATTGGACTTAGTTAGCTGCCTGATTCTTTGAGGTTCGTCTCTTACTATTCCAAATAAGAAAAAGCAGTAGGCTTTTTCCTGTTTGTAATAATACATTAAAAGATAATTTATAATAAAGATCGACCTCTTGCCTATACTAAAATAAAAATCCATTACATACATTTGATTTAGTTAGCTACTTGATTGGTTGTTATCCAGGTTGCAGCGGTAGCTAGCAACCTAGTAAGAGAAGATCACGTCCAATGTTAAGAAATATAAAAACCCATAGCTCCTAAAAAAGGAGTCAGATCAAAACAAAAAGTACACCATTAGAACCGCCTTGTCCGAAACCCCTTTATAGGAAACTTTCTGTCCCTTGGCTTGAACAGCAAGGGAAATATATTGGCTTGAAAATCAAGAAAATTGACTTTAACCACGCTATTCTCCCCAAACGGGATATTTTTTTCTCTTTTCTTTGTATCCAGAGATAGCTTGGCACTGGAACATCGTAGAGGGTTGTTCAATAGCTCATCCTAAAGGAAATTAATTGGGTTAAAAATCTATAGTAAGTAAAATAAATTATTTCTAAAAGAGAATAAATTTTTCCAATAAAACTGTATTTTTGATGAAGTGACGTCATAATTACTATATAAGAAACGTCAAAACTGTAAATGGTCTCATTCATGAATACATAATGGTTAGATCAAAGCAAGCTACACGCAAGTTAAAAAATCAGTACTAAAAACTCAAGAAAAGTGGCAGCTACTACAGCATTCTGCCTAAACGGGATATTTTTTTCTCTTTTCTTTGTTTCCAGAGATTTATAATAAGGTACGACCTCTTACCTATACTAAATTTTATACACCACTTAATTATAGTATAGGTTAGTAATTCAACAGATAGTATGGCACTGGAACATTGTAGAGAGTTGTTCAATGGCTCATTTTGAAGCAAATTAATGGGGTTAAAAACCTTTTGTAATTAAAACATCCGGGTTGCAGCGGTAGCTAGCAACGTAGTAAGAGACGATCACGTCCAATGTTAAGAAATAAGAAAACCCATAGCTCCTAAAAAAGCAGTCAGATCAAAACAAAAAGTACACCATTAGAACCGCCTTGTCCGAAACCCCTGTATAGAAAACTTTCTGTCATTTGGCTTGAATAGCAAGGGAAATATATTGGCTTGAAAATGAAGAAAATTGACTTTAACCACGTTATTCTCCACAAACGGGATATTTTTTTCTTTCTTTCTTTTGTTTCCAGAGATAGCTTGGCACTGGTCCGGGTTGCAGCGGTAGCTAGCAACCTAGTAAGAGACGATCACGTCCAATGTTAAGAAATATAAAAACCCATAGTTCCTAACAAAGCAGTCAGATCAAAACAAAAAGTACACCATTAGAACCGCCTTGTCCGAAACCCCTGTATAGAAAACTTTCTGTCATTTGGCTTGAAACAGCAAGGGAAATATATTGGCTTGAAAATCAAGAAAAGTGGCAGCTATTACAACATTCTGCCTAAACGGGATATTTTTTTTTCTTTTTTTCTCTTTTCTTTCTTTTCCACAGATAGCTTGGCACTGGAACATCGTAGAGAGTTGTTCAATGGCTCATTTTAAAGGAAATTAATTGGCTTAAAAATCTATAGTAATTAAATTAAATTATTTCTAAAAGAGAATAAATTTTTCAACCAAAAACTGCATTTTCGATGTCTTTTCACACTGCAGTATTTCAAACATTATACCAGCGGTAAGATTTGAACCCACGCCTCTGAAGAGACTGGTGGCTAACACCAGTGCCTTGGACCACTCGGCCAGGCTGCCTCTCATAAATAATATATATGTGAATCTGGGTTGCAGCAGTAGCTAGCAACCTAGCAAGAGACGATCCGTCCAATGCTAATCCGGGTTGCAGCGGTAGCTAGCAACCTAGTAAGAGACGATCACGTCCAATGTTAAGAAATATAAAAACCCATAGTTCCTAAAAAAGGAGTCAGATCAAAACAAAAAGTACATCATTAGAACCGCCTTGTCCGAAACCCCTGTATAGGAAACTTTCTGTCCCTTGGCTTGAACAGCAAGGGAAATATATTGGCTTGAAAATCAAGAAAATTGACTTTAACCACGTTATTCTCCCCAAACGGGATATTTTTTTCTTTTTTCTTTTTTTTTCTTTTCCACAGATAGCTTGGCACTGGAACATCGTAGAGGGTTGTTCAATAGCTCATTTTAAAGTAAATTAATTGGGTTAAAAACCTTTTGTAACTAAAATAAATTATTTCTAAAAGAGAATAAATTTTTCCACCAAAAACTGCATTTTCGATGTCTTTTCACACTCCAGTCTTTCAAACATAATAGTATACCAGCGGTAAGATTTGAACCCACGCCTCCGAAGAGACTGGTGGCTAAAACCAGTGCCTTGGACCACTCGGCCAGGCTGCCTCTCATAAATAAATATATATGTGAATTTGGGTTGCAGCAGTAGCTAGCAACCTAGTAAGAGATGATCAATCCAATGCTAAGAAATATAACAAAACTCCTAAAAATAGAGTCAGATCAAAACAAAAGTACATCATTAGAATTACCTTGTCTGAAACCCTACTAGATAAATAATGAATGTCATCATAGTTTTATATTAGAGCTATTATAATAAAGAACGAACTCTTCCCAATACTAACTGGTAGAGGCAACTTCACTATAGTTAAGATTACAGTATTTATATTATAACAATGCAAAAGGTATAAGAAAAAAGTGCAAAACTCTATAAACTACAAAAACATACAGAATGTTTGAGTAATTATAATAAAGAACCACCTTTTGCCTATACTAAATTTTATACGCCACTTAATTATAGTATAGGTTAGTAATTCCACAGATAGCTTGGCAATGGAACATCGTAGAGAGTTGTTTAATGGCTCATTTTAAAGATAATTAATGGGGTTAAACACCTTTTTTAATTATAAAATAAATTATTTTTAAAATTACATTAAAAGACGATCATTCAAAGAACATACCATCGCTTATGTTGGACTTTGTTAGCTGCCTGATTCCTTGTAAAAGATCTTTTTTGTCAAATAAAACTAGATTAATTCCTGAAAAATTTAAACTAAATAATTTTATCTAACTGTAAAATGCAAAAATTATTATGGTGTCTCATCAACAATTTTCATTTTTTAACTAAACCCAGAAAAAAACTGAAAGTTTTAAAATTAGTTTGGTTTTCCTCTTGCTTCAATTGACTCGTTACGGCATTTCACATTAAAATTTTTTCAACAGACTTACAGCTGGAAAAACTAATACAAGTACCGCAACTGCTACAGGTATCACAACTGCCACAAGAAATACTACACCTGTTACAAGTACAAGTGCACCTGGTTCTACTATAATTACACCAGGTACCACAACTGCAAGTACAAGTACACCTGGTTCAACTATCCGGGTTGCAGCGGTAGCTAGCAACCTAGTAAGAGACGATCACGTCCAATGTTTATAATAAAGAACGACCTCTTGCCTATACTAAATTTTATACGCCACTTAAATATAGTATAGGTTAGTAATTCAACAGATAGTTTGGCACCGGGACATCGTAGAGAGTTGTTCAATGGCTCATTTTAAAGCAAAATTAATGGGGTTAAAAACTTCTTGTAATTTTATAATAAAGAACGACCTCTTTCCTATACTAAATTTTATATACCACTTAATAATAGCATAGGTTAGAAATTCCACAAATAGCTTGGCAATGGAACATCGTAGAGAGTTGTTCAATGGTTTATTTTAAAGGAAATTAATGGGGTTAAAAATCTTTTGTAATTGAAACAGATATAATAAAAGGTCACAAAAAACAATGGTCTCATTCAACTAATGGTTGCATAATGGTATAATAAAGAACGAACTCTTGCCTATACTAACTTGTATAGACAACTTAACTGTAGTGTAAACTTGTATCCAGTTTGCAGCGGTAGAAAGAAACCAAATAAGACATTATCACGTCCCATATCATTGCAGTGGTAACTAGCAGCCTAGTATTACAGTATAGTTAAATTAAAGAACGACATTATATGTTTGATGATGCAACATACACTTATCTTTCGACAAGGTAATGCTAGAGAAGCACCTAGGTTGCTAGCGGTAGCTAGCAACCTAGTAAGAGATTATATAAATACATTATAAAACATACTTTAGTCCATAGTAAATGAAGTATTATAAGAAATCATTATATAGATGATGAGTTTCCTTTAAAAAATCATTTTAGGTTTACAATAAGGAACGAACTGTAACCCATAGTAACTTAAGTATTAAATACAACAGTTCGTGGGCATAATAAAGAGCTGTGTAATGGCTCATTTTAATGTACCACAAAAAAAAACAGAGACAGCATCTTGAAAAGAAAAAAGCAAAGGTATCCAACAGACCAGGCGTATCGAGAAGTAATAATTGATAGTTGCTTTTCTTTTTTCTTATGTTTGATTCGGTAATCTTCAACATTGTGATAACGCTCCTTGATCTTTGGTCTAGCCTGCTCAATTTTTGCTTCTCTGTAATCTTCATCATTATCATACCGTTCCTTGCTCTTTTGTTTGGCTGTCTCAATTTATGCATGTATATAAACTACATCATTATAATAACGCTGTTTGTCACTATCAATTATTACTTCTCGATACGCCTGGTCCGTTGAATACCTTTGCTTTTTTTCTTTTCAAGATGATATCACTGTTTTTTTTTGTAGTACTTTTTTTTAACTTGCGTGTAGCTTGCTTTGATAAAACCATTATCTAACTTTTAGATGAATGTTTAAGTCACGTATCAAGTACCAAGAACCTAACAAAAATTAAACTAATTTTAAAATTTTCAGGTATTTTTCTAGTCTAAATTAAAAGATTAAAATTATTGCTCAGATACAATAAATGTTTTTGCAGTTTATAACTTTAGCGATTCTGTACTGAAAACGAAAATAAAATAAAAGTTGATTTTTTCAATTTTTACGTCACGTCGCTCATTACGCCATATATGGCTATTAGTACACAATAGGTTCTAGATATTACGTCATGTTACTTTTAACGTCATACATGGTTATTAGTAGACATAATGGTATACGATTATGATTTATGTACAAAAATCAAATATCTTAGAAAAGACTGCAGTATGAAAAGACATCAAAAATGCAGTTTTTAATTGAAAAATTTATTCTCTCTTAGAAATAATTTATTTTAGTCCGGGTTGCAGCGGTAGCTAGCAACCTAGTAAGAGACGATCACGTCCAATGTTAAGAAATATAAAAACTCATAGTTCCTAAAAAAGGAGTCAGACCAAAACAAAAAGTACACCATTAGAACCGCCTTGTCCGAAACCCCTGTAAAGTAAACTTTCTGTCCCTTGGCTTGAACAGAAAGGGAAATATATTGGCTTGAAAATCAAGAAAAGTGGCAGCTACTACAACATTCTTCCTAAACGGGATATTTTTTTCTTTTTTTTTTCTTTGTTTCCAGAGATAGCTTGGCACTGGAACATCGTAGAGGGTTGTTCAATAGCTCATTTTAAAGGAAATTAATTGGGTTAAAAACCTTTTGTAACTAAAATAAATTATTTCTAAAAGAGAATTAATTTTTCCACCAAAAACTGCATTTTCGATGTCTTTTCACACTGCAGTCTTTCAAACATAATCGTATACCAGCGGTAAGATTTGAACCCACGCCTCCGAAGAGACTGGTGGCTAACACCAGTGCCTTGGACCACTCGGCCAGGTTGCCTCTCATAAATAATTTATATGTGAATCCGGGTTGCAGCAGTAGCTAGCAATGTAGTAAGAGACGATCAGTCCAATGCTAAGAAATATAACAAAACTCCTAAAAATAGAGTCAGATCAAAACAAAGGTACATCATTAGAATTACCTTGTCTGAAACCCTACTAGATAAATATTGAATGTCGTCATAGTTTTATATTAGAGCTATGACGTGAATAGAAAAACACGAAATTATATTGTTGTTTCTGAAGACGTCATGAAATAATATCATTGCGCTATGACGTCAATAAAATCATTACGCTGTGACGTCATAATTACTCTATAAGAAGCGTCAGAACTGTAAATGTTCATATTCATAATTACATAATGGTTTCAATCAAGCAAGCTGCACGCAAATTGAAAAAACAGTACTACACAAACAACAGAGATAGTATCTTGAAAAGAAAAAAGCAAAGGTATTCAACCGACCAGGCGTATCGAGAAGTAATCAAACAAAACAGCAAGATGTGTTATCACAATGATGAAGATTATAGACATGCAAAAATTGAGACAGCCAAACAAAAGATCAAGGAACGGTATGATAATGATGAATATTACAGAGAAGCAAGAATTGAGCAGGCTAGACAAAAGATCAAGGAGCGTTATCATAATGATAAACTTTATAGAGAAGCAACAATTGAGAAGGCTAGACAAAAGAGCAAGGAACGGTATGATAATGATGAAGATTACCGAAACAAACATAAGAAAAAAGTTGCTACCAGAATAATGGGTAGATACTGGGGTGACAAAAGCTATAATGAAAAAATTAAATTCTCTGCGAGGTTGTACCGAAGAACGCATAAGGACAAAGGGAAAAATTACATTCAGAAATACAAGAAGATGGCAAAAATGCAGGCTGATCTTTGTAAATTGAGAAACATTTTACGCATGTTTTATCGGGATCACGAAAAGTATTCAAAATTACAGATTAAAATTCTCTTTGAAAGAGCGGATGCTGTTGAAAAGTCGGCTAGAAATTCTTTGGCAAAGCTTCATAGTAATATCCAAAAGAAATGTTGTCAGTTTAACGAAAAGCTTCCAAGGTATGGATTGGCAACTGCGGAACAGTTTATAGATGCAATGGAAAATGTTCGACAACACAGTGAATATACGGAGGCGTACTTCTTAGAAAATTCGTATATTAATTTTGGAAGGTTATAATAAAGAACGACCTCTTGCCTATACTAAATTTTATCGGCCACTTAACTATATTATAGGTTAGTAAAGTTTACCTAAAGGACCGATATTGTTCATCATAAATTCATAAAGGACCGATTCAGTTCATTATAAAATGGGGCCTTTGCTAGTTTCATAGGATATAACTGATTATAGTGGGGCATTTTCTAGTTTCAAAGGATATAACTGATTAGAGTAAAGTTACATTAAAAGACGATCATTGGAATAATGATCCATTCCATACATTGGACTTAGTTAGATTCTTGATTGTTTGAGGTTCGTCTCTTACTATTTCAAAAAAGAAAAAGCCATAGGCTTTTTCCTGTTTGTAATCAGGTTTACATTCTATATTGTTACGAAGGGCAGTGGTTCGTCCTTTACTAGGTTGCAGCTATCCCTGCAACCATGATGGTTGTAAAATGTTACTATGATCCAGGTTGTAGCAGTGGCTCGCAACCTAGTCCTAGGCAGCACAATTGCGCTGCCTAAGTAAAGAACGATGTTGGCACAATGTATTATTTATTTTAATTTTGTTTTAGACCAGGGCACTTCGTATCGAAGAATGTGTCTTAGAAATTTCGAAAAGGGCTCATTCGATTGAAAATTAGAGTGGGTAGTGCCCTTTTTAATAGTCAAAAGTGATTAGAAGGTTATAATAAAGAACGACCTCTTGCCTAAACCAAATTAATTATAGTATAGGTTAGTAATTCCACAGATAGCTTGGCACTGGAACATCGTAGAGAGTTGTTCAATGGCTCGTTTTAAATGAAATTAATGGGGTTAAAACCTCTTGTAATTAAAACACATTATTATTGTAATAGAATCATTTTTTTACGAAAAACTGCATATTTCATGTTAAAGATTGATCAATGATGTCATAATCGTAAACCAGCCGTAAGATTTGAACCCGCGCCTCCGAAGAGACTGGTGGATAACACCAGCGCCTTGGACCACTCGGCCACGCTGCCTCTCATAACTATATATATGAATCTGGGTTGCAGCAGTGGCTAGATACCTAGTAAGAGACGATCACGTTCAATGCTAAGAAATATAAAAACCCAGAACTCCTAAAAATAGAGTCAGATCAAAACAGAAGTACATCATTAGAACCGCCGTGTCTGAAACCCTACTATATAAATAATGAATGTCGTCATAGTTTTATTAAAACATGACGTGAATAGAAAAACACGACATTATGTTGTTATTTCTGAAGACGTCATGAAATAATATCATTACGCCATGACGTCATGAAATAACATCATTGACTAAATCACATCATGAATAACGCCATGACTTCATGAAAACTAAATAAAAGGCCACAATAAAACAATGGTTTCATCGAACTAATGGTTACATAATGGTTTCATCCAAGCAAGCTACACGTCAGTTAAAAAAACAGTACTACACACAAAACAGAGATGGCATCTTGAAAAAAGAAAAGCAAAGGTATTCAACCGACCAGGCGTATCGAAAAGTAAAAATTGAGAGGGCCAAACAAAACATCAAGGAAAGTTATCACAATGATGAAGTTTATAGAGAAGCAACAATTGAGCAAGCTAGACATGTACCGTGAGTAATATGTAATATATACTTAAAATATGAAAAACTTATTTCCTTCTAAAAATACTTCCGATATAAATTAAACTTCCCTAATTGAATTTAAATCCCATTTCAAACTTTCAATCTGAATTCCTAATTAGAAAAAGAAAAAACGCATTTTATTCTCAGCCAAATATCCCTTTAAAGTACCAAGTAAAAAAGATGATTATATTAGCATAAGAGCTCGATAAATTCCAAAAATACTTAGTAATACTTCGCAGCATTCCACACTTTTTGTTTTACAGAACAACAGAGAGATATTCTCAAAGGCTCTAGACAGATGTAAGAAGCTGCTGGTTAAGTTGCGGTACAAAGCAAATGAGACGGATTTTGAATTTCGTGAAAATACTTGACGAAAATCATACGACATTGTTTTATACAAAGTTTGAAGTTCTCTTAGGAATGTGAGCATTTAATGATCAAAATATTGCGAATAAACTATTGGACTGTCAGTCAGCATAATAATGGTATTTTGTCAGCATAAGAATAAGGTGGGGAATCTTCCAACAGGAGTTGGGCCAATCGTGAAATGTTGATTAATGCTCAGAATCAGAACCCGAGTTATATGGTAGGTAAAAAGTGTTTTTTCCGCATCATTATGAATATAGAAATCATTGAGAAAGGATGATTATGAATGTAGAAATTATTCGGAAATCATTAAGAATACGGAAATAACTGAGGAAAGATTATTCTGTATGCAACGATTGATTTGAAGCTTGTCAATACTCGTACATTGCTGTATACCCAGATGTAAGTCTCAATAAATCTATTACTTTTCTATTTTTATTTGTTCTTTATATATGTCTGTATCTCACTGCAAAGTAGGTAACTAGTTCAACTGTACTCCATTGGAAAACACTCTCTCAGGGAATTTGATCTCTACGCAACATTAGAGGTACTTGACGAGGAGATGACACTAGGAAGTGTGATTACGCTCCTAGATTGATGGCTCCCCAATCCAAATTAATTCCTCGTTGAACTATTATTCCTAAACAACAGGTAGCAAATGAAAAGCTACCCACCACAAGTGGCACGGTCGTAAACTTGGAGGAATCACGCGAACTACTTATGCTACAGAAACTTTTTTTCTTTCATTTCAAATCGATGGATAGATACAGACTTATAACAAAAAGTGTCTAAACCTAGAACTCCTAAGCTATTAATAAGTACACCCTCTTAGAAGATCTAATAGGAGATAAGTAGTTCTCCCCTGAATAGGTTAAGTGAAAAGAGTCAACTAGTTGTGATTGTGTAATTTCGTAAAGTTGGTTTAATTATTTCAAAAAAACCCAAATATGTCAGAAGAATTAAGTGAACTATTAATTGTGCAAAAATTAGTCGCGAAAAATGTTGAAATAACAAAATCTATCCCTCAATATGATAGACAATCAAATGTCGACGAAATTAATATCCAATTGGCCAATTTGTAGAGATAACTAAAACAGAACTAAAAACATTAATAAGCATGCTCCTCCTAAGATTAAGAGGACAGGCTTTAGCCTTCCTAAAGTAAATTGAAAATACTGTAGGGGATGATACAATAAACCAATAAATACGGTTGACAAATTACTAAAAGCATACCGAGACAGATTTATTGAAACAAGTTCAACAAATAAATTAAAACATGGGACAGTATGCTTTGACCAAACACAGAATGTGAGAGAATATGTGTATAGTGTAAGGGTTTCAGTCGAAGCAAAATTTGGAAAAGGTTCAGGAGAATTGTATGAAAAAATTATATTACATGCCTTTTTACAAGGGCATACCCCAAAATTATATCGAATGGTAATATCCAAAAATATTATCTAACGTTTTACAGTAAAGAACGATCTCTCTCTCATACTAACTGATATATGGTGGTTCCAGGTGTAGTTACATAAGGGACGAATATAGCTCATCATAAATGGTGTTTGTCAATTATCCGGGTTGCAGCAGTAGCTAGCAACCTAGTCTGGGTTGCAGCGGTAGCTAGCAACCTAGTAAGAGACGATCACGTCCAATGTTACGAAATATAAAAACTCATAGTTCCTAAAAAAGGAGTCAGACCAAAACAAAAAGTACACCATTAGAACCGCCTTGTCTGAAACCCCTGTATAGGAAACTTTCAGTCCCTTGGCTAGAACAGTAAGGGAAATATATTGGCTTCAAAACCAAGAAAATTACATTAAAATACGCTCATTGGAACAACATACCACTGCATACATTGGACTTAGATAGCTACTTGATTGCTTGAGGATCGTCTCTTACTATTTCAAGGAAGAAAAAGCAGTAGGCTTTTTCCTGTTTGTAATGATATAGCATAATACGGGTTGCAGCGGTAGCTAGCAACCTAGTACGAGACGATAACGTCCAATGTTAAGAAATATAAAAACCCCTAACTCCTAAAAAAAGAGTCAGATCAAAACAAATGATAATAAAGAACGACCTCTTGCCTATACTAAATTTTATACGCTACTTAATTATAGCAGAGGTTAGTAATTCCACAGATAGCTGGGCACTGGAACATCGTAGGGAGTTGTTTAATGGCTCATTTTAAAGCAATTTATAATAAAGAACGACTTCTTGCCTATACTAAATTTTATACGCCACTTATTTATAGTATAGGTTAGTAATTCAAGAGATAGATTGGTACTGGAACATCGTAGAGAATTGTTCAATGGCTCATTTTAAAGGAAATTCATGGGGTTAAAAGCTCTTCTAATTAAAATAAATCGTTTTTAGAACCCTGAGAATCTTTAATTATGTTTCTTAAGAAATCATGATAAGTTAAAATTTCCCATACAAAATTTGAACTCAAGCCAACTGGGTGAGAGCTATCCCGACCTCTAGACCATATAGGACTTATTAAAATATCCGATAAATGACGTTTATGTTAAAGAACAAATTATAAACCTAGTTAGCTGTCTGATTATTTGAGGATCGTCTCTTACTATTCCAAAGAAGAAAAAGCCGTAGGCTTTTTCCTGTTCGTAATTTATAATCTGGATTCAATCCGGGTTGCAGCGGTAGCTAGCAACCTAGTAAGAGACGATCACGTCCAATGTTAAGAAATATACAAACCCATAGTTCCTAAAAAGGAGTCAGATCAAAACAAAAAGTACACCATTAGAACCGCTTTGTCCGAAACCCCTTTATAGTAAACTTTCTGTCCCTTGGCTTGAACAGCAAGGGAAATATATTGGCTTGAAAATCAAGAAAATTGACTTTAACCACGTTATTCTCCCCAAACGGGATATTTTTTTTTTCTCTTTTCTTTGTATCCAGAGATAGCTTGGCACTGGAACATCGTAGAGGGTTGTTCAATAGCTCATTTTAAAGGAAATTAATTGGGTTAAAAATCTATAGTAATCCGGGTTGCAGCGGTAGCTAGCAACCTAGTAAGAGACGATCACGTCCAATGTTAAGAAATATAAAAACCCATAGTTCTTAAAAAAAGAGTCAGATCAAAACAAAAAGTACACCATTAGAACCGCCTTGTCCGAAACCCCTGCATAGTAAAATTTCTGTCCCTTGGCTTGAACAGCAAGGGAAATATATTGGCTTGAAAATCAAGAAAAGTGGCAGCTACTACAACATTCTGCCTAAACGGGATATTTTTTTCTTTTTTTCTTTTTTTTTTCTTTTTTTGTATCCAGAGATAGCTTGGCACTGGAACATCGTAGAGGGTTGTTCAATAGCTCATTTTAAAGGAAATTAATTGGGTTAAAAATCTATAGTAACTAAAATAAATTATTTCTAAAAGAGAATAATTTTTTCCACCAAAAACTGCATTTTGATGTCTTTTCACACTGCAGTCTTTCAAACATAATCGTATACCAGCGGTAAGGATTGAACCCACGCCTCTGAAGAGACTGGTGGCTAACACCAGTGCCTTGGACCACTCGGCCAGGCTGCCTCTCATAAATAAATATATATGTGAATTTGGGTTGCAGCAGTAGCTAGCAACCTAGTAATAGACGATCAGTCCAATGCTAAGAAATATAAAAACCCAAAACTCCTAAAAATAGAGTCAGATCAAAACAAAAGTACATCATTAGAAATACCTTGTCTGAAACCCTACTAGATAAATAATGAACGTCATCATAGTTTTATATTAGAGCTATGACGTGAATAGAGTGACGTCATAATTAGTATATAAGGAAAGTCAAAACTGAAAATTCTTTCATTCTTGATTAGAATAATGGTTAGATCAAAGCAGGCTATACGCAAGTTGAAGAAAGAGTACTACACAAACAACAGAGATAGTAACTTGAAAAGAAAAAAGCAAAGGTATTCAACCGACCAGGTGTATCGAGAAGTAATAATTGAGAGAGCAAAACAAAGGTATTCAACCGAACAGGCGTATCGAGAAGTAATAATTGAGAGAGCAAAAGAAAACAGCAAGATGTGTTATCACAATGATGAAGATTATAGACATGCAAAAATTGAGACAGCCAAACAAAAGATCAAGGAACGGTATGGTAATGATGAACATTACAGAGAAGCAAGAATTGAGCAGGCTAAACAAAAGATCAAGGAGCGTTATCACAATGATAAACTTTATAGAGAAGCAACAATTGAGCAGGCTAGACAAAAGAGCAGGGAACGTTATCACAATGATGAAGATTATAGACATGCAAAAATTCAGACAGCCAAACAAAAGATCAAGGAACGGTATGGTAATGATGAACATTACAAAGAAGCAAGAATTGAGCAGGCTAGACAAAAGAGCAGGGAACGGTATGATAATGATGAAGATTATCGAAACAAACATAAGAAAAAAGTTGCTACCAGAATAATGGGTAGATACTGGGGTAACAAAAGCTATAATGAAAAAATTAAATTCTCTGCGAGGTTGTACCGAAGAACGCATAAGGACAAAGGGAAAAATTACATTCAGAAATACAAGAAGATGGCAAAAATGCAGGCTGATCTTCGTAAATTGAGAAACATTTTACGCATGTTTTACCAGGATCACGAAAAGTATTCAAAATTACAGATTAAAATTCTCTTTGAAAGAGCGGATGCTGTTGAAAAGTCGGCTAGAAATTCCTTGGCAAAGCTTCATAGTAATATCCAAAAGAAATGTTGTCAGTTTAATGAAAAGCTTCCAAGGTATGGATTGGCAACTGCGGAACAGTTTACAGATGCAATGGAAAATGTTCGACAACACAGTGAATATACGGAGGCGTACTTCTTTGAAAATTCGTATATTAATTTTGGAAGGAGCAATTGCAGTTTATGTAGCAGCAATAAAAACATATATACAAGCATACCTATCAACAGCGAAGGAAAAGCAATGTTTTTCAATTATGGCGAAAACGAGCCTGTTAGGGTTATTAGTAAATGTGTTTGTAAGACTAATGATTTAGAACAAATTCCTGGAACACCGACTCATGAAAAAAGCATTTCTAACTGTGTTTTAAACAGTTCTTTTAGTTCTACTGAATATTTGGCAAAAAATTCTCTGTGTAGTAGAACAAACTGTCCTGAAAAGTACGAGACAACTATTGAAGAATGCTCTGAATCTAGATCTGACAAGGAAATTATGATGGCTGAAGTCACCTATAACAATCTGAGTAAACATTCAAAACCAAAAATTGGGCAGCAGGTTACTTGGCAATGTCACCCTGATATCTGCAAGCTCTATCCGACGGATATTGAATTATGTCAAATTCTTTTTGATATCCTTGAAAATAATATAGCATTAAAATTTTCAACTGACAAAGTGGTTAATTTCTACCTTGGCGGCTTGGATTATTGTGAAATCAATTACAGGGACACAAGAAAGCATGGGCATTCGTTATACTGTAGCCCAAATGAGGGATGTCAGAGCTATTTGCGTTCTCTAAGGGCACTAGCTCCACATTTTCCTGTCTTGAACTGTTTCATTAATAGCGTATATAAGGCAGTATCAAAATGTAAGATTATACAACATATTAATCTACTAAAAGTCGAGGGCTCGTACAAGGAACTAAGTCATTACATAGAAGAAGTGTCAAGTAGACTCTGTCGTAATAATAGTCAAGACTTCATTTACGGTGATAGCAATATTAGAGTTTCTGTGGATGAAAATACAATAATAAAATTATTTGGTGAGAGCCTTGATAAGGTAGCGAACATTAGGGATGTATACCCCACAATGCATTGTGACAGTTGTGAGCAGATAAAGACAAAATACCAATTGAAGAGTCTAAGATCCCTTTCAAATAAGAAAGGTTTTGATGTAATGATGGCCACGATTTTAGAACACCTACAACAGGACATACCCAAAGATGACAGAGAACAACTAATTCAATGTACAGGTTGGAAAGAGGATGTCATAGATTCATTCTTTGTCTGTGATTACTGTGCTGGGAAAATGTTGAAAAGTCAGGAGAATGTCCGATCAGTATTAAATAACCTTCATATAGACTGTACACCGGAATGTATAAAGTGTTTAAATAATTTTGAAATGGCAATGATTCGATTTGTAATGCCTTGTCTTACGATCGTCAGATTAGGACAAGTAACTGCATTGAAGAGACCTAGAACAGAACTTGTTGACGCTCTTAAGGGGAGAATAGTATATCTACCTGTTGATGTGCAAGCAAATGCAGATATTCAGCCTGAAAAACTTCTTAACATTGATAGTTTTGTAGTCATTGTCAATGGTCAGCCTACTTACAACAAGAATGTTTGGACTGCACTAATAGATCTGAGAAAAGTCCATGAAGCACTGTTGTGGTTAAGAGAGAACAACAGTCTCTATAAAACAATACATGCATACACCCTAGAAGATTTAAAAAAAATACTTGAAGCCCGTCTTGCTGAAAAAGCGGTTGGTGTTGATAATTTACCTGAAATACCGGAAGCTGCAATCCTTCAGAAACTGACAGAAAGCGCAAAATCTACATTGGTTGAACATTTTTCTGTCCAGCCTCTCAATTCAGCGGTTCCAAAAGACTTCATTGAAGATTTTAAGCAAATGAAAGATCTTGGTACTGACCAATTTCAAATCAAGAAACTAAAAGGTGAGAGCGAAGACTTATTTCAGGAAGAACTTGATCTAAAAGTGTTTCCAAATCTTTTCCCGAAAGGCAAATATGGCTTGCGTGACAAGGCAAGACCATTTCGGATTAGGAATGCAGAATATTTTAAATCAAGGCTTCTTAGCAGACATACTAAGTTTCGTCTTGACAAACAGTTTCTTTTTCACAGCTTCCAATTGCAAGAATTCTCTTACATGTGTAATAGCGTTGGTCATATGTTGCGGACTGTGAAACCAAATCAAAATGCTCGTCAATTTATAGACAGGCTTCATTCCCGTGATGGAGAGATGGAAGCGACTTTGTTTTCTGTTCAATCAAAAATCAGAGGATCTCAGCAGTATTTTCAATCTCTTTCCTATAAAGTAAAGTCAATGATTGAGCAATTGGGTCCACCGACTTTGTTTCTGACAGTTTCATGTGCTGAGTGGTACTCTCCTGAATTTATTGACTATTTACGGACTGTCCATAAGAACTTACCTGGTGTGGCAAAAATGACCCCAGCAGAGTTGACGTGTCTAGATCCAATTGCAGTTTCCATGCACTTTGACCAAAAATGGACACCTATATTTAATGAGCTAATTTGTTCAAAGACAAATCCTTTGTTTGGTAAAATTAAGGATCATTTCTGGCGTATCGAGTATCAGAAACGAGGTGCGCCTCATGTACACTGTGTGTTGTGGATTGAAGATGCTCCTATTATTGGGAAATCAACAGCGTCTGAAGTGATTCAGTATATCAATAGTATTATAACTTGTGAAATACCAAATAGATTGACTAGTCCAACTCTTCACAAACTGGTCAAAGACCATCAAGTGCACCGCTGTAATACATACTGTCAAAGAAAGTATAAGAGAAAAAGAGGAAGATGGGTTACGTATTGTAAGTTTGGCTTTCCTCGTCCTACAAAGGAATCCGGGTTGCAGCGGTAGCTAGCAACCTAGTAAGAGACGATCACGTCCAATGTTAAGAAATATAAAAACCCCTAACTCCTAAAAAAAGAGTCAGATCAAAACAAAAAGTACGCCATTAGAACCGCCTTGTCCGAAACCCCTGTATAGGAAACTTTCTGTCCCTTGGCTTGAACAGAAAGGGAAATATATTGGCTTGAAAATCAAGAAAAGTGGCAGCTACTACAACATTCTTCCTAAACGGGATATTTTTTTCTTTTTTTTTTCTTTGTTTCCAGAGATAGCTTGGCACTGGAACATCGTAGAGGGTTGTTCAATAGCTCATTTTAAAGGAAATTAATTGGGTTAAAAACCTTTTGTAACTAAAATAAATTATTTCTAAAAGAGAATAAATTTTTCCACCAAAAACTGCATTTTCGATGTCTTTTCACACTGCAGTCTTTCAAACATAATCGTATACCAGCGGTAAGATTTGAACCCACGCCTCCGAAGAGACTGGTGGTTAACACCAGTGCCTTGGACCACTCGGCCAGGTTGCCTCTCATAAATAATATATATGTGAATCCGGGTTGCATCCGGGTTGCAGCGGTAGCTAGCAACCTAGTAAGAGACGATCACCTCCAATGTCAAGAAATATAAAACCCCCCAACTCCTAAAAAAAGAGTCAGATCAAAACAAAAAGTACACCATTAGAACCGCCTTGTCCGAATCCTCTATAAAGGAAACTTACCTCCCTTTGGCTTGAATAACAAAGAAAATATATTGGCTTGAAAATCAAGAAAATTGACTTTTACCACGTTATTCTCCACAAACGGGATATTTTTTTCTTTCCGCTTTTTCTTTCTGCTCAGCTAGCTGGGCACTGGAAAATCATAGAGAGCTGTATAATAGCTCATTTTAAAGGAAATTGCAACATCTAGTCACTTTTGTATTTAAAAATAAAATACTTTTTAAAGTAGAATCAATTTTGTCAAAAAAATTGCATTTTTGATGTATTTTCATACTGCAGTCTTTTCAAAGATATTTGAATTTTGAAGCAATAAAACAGTCCATGTAATGAACTCTATAGTAATAATAGCTACTTGTCTCAATAGTAACCGAAACTCCTGGAACCAAAATTTTCTTTTTTGGCTTAATCGCTAAAATTATTATGTAAACTGCAAAAATATTTATGATGCCTAATCAGTAATAGTAATTTTATAATAAAGATCGAACTCTTCCCTATACTAACTTGCATACGCAACTTCACTATAGTTAAGATTACAGTTTTTATATTATGCATCATTATAAATTATAAAAGGTTCAAATGTTCGAATATAGTAAAGATCGAACTCAAGCCCAAAGGAACTGAATGCTGTTGTTCATTCATATAATCTTCATTATTTTATAATAAAGATCAAACTCTTCCCTATACTAACTTGCATACGCAACTTCACTATAGTTAAGATTGCAGTTTTTATATTTTTACATTAAAAGACGATCACTGAAATAATAAACCATTCCTTAAATTGGACTTAGTTAGCTACTTGATTGTTTGAGTTTCGTCTCTTACTATTTATAATAAAGATCGAATATTTTACCGATTATCTACTAATAGCCATGTATGACGTAATAAGTGACATGACGTAATATCTAAAACCTGTTGTGTACTAATAACCATATATGACTTAATGAGTGACGTGACGTAAAAATTAAAAAAATTAATTTTTATTTTATTTTCGTTTTTAGTTCAGAATTGCTAAAGTTATAAACTGCAAAAATATTTATGGTGTCTGAACAATAGTTTTAATCTTTTAATTTAGACTAGAAAAATACCGGAAAATTTAAAAATTAGTTTAATTTTTTGTTAGGTTCTTGATACCTGATACGTGACTTTAACATTCAACTAATGGTTACATAATGGTTTCAATCAAGCAAGCTACACTCAAGTTAAAAAAACAGTACTATACAAAAAACAGAGACAACCTCTTGAAAAGAAAAAAGCAAAGGTATTCAACGGACAAGGCGTATCGAGAAGTAATAATTGAAAAAGCAAAACAAATCCGGGTTGCAGCGGTAGCTAGCAACCTAGTAAGAGACGATCACGTCCAATGTTAAGAAATATAAAAACCCATAGTTCCTAACAAAGGAGTCAGATCAAAACAAAAAGTACACCATTAGAACCGCCTTGTCCGAAACCCCTGTATAGAAAACTTTCTGTCCCTTGGGTTGAACAGCAAGGGAAATATATTGGCTTGAAAATCAAGAAAAGTGGCAGCTACTACAACATTCTGCCTAAACGGGATATTTTTTTCTTTTTTCTTCTTTTCCAGAGATTTTATAATAAAGAACGACCTCTTGAAAATACTAAATTTTATACGCCACTTAATTATAGTATAGGTTAGTAATTCAACAGATAGAATGGCACTGAAACATCGTAGAGAGTTTTTCAATGGCTCATTTTAAATGAAATTAATGGGGTTAAAAATCTTTTGTAATTTACACAAAGGACCGATATAGCTCATTATAAATGGTGTTTGTCAATTATCCGGGTTGCAGCGGTAGCTAGAAACCTAGTAAGAGACGATCGCCTCCAATCCGGGTTGCAGCGGTAGCTAGCAACCTAGTAAGAGACGATCACGTCCAATGTTAAGAAATATAAAAACCCATAGTTCCTAACAAAGGAGTCAGATCAAAACAAAAAGTACACCATTAGAACCGCCTTGTCCGAAACCCCTGTATAGGAAACTTTCTGTCCCTTGGCTTGAACAGCAAGGGAAATATATTGGCTTGAAAATCAAGAAAATTGACTTTAACCACGTTATTCTCCCCAAACGGGATATTTTTTTCTTTTTTCTTTTTCTTTTCCACAGATAGCTTGGCACTGGAACATCGTAGAGGGTTGTTCAATAGCTCATTTTAAAGGAAATTAATTGGGTTAAAAATCTATAGTAACTAAAATAAATTATTTCTAAAAGAGAATAAATTTTTCCACCAAAAACTGCATTTTTGATGTCTTTTCACACTGCAGTCTTTCAAATCCGGGTTGCAGCGGTAGCTAGCAACCTAGTAAGAGACGATCACGTCCAATGTTAAGAAATATAAAAACCCGTAGTTCCTAACAGAGGAGTCAGATCAAAACAAAAAGTACACCATTAGAACCGCCTTGTCCAAAACCCCTGTATAGGAAACTTTCTGTCCCTTGGCTTGAACAGCAAGGGAAATATATTGGCTTGAAAATCAAGAAAATTGACTTTTACCACGTTATTCTCGTCAAAAGGGATATTTTTTTCTTTTTTTTTTCTTTCTTTTCCAGAGATAGCTTGGCACTGGAACATCGTAGAGGGTTGTTCAATAGCTCATTTTAAAGGAAATTAATTGGGTTAAAAACCTTTTGTAACTAAAATAAATTATTTCTAAAAGAGAATAAATTTTTCCAATAAAAACTGTATTTTTGATGCAGTGACGTCATAATTACTATATAAGATCATCATAGTTTTATATTAGAGCTATGACGTGAATAGAGTGATTACAGTAAGGAATCATTATAATGAATAGTCAAGTTAGTATAGCCGTTAGAATACGTTTATCAAAATCTATTTATCCGTATATACACAGATTTGTGGAAAAATCAAATCAATGAATACCTTACTACAGCACAATGGATGAAAGTGTGCCTCATGATTCGAGGTTTGCGGGTTCAAATCCACCTGTAGTAAAGGATCAATATTAAACGATTGGCTTTTCCTTCTTTAAAAGAAGATCCGGGTTGCAGCGGTAGCTAGCAACCTAGTAAGAGACGATCACCTCCAATGTCAAGAAATATAAAACCCCCCAACTCCTAAAAAAAGAGTCAGATCAAAACAAAAAGTACACCATTAGAACCGCCTTGTCCGAATCCTCTATAAAGGAAACTTACCTCCCTTTGGCTTGAATAACAAAGAAAATATATTGGCTTGAAAATCAAGAAAATTGACTTTTACCACGTTATTCTCCACAAACGGGATATTTTTTTCTTTCCGCTTTTTCTTTCTGCTCAGCTAGCTGGGCACTGGAAAATCATAGAGAGCTGCATAATAGCTCATTTTAAAGGAAATTGCAACATCTAGTCACTTTTGTATTTAAAAATAAAATACTTTTTAAAGTAGAATCAATTTTGTCAAAAAAATTGCATTTTTGATGTATTTTCATACTGTTTATAATAAAGAACGACCTCTTGCCTATACTAAATTTTATAGGCCACTTAACTATAGTAGCATAAAGGATTTTATAATAAAGTTATTACAATAAAGAACGACACCTAGCCCATGTCAACTGAAAGCTTTTTCTTTCTCCTCAGCTAGCTGGGCACTGGAAAATCCGGGTTGCAGCGGTAGCTAGCAACCTAGTAAGAGACGATCACGTCCAATGTTAAGAAATATAAAAACCCATAGCTCCTAAAAAAGGAGTCAGATCAAAACAAAAAGTACACCATTAGAACCGCCTTGTCCGAAACCCCTGTATAGGAAACTTTCTGTCCCTTGGCTTGAACAGCAAGGGAAATATATTGGCTTGAAAATCAAGAAAATTGACTTTAACCACGTTATTCTCCCCAAACGGGATATTTTTTTCTTTTTTTTTTTCTTTTGTATCCAGAGATAGCTTGGCACTGGAACATCGTAGAGGGTTGTTCAATAGCTCATTTTAAAGGAAATTAATTGGGTTAAAAATCTATAGTAACTAAAATAAATTATTTCTAAAAGAGAATAAATTTTTCCAATAAAAACTGTATTTTTGATGAAGTGACGTCATAATTACTATATAAGAAACGTCAAAACTGTAAATGGTCTCATTCATGAATACATAATTATAATAAAGATCGAACTTTTTTATAGTAAAGAACGACATCTAGCCCATGTTAACTGAAAAGTAAATAGGGATTATATAATTTTCATCAGTATCATGGCTGTAGAGATGCCTGAAACCTAATAAACAACAAACCATGCCACACATTAGACTTAGTTAGCTGCCTGAATCTTCGAAGTTCGTTACATTAAGGGACGATCATTGGAGTAACATACCATTGCAGACTTTGGACTTAGTTAGCTACTTGATTGTTTGAGGTTCGTCTCTTACTATTTCAAAGAAGAAAAAGCCGAAGGCTTTTTCCTGTTTGTAATCTTATAATAAAGAACGAACTCTTGCCTATAATAGATTAGATACTCAACTTAATTATAGTTAATGATATAGTAATGATAGGGTTTTATTGATAGCTGAACTACAAATTAAAAGAAAAAGACACCGGCCGGATTTGTTACATTAAAAGACGATCACTGAAATAACAAACCATTCCATACATTGGACTTAGTTAGCTACTTGATTGTTTGAGTTTCGTCTCTTACTATTTAAAAGAAGAAAAAGCCGTAGGCTTTTTCCTGTTTGTATTTATAGTTAAAAAACGAACTCAAGTCCAAAGAAACTGAACACTGTGGTTCATTCATATTATCTTCATTATTTTATCTAGAATGTAAATAAACAAGTTTCTTTTTTAAATTTTAAATTGAAAAGATAGTGCTTTTAATTCAACATATTAAAAGTTCTCCCCGACGGGGAATCGAACCCCCTTTTCCCAGGTAACAAGTGGGCATACTAACCATTAGACTATCGAAGACTTATAAAATAGAAGTTACATATAATATATGATAATAATTTTTTAATCCGGGTTACATAAAGGCTCGATCATCGAATTTTTACATTAAAGAACGAACTTTAGTCCATAGTTTATATTAAAGGACGATCATTAGAAAAGCACACCATTGCATATATTTAGTTTTTCAGTTTAGAATTATAATAAAGATCGAACTCTTCCCTATACTAGCTTGCATACGCAACTTCACTATAGTTAATATAGTTAAGATTACAGTATTTATATTATACATCATTATAAATTATAAAAGGTTCAAATATTCGAAGATTATAGAGTTAAAAATTTTCCCACACCGGGAATCGAACCCGAGCCTGTTTTATAGTAAAGAATATAATAAAGAACGACCTCTTGCCTATACTAAATTTTATGCGCCACTTAATTATAGTATAGGTTAGTAATTTAACAGATAGCATGGCACTGAAACATCGTAGAGAGTTGTTCAATGGCTCATTTTAAAGGAAATTAATGGGGTTAAAAGCCTTTTGTAATAAAAACAAATTATTTTTATTACATTAAGAAATTTTAATTATGTTCCTTAAGAAATCATCATAAGTAAAAATTTCCCATACGGAAATTGAACTCAAGCCTACTGGGTGAGAGCTTTACTTGAGGCTCGTCTCTTACTATTTCAAAGAAGAAAAAGCCATAGGCTTTTTCCTGTTTGTAATGATATAGCATAAAAGGAAACCCAAGTTGTAACTGATTACATTAACATTTTCCTTAATGATTAATATTAGACATAAATTAAAATCTTGTTTGGGGTAAAAGAGCAGTGATTAGATTTTAAACCATAATTACTTTCTGAAAAATTAGGGCCCGACCGGATTCGAACCGGTGACCTATCGATCTGCAGTCGATGGCTCTACCTCTGAGCTACGAACCCTTTTAGTTAAGAGAGAATTATAATAAAGAACGATCTCTTGCCTATACTAAATTATATAGGCCATTTAACTATAGTATAGGTTAGTAAATTTTACATAAAGGACTGATATTGCTCATTATTGTAAAGAACGAATTCAAGGCCATAGTAGCTAATTTGGTTTGAAAATTACATTAAAAGACGATTATTGGAATAATTTTACATTAAAAGACGATCATTGGAATAACAAACCATTGCATACATTGGACTTAGGTTCAGCTATTGTACGTTCGTCTCACACCATTTCAAAGAAGAAAAAGCCGTAGGGTTTTTCCTGTTTGTTAGTAGCCCGGGATGCAGCGGTGGGTAGCAATAATCCGGGTTGCAGCGGTAGCTAGCAACCTAGTAATAGACGATCACGTGCAATGTTAAGAAATATAAAAACCCTTAGCTCCTAAAAAAGTTAGAATAAGGAACGAATTGTAACCCATAGTAACTGAATTATTAAATCAAACAGTTCTTGGTCATAATAAAGAGTTGTCTAATGGCTAATTTTAAAGGAAATTGCTGTATATAGAAACCTTTTGTAATTAGCAAAAATAATTATTATCATAAAATAAATTGTTACGATATTGTAATTATAATAAAGAACGAATATTTTACCGATTATCTACTAATAACCATATATGACGTAATAAGTGACATGACGTAATATCTAAAACCTATTGTGTACTAATAATAGTACACAATAGGTTTATGACTTAATGAGCGACGGGATGTAAAAATTGAAAAAATTAATTTTTATTTTATTTTTCGTTTTTAGTTCAGAATCGCTAAAGTTATAAACTGCAAAAATATTTATGGGGTCTGAACAATAGTTTTAATCTTTTAATTTAGACTAGAAAAATACCTGAAAATTTAAAAATTAGTTTAATTTTTTGTTAGGTTCTTGATACTTGATACGTGATATAAAAATTCAACTAATGGTTACATAATGGTTTCATAAGTGAACAGGGGGTGAGACAAATAACAACATTTAACCTGATAGGTTCAGCCGTTATGACAATTTTGCGAAAGCATTTCTAGCCGACTTTGCAACAAAATCCGCGTTTTCAGAGAGAATTTTAATCTGTAATTTTGAATATTTTTCTTAATCCCGGTAAAACGTTCGTAAAATTTTTCTCAATTTACAAAGATCAGCCTGCATTGTTGCCATCTTTTTGGACTTCTGAATATAATTTTTTATTTTGTCCTTATGCGTTCTTTGCAGCTTGTGTAAACTGCTTGTGTAAACGCTGTACAGTAACAATTTAGAACAGTTACATGGTATAGAATGACATACATAAAATAAAACTAAAATTGTCATAATGGCTGAACCTATCAGGTTTAATGTTGTTATTTGTCTCACCCCCTTTTCATTTATATCACACTGAAACACAATACAGGGTATGACCTTTGTAATTCCTCTTCGGATACATTTGCTGATGTTCAGCCATTTCAAAAAGTTATCCACTTTATATGCAACTGTATCTCCTTTCATTTTTTTGTATTCTTTCGTAAATTACCCATAAAACCACGAGTAAAGTATCAAAAACCTATGAAAAATCAATACTGATTTTAAAATTTCTAAGTACTTCTCTAGTTCTAATTAAAAAACTAAAATTATTGCTCAGATAGCTTAAATATTTTTGAAGTTTAGATAATAATTTTAGTAATTTATAAAATAAAATTATTTTATTTTAAATTTCCAGGAATTACTCTAGTTTCAATTCACTCATCAAATTTTTTATTATAACTCTAGAGGAGTTAATATATTTTATATAACTATTTCTCCATGCTTTTGATTATGTTAAAATAATATTTTGATCTTCATATTCAAGATGATGTTCATACCATTGGCTATTACAGTGTTGTACTAAAATGCAGTTTTTCGCAAAACAATCTATCCTATTTACTATGTGCTGTTGTTTGTTGTTTTTTTTTTTTTTTTACTAGATTTCAGTTAAATCCGTTGACATTAGCAACTAGCATATGGTCTATTTATAATGAACTGTATCTATCCTTTATGTATCAATGTTTAAAATCATTCCCACAAAATCACTTATCGGGTAGTTAGAACCTAGCAAAAAATTAATTAATTTTAAAATATTCAGGTGTTTTTCTCTAGAAAAGTTCCTAGAAATTTCAAAATTAGTTTTGATTTTTGATAGGTTTTTGATACTTGACACGTGGTTTTATAGGTATTAACAGGTAATTTACGAAAGAATACAAGAAAATGAAAGGAGATATAAAGTGGATAACTTTTTAAAATGGCTCAACATCAGAAAATGTAACCGAAGAAGAATTGAAAAGGTCTTACCCCGTATTGTGTTTCAGTGTGGTATAACTGAACAGGGGGTGAGACCAATAACAACATTACACCTGATAGGTTCAGCCATTATGACAATTTTAGTTTTATTTTATATATTTTATTCTATACCATGACAGTTACTGTACAATGACTCGAACGTCTATCTTCCTTGTCAGGAGGGAAGCTCAAGAGCCATTGCACTACAGCAACTAATAGTACAAAAGTAATTATAGGTTTGATGATGTGTCTAGACATTCACCACGTAGTCACATCGGCAGATTTCCTAAATTTAGTACAAAAAAAAACTCAATTCTTTGTTGGGGATGAAAAGTACATAGAAGTATATTGTTCAACTTCTAAGGTGAACCATAATCCATATTAACCAAAAGTTGAAATACACGCTTTGAAAAAAACTTCTTGCATCAATGAATACCAGTAGCTTAAATTGGGGGGAGGGGGTATTCTCTTACAAGATTTTTTTTCTGCATTCTCGCTCTGAGATTCAAGAAAAATTTTTCGTGGTGTTATTATTGAAAAAGGGGTTGTTTTATTCGTATTTTTTTAAGATGCAGGTAGACGACCTAACAGTAAAATATTTTACATGCATGTTAACAAATTGAGAGCGAATAGTCAATCCGGAGTTGGTCCAGTTAAAGATAAGAACGGGGCCACAATTAGCGATAAGAAAAATACTAAAGAGAGATGGGCCGAACACTTTAAGAATTTGCTTAACGGAGATAGAGTTGCAGGAAAAGATATAGAGGAAAATGAAAAAGTTTGTAATACCTTGGATGTGAATCCAGGTTGCAACGGTAGCTAGCAACCTAGTAAGAGATAATCACGCTTCATAGTAAAACTAAAGTAACCCATAACTCCTGAAAAAATATTCAGATCAAAACAAAAGTACACTATTAAAACCGCCTTGTTCAAAACCTCTATATAGTAAACTTACCGTCCCTTGGCTTGAATAACAAGGAAAATTTATTGGCATGAAAATCAAGAAAATTGACTTTAGCCACGATATTCTCCTCATACGGCATCTTTTTTTCTTTTTTTTGTCTCCTCAGCTAGCTGGGAACTGGAAAATCATAGAGAGCTGTATAATGGCTCATTTTAAAAGAAATTGCTACATCTAGCACCTTTTGTAATTAAAAATAAAATATTTTTTTAAAATTGAACCACTTTTAACCAAAAACCCGCATTTTCATGTACATTCTTAATGAATGACATTATAATCGTATATAGGATATAACCATGTATGACGTAATAAGTGAATGCATTATTTATACACGTTTATCCCTCGACAAGATAATTTTATCTTATTTTAGTTCTTAGTTCTGGATCGCAAAACTTATTATGTAAACTGCAAAAATAAATATGGTGTCTGAGCAATAATTTTAATTTCTTAATTAAAACTACAAAAATACCTGAAAATTTAATAATCAGTGTTTTTTGTTAGTTTTTATAATAAGGAATGTACATTAAAAGACGATCATTCGAAGAACATACCATTGCATATATTGGACTTAGTTATCCTTGTTGCAGCGGTAGCTAGTAAGAGACGATCGCGTCCATTGTTATGAAATATAAAAACCCATAACTACTAAAAAAAAGGAGTCAGAAAGTACACCATTAGAATTGCCTTGTTCGAAACCCCTATATAGGAAACTTTCTGTCCTTTGGCTTGAACAGCAAGGGAAATATATTGGCTTGAAAATCAAGAAAAGTGGCAGCTACTACAAAATTCTGCCTACACGGGATATTGTTTTTCTTTTTTTTTCTTTTCCACGGATAACTTGGCACTGGAACATCGTAGAGAGTTGTTAAATGACTCATTTTAAAGGACATTAATTGGGTTAAAAATCTTTTGTAACTAAAATAAATTATTTCTAAAAGTTATAGTAAATAACGAAATCAAGCCCATAGTAATTATTATTTATGTTGCAATGTGTAAAGGATCAGTAAAGTTAATCATAGTCAGTGCTTTTCCTTTTCCTCCTCAGATAGAGTTGCACTGGAACACCCGAGAGAGCTGTTTAATGACTCATTTTAAAGGAAATTGATTTGGATAAAAACTTTTTGTAATTAAAAAAATTAACTTTTAAAATATAATCAATTTTTTAAGAAAAATTGCATATTTCATGTAAAAGATTGATCAGTAGCATCATATTCACAGGTTGTAGCCAGGTCGTCGATAACTATTCCAATTAAGAAAAAGCCATAAGCTTTTTCCTGTTTGCAATTTCATAGTATCTTGGTTGCAGCGGTAGCTAGTTATGAACTGTGATTTTTCAGTAAAGAACGGACAGTAAAGCCCCTAATAACTGAATACTATTTTAAGACTAAAAGTTTGCTATAAAACCTTACTTTCCTAGAAACCAGCAACTTTCATTTAAAATTAACAGACAAAGTTGCCTGAGGTGAGGCTTGAACTCACGACCTTAGGGTTATGAGATCCGGTTTGCAGCGGTAGCTAGCAACCTAGTAAGAGACGATCACGCCCAATGTTTAGAAATATAAAAATCCTTAACTCCTTAAAAAAGAGTCAGATCAAAACAAAAATACACCATTAGAACCGCCTTGTCCGAAAACCCTATAAAGGAAACTTACCGCCCTTTGGCTTGAATAAAAAAGAAAATATATTGGCTTGAAAATAAAAAAAATTGAATTTAACCACGTTATTCTCCACAAACGGGATATTTTTTCTTTCTTCTTCTTCTCTTCCACAGATAGCTTGGCACTGGAACATCGTAGAGAGTTGTTCAATGGCTCATTTTAAAGGAAATCTCTAGATCTAGTGCCATTTGTACTTAATTTTTTTTTTAAATTAATTATTTTTTTAGAAAAACTTAATTTTTTATATACAATATTGATCAATGACGTCATAGTCGTTGGATGTAGTTAGTACATAATAAAGGCTCGATCATCGAATTTAAGCTGAAAATAAGTAGAGAACAATTATGCCTCCATATATTCAAAGTGATCCGGGTTGCAGCGGTGGCTAGCAACCTAGTAAGAGACGATCACGTCCAATGTTAAAAAATATAAAAAATTCTAACTCCTAAAAAAAGAGTCAGATCAAAACAAAAAGTACACCATTAGAACCGCCTTGTCCGAAACCCCTATAAAGGAAACTTACCGCCCTTTGGCTTGAATAACAAAGAAAATATATTGGCTTGAAAATCAAGAACAATTGACTTTAACCATGTTATTCTCCGCAAACGTGGTATTTTTTTCTTTCTTCTTCTTCTTTTCCAAGATAGCTTGGCACTGGAACATCGTAGAGAGTTGTTCAATGGCTCATTTTAAAGGAAATCTCTAGATCTAGTGCTATTTGTACTTTTTTTTTAATTAATTATTTTTTACGAAAAACTTAATTTTTTATGTACAATATTGATCAATGACGTCATAGTCGTTGGATGTAGTTAGTACATAAAGGCTCGATCATCGAATTTAAGCTGAAACTAAGTAAAGGACAATTATTTCTCCATATATTCACAGTGATGTATAAGATTTCCCATTACATCTGTAAACTGTTCCACAGTTTCCGGTCCATACCTTGGAAGATTTTTCCGGGTTGCAGCGGTAGTTCCGGGTTGCAGCGGTAGCTAGCAACCTAGTAAGAGACGATCATGTCCAATGTTAAGAAATATAAAAACCCTTAGTTCCTAACAAAGGAGTCAGATCAAAACAAAAAGTACACCATTAGAACCGCCTTGTCCGAAACCCCTGTATAAGAAAATTTCTGTCATTTGGCATGAACAGCAAGGGAAATATATTGGCTTGAAAATCAAGAAAATTGACTTTAACCACGTTATTCTCCACAAACGGTATATTTTTTTTCTCTCTCTTTTCTTCTTTTCCACAGATAGCTTGGCACTGGAACATCGTAGAGAGTTGTTCAATAGCTCATTTTAAAGGAAATTAATTGGATTAAAAATCTTTAGTAACTAAAATAAATTATTTCTAAAATAAAATAAATTTTCGCACCAAAAACTGCATTTTCGATGTCTTTTCATGCTGCAGTCTTTTCAAAGATATTTGATTTTTTTACATAAATCATAATTGTATACCAGCGGTAAGATTTGGACCCATCCGGGTTGCAGCGGTATTACATTAAAGGACGATCATTGAAATAACAAACTATTGCATACATTGGCCTTAGTTAGCTACTTGATTGTTTGAGGTTCGTCTCTTACTATTTCAAAGAAGAAAAAGCCTTAGGCTTTTTCCTGTTTGTAATCAGGTTTGATAATAAATAAACTTCATTATTTTAGCGAGGAAGTAACTAAAACAGGTTTCTTTTTAAAATTTTAAAGGGTCGATACTATAAATGTGAATATGGCAAGTATCAGCAGTATTATGGTTTTATTGATCCGGGTTGCAGCGGTAGCTAGCAACCTAGTAAGAGACGATCACGTCCAATGTTAAGAAATATAAAAACCCATAGTTCCTAACAAAGGAGTCAGATCAAAACAAAAAGTACACCATTAGAACCGCCTTGTCCGAAACCCCTTTATAGGAAACTTTCTGTCCCTTGGCTTAGACATCCGGGTTGCAGCGGTAGCTAGCAACCTAGTAAGAGACGATCACGTCCAATGTTAAGAAATATAAAAACCCATAGCTCCTAAAGCAGGAGTCAGATCAAAACAAAAAGTACACCATTAGAACCGCCTTGTCCGAAACCCCTGTATAGGAAACTTTCTGTCCCTTGGCTTGAACAGCAAGGGAAATATATTGGCTTGAAAATCGAGAAAATTGACTTTAAACCACGTTATTCTCCCCAAACGAGATATTTTTTTCTTTTTTTTTTTCTTTTTTGTATCCAGAGATAGCTTGGCACTGGAACATCGTAGAGGGTTGTTCAATAGCTCATTTTAAAGGAAATTAATTGGGTTAAAAATCTATAGTAACTAAAATAAATTATTTCTAAAAGAGAATAAATTTTTCCAATAAAAACTATATTTTTAATGCAGTGACGTCATAATTACTATATAAGAAACGTCAAAACTGTAAATGGTCTCATTCATGAATACATAATGGTTAGATCAAAGCAAGCTACACACAAGTTAAAAAATCAGTACTAAAAAATCAAGAAAAGTGGCAGCTACTACAACATTCTGCCTAAACGGGGTATTTTTTTTCTCTTTTCTTTGTTTCCAGTATACTAAACGGGATTTTTCCACCAAAAACTGCATTTTGATGTCTTTTCACACTGCAGTCTTTCAAACATCCGGGTTGCAGCGGTAGCTAGCAACCTAGTAAGAGACGATCACGTCCAATGTTAAGAAATATAAAAACCCGTAGCTCCTAAAAAAAGAGTCAGATCAAAACAAAAAGTACACCATTAGAACCGCCTTGTCCAAATCCTCCATAAAGGAAACTTACCGCCCTTTGGCTTGAACAGCAAGGGAAATATATTGGCTTGAAAATCAAGAAAATTGACTTTTACCACGTTATTCTCCCCAAACGGGATATTTTTTTTTTTTTTTTTTTGTATCCAGAGATAGCTTGGCACTGGAACATCGTAGAGGGTTGTTCAATAGCTCATTTTAAAGGAAATTAATTGGGTTAAAAATCTTTTGTAACTAAAATAAATTATTTCTAAAAGAGAATAAATTTTTCCAATAAAAACTGTATTTTTGATGCAGTGACGTCATAATTACTATATAAGAAACGTCAAAACTGTAAATGGTCTCATTCATGAATACATAATGGTTAGATCAAAGCAAGCTACACGCAAGTTAAAAAATCAGTGCTAAAATATTATAATAAAGATCGAACTCTTCCCTATACTAACTTGCATACGCAACTTCACTATAGTTAAGATTACAGTATTTATATTATACATCATTATAGATTATAAAAGGTTCAAATGTTATAATGATAAAATAACTCTTGGCTATACTAACTGGCATAGTCAAGTTAGTATAGCCGTTAGAATACGTTTATCAAAATCTATTTATCCGTATATACACAGATTTGTGGAAAAATCAAATCAATGAATACCTTACTACAGCACAATGGATGAAAGTGTGCCTCATGATTCGAGGTTTGCGGGTTCAAATCCACCTGTAGTAAGGGATCAATATTAAACGATTGGCTTTTCCTTCTTTAAAAGAAGATTACATTAAGAGACGATCATTGGAATAACAAACTATTGCATAATTTGGACTTAGTTAGCTACTTGATTGTTTGAGGTGCGTCTCTTACTATTTCAAAGAAGAAAAAGCCGTAGGCTTTTTCCTGTTTGTATACATTAAAGAACGACACCTAGCCCATTAAAAATGAAACATAAATAGGGATTATGTAATTTCCATCAGTATCATGGCTGTAGAGACGGCTGATACCTAGTAAAGAACAAATCATTACAGCAAAGAACATTTCATGTTAAAGATTTTTACAATAAGGAACGAACTTTAACCCATAGTAACTTAAGTATTAAATCAAACGGTTCGTTGTCATAGTAAAGAGCTGTGTAATGGCTCATTTTAAAGGAAACTGCTGTATATAGAAACCTTTTGTAATTATCCGGGTTGCAGCGGTAGCTAGCAACCTAGTAAGAGACGATCACCTCCAATGTTAAGAAATATAAAAACCCGTATTATAATAAAGAACGAACTCTTGCCTATAATAGATTAGATACTCAACTTAATTATAGTTAATGATATAGTAATGATAGGGTTTTATTGATAGCTGAACTACAAATTAAAAGAAAAAGACACCGGCTGGATTTGTTACATTAAAAGACGATCACTGAAATTACAAACCATTCCATACATTGGACTTAGTTAGCTACTTGATTGTTTGAGTTTCGTCTCTTACTATTTAAAAGAAGAAAAAGCCGTAGGCTTTTTCCTGTTTGTATTTATAGTTAAAAAACGAACTCAAGTCCAAAGAAACTGAACACTGTGGTTCATTCATATTATCTTCATTATTTTATCTAGAATGTAAATAAACAAGTTTCTTTTTTAAATTTTAAATTGAAAAGATAGTGCTTTTAATTCAACATATAAAAAGTTCTCCCCGACGGGGAATCGAACACCCTTTTCCCAGGTAACAAGTGGGCATACTAACCATTAGACTATCGAAGACTTATAAAATAAAAGTTACATATAATATATGATAATAATTTTTTAATCCGGGTTACATAAAGGCTCAATCATCGAATTTTTACATTAAAGAACGAACTTTAGTCCATAGTTTATATTAAAGGACGATCATTAGAAAAGCACACCATTGCATATATTTAGTTTTTCAGTTTAGAATTTACATTAAAGATTACGTTAAAGAGTGAACTATAGTCTATAGTAACTGGAATCTGGGTTGCAGCGGTAGCTAGCAACCTAGTAAGAGTTACATTAAAAGACGATTATCCGGGTTGCAGCGGTAGCTAGCAACTACAATAAAGGACGACACCTGGCCCATGGTAACTGAATCATAAATGGGGATTATGTAATTTTCATCAGTATCACTGTAAGAACCACCTTGTTCGAAACCTCTAAATAGGAAACCTACCGTTCCCTGGCTTGAATAACGAAGAAAAATCTACTGGCTTGATCCGGGTAGCAGCGGTAGCTAGTTATAGTAAAGAACGATAATATTTCCCATTTCATCTGTAAACTGTTCCAGTTTCCGGTCCATGCCTTGGAAGCTTTTCATTAAACATGCAGCATTTCTTTTGGATATTACTATGAAGTTTTTCCAAAGCGTTTCTAGCCGAATTTTCAACAAAATCCGCTCTTTCAGAGAGAATTTTAATCTGTAATTTTGAATATTTTTCGTAATCCCGGTAAAATATTCGTAAAATGTTTTTCAATTTACAAGGATCAGCCTGCATTGTTGCCATCTTTTTGGACTTCTGAATATAGTTTTAAATTTTGCCTTTATGCGTTCTTTGCAGCTTGTGTAAACTGCAAAAATATCCATGGTATCCGAGCAATAGTTTGAATCTTTCAAATCAAGCTAGAAAAATACCTTAAAATTTAAAAATTAGTTTTATTTTTGGTTAGGTTCTAGGTTCTATATATTTTATCCCTTGATAAAATATATTAAAATACTTTTACAATTACCAGTTATTTGGTTTTTATGCAATTAATTTTTCTTATGCTGAAGTTTTTTCAAACATATTTGAGTATTACAGCAAGTTTGATTTCTAAAAACTATTTCTGCTAAGCTTCAAACTTTTGGTTTTCTATTTTAAGGTTTAGTTTTATAATAAAGATCGAACTCTTCCCTATACTAACTTGCATAGGCAACTTCACTATATCCGGGTTGCAGCGGTAGCTAGCAACCTAGTAAGAGACGATCACCTCCAATGTTAAGAAATATAAAAACCCGTAGCTCCTAAAAAAAGAGTCAGATCAAAACAAAAAGTACACCATTAGAACCGCCTTGTCCAAATCCTCCATAAAGGAAACTTACCGCCCTTTGGCTTGAATAACAAATTATAATAAAGATCGAACTCTTCCCTATACTAACTTGCATACGCAACTTCACTATAGTTAAGATTACAGTATTTATATTATGCATCATTATAAATTATAAAAGGTTCAAATGTTCGAAGATTATAGAGTTAAAAATTTTCCCACCCCGGGAATCGAACCCGAGCCTGTTAAGTGAAAGTTAACTATCCTAGCCACTAGACCATATTGAACCATAAAGAAGTATGATTTAAGAGCCATATGCGTATTATTATTTCACCATACCAATTATAATACGGCCAAAACAAAATCGTCGACTTGCAACCTTACTTTTGACACATTAGTTAAATCTTCATCAGGCTTAAAAAATGTTTTGCTAGTTTTACATGAAAGAACGAACCTTAGTCCATATACAATACAAGCTATCCAGTTTGTAGCAGTATCCGGGTTGCAGCGGCAGCTGTAACCCGGAATCTCTTTTCTTAACAACAAAGAAAATAATCCGAGTTGCAGCGGTAGCTAGCAACCTAGTAAGAGACGATCACGTCCAATGTTAAAAAATAAAAACCCATAGCTCCTAAAAAAGCAGTCAGATCAAAACAAAAAGTACACCATTAGAACCGCCTTGTCCGAAACTCCTGTGTATTAAACTTTCTGTCATTTGGCTTGAACAGCAAGGGAAATATAATGGCTTGAAAATCAAGAAAATTGACTTTAACCACGTTATTCTCCACAAACGGGATATTTTTTTTTCTTTTGTTTCCAGAGATAGCTTGGCACTGGAACATCGTAGAGAGTTGTTCAATAGCTCATTTTAAAGGAAATCTCTAGATCTAGCGCCTTTTGCACTTGATTTTTTTTAATTAATTTTTTTTACGAAAAACTTAATTTTTTATATACAATATTGATAAATGTCGTCATAGTCGCTGGATGTAGTTAGTATTATTACATAAAGGCTCGATCATCGAGTTTATTACACTAAAGAACGACCTCTTGCCTACACTAATTACAGTAGAGAACGACATGACAATGCTAACAGAAATAATCTATTTTACATTAAAAGACGATCATTAGAATAATAAACCATTGCACAAATTCGACTTAGTTAGCTACTTGATTATTTGAGATTCGTCTCTTACTATTTCAAAGAAAAAAAGCCGTAGGCTTTTTCCTGTTTGTAATCAGGTGTATTTTGTTAATTATAGTAAATCCTATAAAGGGTTTTTGGACTAGGGTTTTCTAATAGTGGTTATAGTAAAGAACGACCCTTAACCCATGTTAATTGATCCGGGTTTTATAATAAAGAACGACCTCTTGCCTATACTAAATTTTATACGCCACTTAATTATAGTATAGGTTAGTAATTCAACAGATAGCATGGCACTGGAACACCGTAGAAAGTTGTTCAATGGTTCATTTTAAAGGAAATTAATGGGGTTAAAATTTGCAGTAAAGAACGAACCTTAGCCCATAGTAGTAGAAAAAAGAATATCTAGGTTGCAGCGGTAGCTAGCAACCTATTAATTACATAATCCGGGTTGCAGTGGTAGCTAGCAACCTAGTAAGAAACGCACAATTAAAAGATGACCATTAGAAGAACAAACCATTGCTTATATTGGACTTAGTTAGCTGCCTGATTCTTTGAGGTTCGTCTCTTACTATTCCAAAGAAGAAAAAGCCGTAGGCTTTTTCCTGTTTGTAATAATACATTTTACAATAAAGAGCGAACTCTAACCTATAGTAACTGAAAGGCATGTATGGGTGTGTGTCAACTGAAACTAGAATAATTACGGGAAATATTAAATAAAACCATTTTATTTAACTGTAAACTGCAAAAATATTTATGGTGCCTGGGCAACAATTTTAATTTTTTAATTAGAACAAAAAAACTACCTGACAATTTTAAAATTAGTTTGGTTTTCCTTTCGCTTCAAGTGACTCGTTACGTCACTTTATGGGGTTTTAATATATTAACCGATTGAAAAAATATTGAACGAACAAAATGAATCCTTTACAATTACATTAAAAGACGATCATTGGAATAAAAATTACAGTAAAGAACAAACTTCCAGCCCATAGTATTACATAAAGGACCGATATAGCTCATCATAAATGGTTTCTTGTCAATACGTTACAATATAAGAAGCGTCAAAACTGTAAATGTTCTCATTCATAATTAGATAATGGTTAGATCAAAGCAAGCTACACGCAAGTTGAAAAAACAGTACTACACAAACAACAGAGATAGTATCTTGAAAAGAAAAAGCAAAGGTATTCAACCGACCAGGCGTATCGATAAGTTATAACAAAGAACGACTTTTTGCCTATACTAAATTTTACAGGCCACTTAACTATAGTATTGGTTTTTCCGGGTTGCAGCGGTAGCTAGCAACCTAGTAAGAGACGATCACGTCCAATGTTAAGAAATATAATATAATAAAGAACGACCTCTTGCCTATACTAAATTTTATACGCCACTTAATTATCCGGGTTGCAGCCATAGCTAGCATCCTAGTAAGAGACGATCATGTCCAATGTTAAGAAATATAAAAACCCATAGTTCCTAACAAAGGAGTCAGATCAAAACAAAAAGTACACCATTAGAACCGCCTTGTCCGAATCCCCTGTATAGTAAACTTTCTGTCCCTTGGATTGAACAGCAAGGAAATATATTGGCTTGAAAATCAAGAAAAGTGGCAGCTACTACAACATTCTTCCTAAACGGGATATTTTTTTCTTTTTTTTTCTTTGTTTCCAGAGATAGCTTGGCACTGGAACATCGTTGAGAGTGGTTCAATAGCTCATTTAAAAGTAAATTAATTGGGTTACAGATCTATAGTAACTAAAATAAATTATTTCTAAGAGAGAATAAATTTTTCCACCAAAAACTGCATTTTTGATGTCTTTTCACACTGCAGTCTTTCAAACATAATCGTATACCAGCGGTAAGATTTGAACCCACGCCTCCGAAGAGACTGGTGGCTAACATCCGGGTTGCAGCGGTAGCTAGCAACCTAGTAAGAGACGATCACGTCCAATGTTAATCCGGGTTGCAGCGGTAGCTAGCAACCTAGTAAGAGACGTTTACTATAAGGAACGAACTTTAACCCATAGTAACTTAAGTATTAAATTAAACGGTTCGTTGTCATAGTAAAGAGCTGTGTAATGGCTCATTTTAAAGGAAACTGCTGTATATAGAAACCTTTTGTAATTAAAAAAATTAATTATTATTATAAAACAAATTATTACGATGTGGTAAAGAACTAACTCTAGGCGATAGTAACTAATTTAATTTTGAAAAGAAAGAATTACAGCAGAAACCTAAATGGTAGTATAATTAAGCTACATTTAATAACGACCTTCCGCCAGGATTTGAACTCGGATCGCAGGATTCAAAGTCTTAAGTGCTTAAATTTTTAAAAAGAATAAATTTTTACACTAGAAACTGCATTTTTGATTTCTTTTGACACTGCAGTCATTCCAAAGGTATTTGATTTGTGAAGCAATCAAAAAGTCCACGGTAAAGTTATTAAAAGACGATCATCAGAAGAGTAGAACATTTTATACATTGAACTTAGTTAGCTACCTAATTCTTTGAGATTTGTCCCTTACTACTCCAAAGAAGATCCGGGTTGCATCCGGGTTGCAGCGGTAGCTAGCAACCTAGTAAGAGACGATCACGTCCAATGTTACGAAATATAAAAACCCATAGTTCCTAAAAAAGGAGTCAGATCAAAACAAAAAGCACACCATTAGAACCGCCTTGTCCGAAACCCCTGTATAGGAAACTTTCTGTCTCTTGGCTTGAACAGAAAGGGAAATATATTGGCTTGAAAATCAAGAAAAGTGGCAGCTACTACAACATTCTTCCTAAACGGGATATTTTTTCTTTTTTTCTTTTTTTCTTTGTTTCCAGAGATAGCTTGGCACTGGACCATCGTAGAGGGTTGTTCAATAGCTCATTTTAAAGGAAATTAGCGTAATTGGGTTAAAAACCTTTTGTAACTAAAATAAATTATTTCTAAAAGAGAATAAATTTTTCCACCAAAAACTGCATTTTCGATGTCTTTTCACACTGCAGTCTTTCAAACATAATCGTATACCAGCGGTAAGATTTGAACCCACGCCTCCGAAGAGACTGGTGGCTAACACCAGTGCCTTGGACCACTCGGCCAGGTTGCCTCTCATAAATAATATATATGTGAATCCGGGTTGCAGCAGTAGCTAGCAATCTAGTAAGAGACGATCAGTCCAATGCTAAGAAATAAAACAAAACTCTTAAAAATAGAGTCAGATCAAAACAAAAGTACATCATTAGAATTACCTTGTCTGAAACCCTACTAGATAAATATTGAATGTCGTCATAGTTTTTACATAAAGGATCGATACTATAAATGCGAATTTTGTCAAACAGTTCGTGGTAAGGAACTGTATAATAAGAGCGAAATCCGGGTTGCAGCGGTAGTTTTATAATAAAGATCGAACTCTTCCCTATACTAACTTGCATAGGCAACTTCACTATAGTTAAGATTACAGTATTTATATTATATATCATTATAAATTATAAAAGGTTCAAATGTTCGAAGATTATAGAGTTAAAAATTTTCCCACACCGGGAATCGAACCCGACCCTGTTAAGTGAAAGTTAACTATCCTAGCCACTAGACCATATGGAACCATAAAGAATTACAAAAAGACGATCATTAGGATATCATACATAAGGCATTATAGTATGGTAAAGATCGACCTCTAGCCTATTTAAATTTTTACTATAGAGTTCATTACCATGAACTGTTTGATTGGTTCAAAATTCAAATATCTTTGAAAAGACTGCAGCATGAAAATACATCAAAAATGCAGTTTTTTGACAAAATTGATTCTACTTTAAAAACTATTTTATTTTTAAATATAAAAGACACTAGATGTAGCAATTTCCTTTAAAATGAGCTATTATACAACTCTCTATGATTTTCCAGTGCCCAGCTAGCTGAGGAGAAAAAAAGCGGAAAAAAAGATGCCGTTTGTGGAGAATATCGTGGTTAAAATCAATTTTCTTGATTTTCAAGCCAATATATTTTCTTTGTTATTCATTATAATAAAGAACGAACTCTTGCCTATAATAGATTAGATACTCAACTTAATTATAGTTAATGATATAGTAATGATAGGGTTTTATTGATAGCTGAACTACAAATTAAAAGAAAAAGACACCAGCTGGATTTGTTTTATAATAAAGATCGAACTTTTCCCTATACTAACTTGCATACGCAACTTCACTATAGTTAAGATTACAGTATTTATATTTTTACATTAAAAGACGATCACTGAAATAACAAACCATTCCATACATTAGACTTAGTTAGCTACTTGATTGTTTGAGTTTTGTCTCTTACTATTTAAAAGAAGAAAAAGCCGTAGGCTTTTTCCTGATTGTATTTATAGTTAAAAAACGAACTCAAGTCCAAAGAAACTGAACACTGTGGTTCATTCATATTATTTTCATTATTTTAGCTAGATTATAATAAAGATCGAACTCTTCCCTATATTAACTTGCATAGGCAACTTCACTATAGTAATAATACAAAAATGATATTAATATGGTCCAAACAAGCTACACGTAAGTTAAAAAATACAGTGCTACACAATAAACAGAGAAAGCATCTTGAAAAGAGAAAAGCAAAGGTATTTAACAGAGCAGGATTATCGAGAATTAAAAACTAAAGGAGCTAAAACAAACGATCAAAGAGCGTTATCACAATGAGGAAGTTTTGTTGATAATATTCTTCAGAGCAGCTTCAGAGGTCGGTGGATCGAAACCTGACCAAAGAACACTAGACAGCGAGGTTCGATGAGGTTTCGATCCATCCATCTCCGGGGCAAACACCCAACGCACTTCCACTGCGCTAAGCTGCTCACGTTAGTAAAAGTGATTAAAACAGTTTATGATGTATTATATGTGAAAGGGTATCACAGTGAAACTTTCAGGGATTTTTGAGCAGGAGGTTGAACTAAATTGAAACACACTAATTCAATTCTTATCAAACAGTTCGATGGTAACGAACTGTATAGTAAGAGTGACTCGTCTAAATAGTAACCGAAACTCTAAAAAACGGAATTTTAATAGCAATAGATACATCAAAAGAATCGGATTTGTGTGCTGCTTTTAAATATTTAAGTTTCAGACTGATAGTCTCTACGTAGACACAAATGGTATAATCCGCATCTATATAAGGATCTTCAGAGCAGCTTCAGAGGTTGGTAGATCAAAACCTAACCAAAGAACACTAGACCATGGGCCAAGCGAGGTTCGATGAGGTTTCGATCAAGCCGTCTCCGCGGCAAACGGCGAACGCACTTCCACTAGATTGAAGCTACAGCTAAAATTAGATCTCGTTCTTTACTATAAAGTTGTTGATTCATCAAAAACTTTCCCGTATAATACATCACAAACCGTTTTAATCACATTCACTGATGTGAATGTGATATTTCAAACATGTAAGCTTATCAACAAATTACTCTTTTCAAACGGGCCCAATGATGAATTTGACAAGTCCCATTATTGTTTTGAACAACATCAAATTGTATACTTTTTCCTTTAAACTTCAAAATGTTTGACATATAAAAGAGGAGAAAATGAAAACACTTTTCTATGTGCGGACAGGGGTCACTGCGAACGCAGCCACCACTACCAAAATTACACTGTCGAGTTACCCCCATTTGGGGTAACCACAGGGGTCAACCAATCCGACGTTCAATGGAAAGGCCTCGCCCTGGGAGCGCCTCCTTAATGATCAAGCAGCTTTCCAGACAGGTAAGTAGGTTTAGATAAAAATCTAACATTTTACTAATATCTTTCGACACAAAAATGTCATGAAATAATATCATTACGCCATGACGTCAAGATTGTTAAATAAGTGACCATAATAATACAAAAATGATATTAATATGGTTTCAACCAAGCAAGTTATCCGGGTTGCAGCGGTAGCTAGCAACCTAGTAAGAGACGATCACGTCCAATGTTAAGAAATATAAAAACCCATAGCTCCTAAAGCAGGAGTCAGATCAAAACAAAAAGTACACCATTAGAATCGCCTTGTCCGAAACCCCTGTATAGGAAACTTTCTGTCCCTTGGCTTGAACAGCAAGGGAAATATATTGGCTTGAAAATCAAGCAAATTGACTTTTACCACGTTATTCTCCCCAAACGAGATATTTTTTTCTTTTTTTTTTCTTTTGTATCCAGAGATAGCTTGGCACTGGAACATCGTAGAGGGTTGTTCAATAGCTCATTTTAAAGGAAATTAATTGGGTTAAAAACCTTTTGTAACTAAAATAAATTATTTCTAAAAGAGAATAAATTTTTCCAATAAAAACTGTATTTTTGATGCAGTGACGTCATAATTACTATATAAGAAACGTCAAAACTGTAAATGGTATCATTCATGAATATCACAATATTTACTATAAGGAACGAACTTTAACCCATAGTAACTTAAGTATTAAATTAAACGGTTCGTTGTCATAGTAAAGAGCTGTGTAATGGCTCATTTTAAAGGAAACTGCTGTATATAGAAACCTTTTGTAATTAAAAAAATTAATTATTATTATAAAACAAATTATTACGATGTGGTAAAGAACTAACTCTAGGCGATAGTAACTAATTTAATTTTGAAAAGAAAGAATTACAGCAGAAACCTAAATGGTAGTATAAGTAAGCTACATTTAATAACGACCTTCCGCCAGGATTTGAACTCGGATCGCAGGATTCAAAGTCTTAAGTGCTAACCACTACACCAAGAAATGTTCATATAAGAAAGAATTTTAACAGTATATGATAACTTAAAGACCAAATTATAATAAAGAACGACCTCTTGCCTATACTAAATTTTATACGCTACTTAATTATAGTATAGGTTAGTAATTACACAGATAGCTTGGCACTGTAACATCGTAGAGAGTTGTTCAATGGCTCATTTTAAAGGAAATTAATGAGGTTGAAAATTTTTTATAACTAAAACAAATTATCTTTAAAATAGAACCGGTTTTTTACGAAAATGGGAAATATATTGGCTTGATATAATTAAGAACGAACGCTAGCTCACAATAATTGGAATCTTAGTTGATAGTACATAGCAAAGAACAAACTCTAAAATAATTGTAGAAAAAATGTATAATAAAGAACGACCTCTTACCTATATTAATTTATATTCTTTATAAATTATATAAATGAATATTCTTATTAGCTTGTGTAAACTGCAAAAATATCCATGGTATCCGAGCAATAGTTTGAATATTTCAATACAAGCTAGAAAAATACCTTAAAATGTTAAAATTAGTTTTATTTTTGGTTAGGTTCTAACTACCCGATGTGAGATTGACTATGTAGTTTAAGACCAAAAAATTCCATTTTTTAATATATCTTATTTTTCAGTTTATAATCGCTAAAGTTATTATGTAAACTGCAAAAATATTTATGATATCTGAGCAATAATTTTAATCTTTTCATTCAAACTAACAAAATACCTGAAAATTTAAAAATTAGTTTTACTTTTTGTTAGGTTATGGACATTTGATACGAGTCATAAGAAGTGTTTTGACTTCATAATAAAGTATTATGACGAGTCATAAGAAGCGAGTTAGTACAAAAAATAGAGACAACGTCTTGAAAAGAGAAATAGTAGAGATGAAGACACCCCAGCCCGTACATGATATTTGGAGTGCATTTCCATTAACCAAAAATGAAGAAGAACAACTTATAGAATGTACCCTTCAAGTTGAAAGTATTTTTAGTAAGGAACAACACATAATAAAGAACGACCTTTTGCCTATACTAGATAAATGCTTACGCAAAGAAGATAATAAAGACGCCAACTATTCTTCTTAAAAGATACAGTAAAGAATGAGCCTTAGCCTATTGTAGCAGAAATAAGAATATCTAGGTTGCAGTGGTAACTAGCAACCTAGTAAGAAACCCCAAATTAAAATATGATCATTAGAAGAACAAACCATTGGTTATATTGTTACAATAAAGAACGACACCTAGCTCATATTAACTGAAACTTAAACAGGGATTATGTAATTTCCATCAGTATCAGGGCTGTAGAGATGGCTGAAACCTAGTCCGGGTTGCAGCGGTAGCTAGCAACCTAGTAAGATACATTGAACTTAGTTAGCTACTTGATGTTTTAAGATTCGTCTCTTACTATTTCAAAGAAGAAAAAGCCGAAGGCTTTTTCCTGTTTGTAATATGGTTATAATAAAGTTTACAATAAGGAACGAACTTTAACCCATAGTAACTTAAGTATTATATCAAACGGTTCGTTGTCATAGTAAAGAGCTGTGTAATGGCTCATTTTAAAGGAAATTGCTGTATATAGAAACCTTTTGTAATTAACAAAATTAATTATTATTATAATACAAACAGAGAAAGACAGGCACTTTAGACATACAAACCAACAAAGACAAACACTTCAGACATACAAACAGAGAAAGACAGGTGCCTTAGACATACAAACAAACAAAGACAGACAATTACGACATACAAACCAACAAAGACAAACACTTCAGACATACAAACCAACAATGACAGACACTTCATACATACAAACCAACAAAGAGAAACACTTCAGAGTTACAAACAGAGAAAGACAGGCACTTTCGACAAACAAACCAACAAAGACAAACAATTCAGATATACAAACCAACAAAGACAAACATTTCAGACATACAAATAGAGAAAGACAGGCACTTTAGACACAAAGACCAACAAAGACAAAAACTTCAGACATACAAACCAACAATGAAAGACACTTCAGACAGACAAACCAACAAAGAGAAACACTTCAGACATACAAACAGAGAAAGATAGACACTTTAGACATACAAACCAACAAAGACAAACACTTCAGACATACAAACCAACAAAGACAAACACTTCAGACATACAAAAAGAGAAAGACAGGCACTTTAGACATACAAACCAACAAAGACAGACACTTCAGACATGCAAACCAACAAAGACAAACACTTCAGACATACAAACCAACAATGACAGACACTTCAGACATACAAACCAACAAAGAGAAACACTTCAGACTTACAAACAGAGAAAGACAGGCACTTTCGACAAACAAACCAACAAAGACAAACAATTCAGATGTACAAACCAACAAAGACAAACATTTCAGACATACAAACAAAGAAAGACAAGCACTAAAGACATGCAAACAGAGAAAGACAGACAGTTCAGACATACAAACAGAGAAAGACAGGCACTTTAGACATACAAACCAACAAAGACAAATACTTCAGACATACAAACAGAGAAAGACAGGTGCCTTAGACATAAAAACAAACAAAGACAGAAACTTACGACATACAAACCGACAAAGACAAACACTTCAGACATACAAACCAACAAAGAGAAACACTTCAGACTTACAAACAGAGAAAGACAGGCACTTTCGACAAACAAACCAACAAAGACAAACAATTCAGATATACAAACCAACAAAGACAAACTTCAGACATACAAACAGAGGAAGACAAACACTTTAGACATACAAACCAACAATCCAACAAAGACAAACACTTCAGACATACAAACAGAGAAAGACAGGTGCCTTAGACATACAAACAAACAAAGACAGACACTTCAGACATACAAACCAACAAAGACAAACACTTCATACATAGAAACAGAAAAATACAAACACTTTAGACATACAAACCAACAAAGACAGACACTTCAGACATACAAACCAACAAAGACAAACACTTCAGACATACAAACAGAGAAAGACAAGCACTTTAGACATACAAAGAGAGAAATACAGACAGTTCAGACATACAAACAGAGAAAGACAGGCACTTTAGACATACAAACCAACAAAGACATACAAAAAGAGAAAGACAGGCACTTTAGACATACAAACCAACAAAGACAGACACTTCAGACATGCAAACCAACAAAGACAAACACTTCAGACATACAAACAGAGAAAGACAGGTGCCTTAGACATACAAACCAACAAAGACAGACACTTACGACATACAAACCAACAAAGACAAACAATTTAGATATACAAACCAACAAAGACAAACATTTCAGACATACAAACAGAGAAAGACAGGCACTTTAGACACAAAGACCAACAAAGACAAACACTTCAGACATACAAACCAACAATGAAAGACACTTCAGACAGACAAAACAACAAAGAGAAACACTTCAGCATACAAACAGAGAAAGATAGGCGCTTTAGACACACAAACCAACATTGACAGACACTTCAGACATGCAAACAAACAAAGACAAACACTACAGACATACAAACCAACAAAGACAGACACTTTAGACATACAAACCAACAAAGACAAACACTTCAGACATACAAACCACCAAAGACAAAAACTTCAGACATACAAACAGAGAAAGACAGGCACTTTAGACATACAAACCAACAAAGACAGAAACTTCAGACATACAAACCAACAAAGACAAACACTTCAGACATACAAACAGAGAAAGACATGCACTTTAGACATACAAACCAACAAAAACAGACACTTTTAACATACAAACCAACAAAGACAGGCACTTTAGACATACAAACAGAGAAAGATATGCCCTTTAGACATGCAAACCAACAAAGACAGACACTTTAGACAGACAAACCAACAAAGACAGACACTTCAGACATACAAACAGAGAAAGACAAGCACTTTAGACATACAAACAGAGAAAGACAGACACTTCAGACATACAAACCAACAAAGACAAACACTTCAGACATACAAACAGAGAAAGACAAACACTTTAGACATACAAACCAACAATCCAACAAAGACAAACACTTCAGACATACAAACAGAGAAAGACAAGCACTTTAGACATACAATCAAACAAAGACAGACACTTCAGACATACAAACCAATAAAGACAAACACTTCAGACATACAAACCAACAAAGACAGACACTTCAGACATATAAACCAACAAAGACAAACACTTCAGACATACAAACAGAGAAAGACAAGCACTTTAGACATACAAACAGAGAAAGACAGACAGTTCAGACATACAAACAGAGAAAGACAGGCACTTTAGACATACAAACCAACAAAGACAAACACTTCAGACATACAAAAAGAGAAAGACAGGCACTTTAGACATACAAACCAACAAAGACAGACACTTCAGACATGCAAACCAACAAAGACAAACACTTCAGACATACAAACCAACAATGACAGACACTTCAGACATACAAACCAACAAAGTGAAACACTTCAGACTTATAAACAGAGAAAGACAGGCACTTTCGACAAACAAACCAACAAAGACAAACAATTCAGATATACAAACCAACAAAGACAAACATTTCAGACATACAAACAGAGAAAGACAAGCACTTTAGACATGCAAACAGAGAAAGACAGACAGTTCAGACATACAAACAGAGAAAGACAGGCACTTTAGACATACAAACCAACAAAGACAAACACTTCAGACATGCAAACAGAGAAAGACAGGTGCCTTAGACATACAAACAAACAAAGACAGACACTTACGACATACAAACCAACAAAGACAAACACTTCAGACATACAAACCAACAAAGACAGACACTTCAGACATACAAACCAACAAAGACAAACACTTCAGACTTACAAACAGAGAAAGACAGGCACTTTCGACAAACAAACCAACAAAGACAAAAAATTCAGATATACAAACCAACAAAGACAAACACTTCAGACATACAAACAGAGAAAGACAGGCACTTTAGACACAAAGACCAACAAAGACAAACAATTCAGACATACAAACCAACAATGAAAGACACTTCAGACAGACAAACCAACAAAGAGAAACACTTCAGACGTACAAACAGAGAAAGATAGGCGCTTTAGACACACAAACCAACATTGACAGACACTTCAGACATGCAAACAAACAAAGACAAACACTACAGACATACAAACCAACAAAGACAGACACTTTAGACATACAAACAAACAAAGACAAACACTTCAGACATACAAACCAACAAAGACAAAAACTTCAAACATACAAACAGAGAAAGAAAGGCACTTTAGACATACAAACCATTAAAGACAGATTACAGTAAAGAACGATAGTTACATTAAGGACGATTATAGCTCATCATAAATGGTGTTTTCATTGCAGATTTTAAGCAGATGAAAGATCTTGGTTTACAAACAAATATGATTATTTAACTATCTAAAAATCTTATAATTCTACTAATTCTTAAGCGTTTTCATAAGTAAGATACAAATGGATTAACAAATCCAGTGTTTTATTTCATATCCAAAAAACTGAATAAACATTACCAAGTATTGCTAAAAAAAATAATAAAACAACGTCGACTAAACAACGAACAAAATAAATAAAAATGTTTTCCATAAACTAAATTTTGCAGAGAAAAGTAGAGTCACATTCAAAAACCAAAACGAGTCGAAACAGGTCCATGATGATTTGAACTTGCAACAAACTGTATGAGATTAAACTGAATAATTACATCCAACATGAAGGAAACAGATACTGGAAGGAAAAAACTGTATGAGATTAAACTGAAAAAATACATCCAACATGAAGGAAACAGATACTGGAAACAAACTGGAAGGAAAAAACTGTATGAGATTAAACTGAAAAAATACATCCAACATGAAGGAAACAGATACTGGAAAGAAGAAAAATGTATGAGATTAAATTGAAAAAATACATTCAACATGAAGGAAACAGATACTGGAAACAAACTGAAAGGAAAAAACTGTATGATATTAAACTGAAAAAATACATCCAACATGAAGGAAACAGATACTGGAAACAAAATGGAAGGAAAAAACTGTATGAGATTAAACTGAAAAAATACATCCAACATGAAGGAAACAGATACTGGAAACAAACTGGAAGTAAAAAACTGTATGAGATTAAACTGAAAAAATACTTCCAACATGAAGGAAACATTACTATATAAGAAGTGTCAAAACTGTAAATGTTCTCATTCATAATTAGATAATGGTTAGATCAAAGCAAGCTATACGCAAGTTAAAAAACAGTACTACACAAACAACAGAGATAGTATCTCGAAAAGAAAAAAAGCAAAGGTATTCAACCGACCAGGCGTATCGAGAAGTAATAATTGAGAGAGCAGAACAAAACAGCAAGATGTGTTATCACAATGATGAAGATTATAGACATGCAAAAATTGAGACAGCCAAACAAAAGAACAAGGAATGGTATGGTAATGATGAAGATTACAGAGAAGTAACAATTGAGCAGGCTAGACAAAAGAGCAAGGAGCGTTATCACAATGATGAAGATTACAGAGAAGCAAGAATTGAGCAGGCTAGACAAAAGATCAAGGAGCGTTATCACAATGATAAACTTTATAGAGAAGCAACAATTGAGCAGGCTAGACAAAAGATCCGGGTTGCAGCGGTAGCTAGCAACCTAGTAAGAGACGATCACCTCCAATGTTAAGAAATATAAAACCCCCCAACTCCTAAAAAAAGAGTCAGATCAAAACAAAAAGTACACCATTAGAACCGCCTTGTCCGAATCCTCTATAAAGGAAACTTACCGCCCTTTGGCTTGAATAACAAAGAAAATATATTGGCTTGAAAATCAAGAAAATAGACTTTTACCACGTTATTCTCCACAAACGGGATATTTTTTTCTTTCCGCTTTTTTTTCTGCTCAGCTAGCTGGGCACTGGAAAATCATAGAGAGTTGTATAATAGCTCATTTTAAAGGCAATTGCAACATCTAGTCACTTTTGTAATTAAAAATAAAATACTTTTTAAAGTAGAATTATTTTGTCAAAAAAATTGCATTTTTGATGTATTTTCATACTGCAGTCTTTTCAAAGATATTTGAATTTTGAAGCAATAAAACAGTTCATGGTAATGAACTCTATAGTAATAATAGCTACTTGTCTCAATAGTAACCGAAACTCCTGGAACCAAAATTTTCGTTTTTGGCTTAATCGCTAAAATTATTATGTAAACTGCAAAAATATTTATGATGCCTAATCAGTAATAGTAATTTTTTAATTTAAACAACAAAAATACATGAAAATTCTAAAACTAGTTTTGCTTTTTGTCTCCTGGAAGAAAAATTTTTTTCATCTCAGTTCAAATTTATTATTGTATCCTGGAACCAAACTTTTTTTGGTTTGTAACCCGTAAAGTACATATCTCCATATTATTGTCTCATAATTGCAATTATTTTAGTTTTCAGTCCAGAATCGCTAATCTTATTATGTAAACTGCAAAAAGATTTATGGTGTCTAACCAATAATAATAATTTTGTAATTCAAACAAGATAAATACCTGAAAATTTTAAAATTAGTTTTGTTTTATGCTAGGTTTTAGATACTCGACACGGGATTTTGTGTACTATAAAGGAAATGGGAACTTCGTGGGCGGGTGTAAAAAGGGAGGCTTTGAATAGATTGGGGTGGAGGAGGAGCGTGCGTAGCTGTGTTGGCCTCAGGCGGCTTGGTGCTGCGATGAGTTGTTAGTAGTAGTAGTAGTAATAATTTTAAACCTTGAAAAAATATGGTCTCACGCGAGTGGAAAAAAAGAAAGAATAACCAAAAACAATATCAAAATAGAGCAATCCAAATTTCTACTAATAAAAAACTTTACTACACAAAAAATAAAGCTAACATCCTGAAATATCAGAAAAGTTTATTTAAAAGAGATAAAAATGCCACCGAACGCAATAAAGCTCGAGCACGCGTAAGGATTGCTACTAAGATGTCTTGCGATCCAGGATTTAAGAAAATGAAATATGACAGCAAAACAGAGGTATCTTACGGATCAGGGGTATCGAGAAGGGAAAATTGAGACAGCCAAACAAAAGAGCAATGATAACGATATAGATTACCGAAACAAGCATAAGAAAAAAGTTGCTACCAGTATAATGGGTAGATACTGGGGTGACAAAAGCTATAATGAAAAAATTAAATTTTCTGCGAGGTTGTACCGAAGAACGCATAAGGACAAAGGGAAAAATTACATTCAGAAATACAAGAAGATGGCAAAAATGCAGGCTGATCTTTGTAAATTGAGAAACATTTTACGCATGTTTTATCGGGATCACGAAAAGTATTCAAAAATACAGATTAAAATTCTCTTTGAAAGAGCGGATGCTGTTGAAAAGTCGGCTAGAAATGCTTTGGCAAAGCTTCGTAGCAATATCCAAATTATAATAAAGAACGACCTTTTGCCTATACTAAATTTTATACGCCACTTAATTATGGTATAGGCTAGTAATTCTACAGATAGACTGGCACTGGAACATCCTAGAGAGTTGTTTAATGGCTCATTTTCAAGGAAATTAATGGGGTTAAAAACCTTTTGTAATTTTATAATATTATATTAAAAGACGATCATTACAAGAATAAACAATTGCACACATTGGACTTAATTTTCTGCCTGATTCTTTGAGAGTCGTCTCTTATTACTTTAGTATAATAAAGATCGAACTCTTTCCTATACTAACTTGCATAGGTAACTTCACTATAGTTAAGATTACAGTATTTATATTATACATCATTATAAATTATAAAAGGTTCAAATATTTGAAGATTATAGAGTTAAAAATTTTCACACACCGGGAATTGAACCCGGGCCTGTTAAGTTTACATAAAAGATCGATGTGGTTCATTATAAATTATAAAAGGTTCGAAATTATTATGTAAATTGTAATGTTCGAAGATTATAGAGTTAAAAATTTTCCTATACCGGGAATCGAACCCGGGCCTCTTAAACAAAGCCAGCTATCCTATCCGCTAGACCATATGGAACTATAAAATAGTATGATTTAAGAACAATATGCATATTATTATTTCATCATACTAATCCGGGTTGCAGCGGTATCCGGGTTGCAGCGGTAGCTAGTAACCTAGTAAGAGACGATCACGTCCAATGTTAAGAAATATAAAAACCCCTAACTCCTAAAAATAGAGTCAGATCAAAACAAAAAGTACACCATTAGAACCGCCTTGTCCGAAACCCCTATACAGGAAACTTACCGCCCTTTGGCTTGAATAACAAAGAAAATATATTGGCTTGAAAATCAAGAAAATTAACTTCAACCACGCTATTCTCCACAAACGGGATATTTTTTTCTTTCTTTCTTCTTTTCCTCAGATAGCTTGGCATTACAGTAAAGAACAAACTTCCTGCCCATAGTAACTAAAATAAGATTATAATTATTTATGTTAAAGATTGATCAATGATGCCATAATCGTAGGTTTTAGCCAGGTCGTCTCTTACTATTCAAATTAAGAAAAAGCCATAGGCTTTTTCCTGTTTGTAATAGAGCAATCCAGGTTGCAGCGGTAGCTAGCAACCTAGTAAGAGACGATCACCTCCAATGTTAAGAAATATAAAAACCAATAACTCCCAAAAAAATTCAGATCAAAATAAGAAGTACAATATTAGAACCACCTTGCCCAAAATCCGGGTTGCAGCGGTAGCTAGCAATCCGGGTTGCAGCAGTAGCTAGCAACCTAGTAAGAGACGATCAGTCCCATGCTAAGAAATATAAAAACCCAAAACTCCTAAAAATAGAGTAAGATAAAAAAAGTACATCATTAGAACTACCTTGTCTGAAACCCTACTAGATAAATAATGAATGTCGTCATAGCTTTATATTAGAGCTATGACGTGAATAGAAATCCGGGTTGCAGCGGTAGCTAGCAACATAGTAAGAGACGATCACCTCCAATGTTAAGAAATATAAAACCCCCCAACTCCTAAAAAAAGAGTCAGATCAAAACAAAAAGTACACCATTAGAACCGCCTTCTCCGAATCCTCTATAAAGGAAACTTACCGCCCTTTGGCTTGAATAACAAAGAAAATATATTGGCTTGAAAATCAAGAAAATTGACTTTTACCACGTTATTCTCCACAAACGGGATATTTTTTTCTTTCCGCTTTTTTTCCTCCTCAGCTAGCTGGGCACCGGAAAATCATAGAGAGCTGTATAATAGCTCATTTTAAAGGCAATTGCAACATCTAGTGCCTTTTGTAATTAAAAATAAAATACTTTTTAAAGTAGAATCAATTTTGTCAAAAAAATTGCATTTTTGATGTATTTTCATACTGCAGTCTTTTCAAAGATATTTGAATTTTTAAGCAATCAAACAGTTCATGGTAATGAACTCTATAGTAAAAATAGCTACTTGTCTCAATAGTAACAGAAATTCCTGGAACCAAAATTTTCTTTTTTGGCTTAATCGCTAAAATTATTATGTAAACTGCAAAAATATTTATGATGCCTAATCAGTAATAGTAAGTTCTTAATTTAAACAACAAAAATACATGAAAATTTTATAATTAGTTTTACTTTTTGTCTCCTGGAAGAAAAATTTTTTTCATCTCAGTTCAAAGTTATTATTGTATCCTGGAACCAAACTTTTTTTGGTTTGTAACCCGTAAAGTACGTATCTCCATATTATTGTCTTATAATTGCAATTATTTTAGTTTTCAGTCCAGAATCGCTAAACTTATTATGTAAACTGCAAAAATATTTATGGTGTCTAACCAATAATACTAATTTTGCAATTCAAACAAGATAAATACCTGAAAATTTAAAAATTAGTTTTTTTATGCTAGGTTTTAGATACTCGACACGGGGTATTGTGTACTTAATAATTTTAAACCTTGAAAAAATATGTTCTCACTTGAAAGGAAAACAAGAAAGAATAACCAAAAAAAAATATCAAAATAGAGCAATCCAAATTTCTACTAATAAAAAACTTTACTACACAAAAAATAAAGCTAACATCCTGAAATATCAGAAAAGTTTATTTAAAAGTCCGGGTTGCAGCGGTAGCTAGCAACCTAGTAAGAGACGATCACCTCCAATGTCAAGAAATATAAAACCCCCCAACTCCTAAAAAAAGAGTCAGATCAAAACAAAAAGTACACCATTAGAACCGCCTTGTCCGAAACCTCTATAAAGGAAACTTACCGCCCTTTGGCTTGAATAACAAAGAAAATATATTGGCTTGAAAATCAAGAAAATTGACTTTTACCACGTTATTCTCCACAAACGGGATATTTTTTTCTTTCCGCTTTTTCTTTCTGCTCAGCTAGCTGGGCACTGGAAAATCATAGAGAGCTGTATAATAGCTCATTTTAAAGGAAATTGCAACATCTAGTCACTTTTGTATTTAAAAATAAAATACTTTTTAAAGTAGAATCAATTTTGTCAAAAAAATTGCATTTTTGATGTATTTTCATACTGCAGTCTTTTCAAAGATATTTGAATTTTGAAGCAATAAAACAGTCCATGTAATGAACTCTATAGTAATAATAGCTACTTGTCTCAATAGTAACCGAAACTCCTGGAACCAAAATTTTCTTTTTTGGCTTAATCGCTAAAATTATTATGTAAACTGCAAAAATATTTATGATGCCTAATCAGTAATAGTAATTTTTTAATTTAAACAACAAAAATACATGAAAATTCTAAAATTAGTTTTGCTTTTTGTCTCCTGGAAGAAATTTTTTTTTTCATCTCAGTTCAAATTTATTATTGTATCCTGTAACCCGTAAAGTACATATCTCCATATTATTGTCTCATAATTGCAATTATTTTAGTTTTCAGTCCAGAATCACTAAACTTATTATTTAAACTGCAAAAATATTTATGGTGTCTAACCAATAATACTAATTTTGTAATTCAAACAAGATAAATACCTGAAAATTTTAAAATTAGTTTTGTTTTATGCTAGGTTTTAGATACTCGACACGGGATTTTGTGTGCTTAATAATTTTAAATCTTGAAAAAATATGGTCTCACGCGAGTGGAAAAAAAGAAAGAATAACCAAAAACAATATCAAAATAGAACAATCCAAATTTCTACTAATAGAAAACTTTACTACACAAAAAATAAAGCTAACATCCTGAAATATAAGAAAAGTTTATTTAAAAGAGATAAAAATGCCACCAAACGCAATAAAGCTCGAGCACGCGTAAGGATTGCTACTAAGATGTCTTGTGATCCAGGATTTAAGAAAATGAAATATGACAGAGCAAAACAGAGGTATCTTACGGATCAGGGGTATCGAGAAGGGAAAATTGAGACAGCGAAACAAAAGAGCAAGGAACGGTATGATAACGATATAGATTACCGAAACAAACATAAGAAAAAAGTTGCTACCAGAATAATGGGTAGATACTGGGGTGACAAAAGCTATAATGAAAAAATTAAATTCTCTGCGAGGTTGTACCGAAGAACGCATAAGGACAAAGGGAAAAATTACATTCAGAAATACAAGAAGATGGCAAAAATGCAGGCTGATCTTTGTAAATTGAGAAACATTTTACGCATGTTTTATCGGGATCACGAAAAGTATTCGAAATTACAGATTAAAATTCTCTTTGAAAGAGCGGATGCTGTTGAAAAGTCGGCTAGAAATGCTTTGGCAAAGCTTCATGGCAATATCCAAAAGAAATGTTGTCAGTTTAACGAAAAGCTTCCAAGGTATGGATTGGCAACTGCGGAACAGTTTATAGATGCAATGGAAAATGTTCGACAACACAGTGAATATACGGAGGCGTACTTCTTAGAAAATTCGTATATTAATTTTGGAAGGAGCAATTGCAGTTTATGTAGCAGCAATAAAAATATATATACAAGCATACCTATCAACAGCGAAGGAAAAGCAATGTTTTTCAATTATGGCGAAAACGAGCCTGTTAGGGTTATTAGTAAATGTGTTTGTAAGACTAATGATTTAGAACAAATTCCTGGAACACCGACTCAAGAAAAAAGCATTTCTAACTGTGTTTTAAACAGTTCGTTTAGTTCTACTGAATATTTGGCAAAAAATTCTCTGTGTAGTAGAACACACTGTCCTGAAAAGTACGAGACAACTATTGAAAAATGCTCTAAAACTAGATCTGACAAGGAAATTATGATGGCTGAAGTCACCTATAACAATCTGAGTAAAAATTCAAAACCAAAAATTGGGCAGCAGGTTACTTGGCAATGTTTACAGTAAAGAACGATCTCTCTCCCATGGTAACTGATATGTTACATTAAATATTATAAAGAACGAATTACAATAAAGAAGGACACCTAGCCCATGTTAACTGAAACAAAAATATGGATTATGTAATTTTACATTAAAAGACGATCATTGAAATAACAAACAATTGCATACATTGGAATTAGTTAGCTACTTGATTGTTTGAGTTTCGTATCTTACTATTTAAAAGAAGAAAAAGCCGTAGGCTTTTTCCCGTTTGTAATCAGTTTATTATCCGGGTTGCAGCGGTAGCTAGCCACTTACATAAGGGACCGATAGAGTTCATCATAAATTTTTAATAAAGAACCAACTTTTGCCTATACTAAATTGCATAGGCAACTTAACTATATCTGGGTTGCAGCGGTAGCTAGCAACCTAGTAAGAGACGATCACGTCCAATGTTAAGAAATATAAAAACCCCCAACTCCTAAAAAAAGAGTCAGATCAAAACAAAAAGTACACCATTAGAACCGCCTTGTCCGAAACCCCTATAAAGGAAACTTACCACCCTTTGGCTTGAATAACAAAGAAAATATATTGGCTTGAAAATCAGGAAAATTGACTTTAACCACGTTATTCTGCACAAACGGGATATTTTTTTCTTTCTTTTGTTTCCAGAGATAGCTTGGCACTGGAACATCGTAGAGAGTTGTTCAATGGCTCATTTTAAAGGAAATCTCTAGATCTAGCGCCTTTTGCACTTAATTTTTTTTATTAATTATTTTTCACGAAAAACTTAATTTTGTATATACAATATTGATCAATGACGTCATAGTCGTTGGATGGTGTACATAAAGGCTCGATCATCGAATTTAAGCTGAAACTAAGTAAAGGACAATTATGCCTCCATATATTCACAGTGATGTATCAGATTTCCCATTACATCTGTAAACTGTTCCACAGTTGTCGGTCCATACCTTGGAAGCTTTTCACTAAACATGCAACATTTCTTTTGGATATTACTATGAAGTTTTGCGAAAGCATCTCTAGCTGACTTTTCAACAAAATTTATTCTTTCAGAGATAATTTTAATCTTTAATTTTGAATATTTTTCGTAATCCCGGTAAAACATTCGTAAAATTTTTCTCAGTTTACAAAGATCAGCCTGTGCGTTCTTTGCAGCTTGTGTAAACTGCAAAAATATCCATGGTATCCGAGCAATAGTTTGAATATTTCAATACAAGCTGGAAAAATACCTTAAAATGTTAAAATTAGTTTTATTTTTGGTTAGGTTCTAACTACCCGATGTGGGATTGACTATGTATTTTCAGACCAAAAAATTACATTTTTTAATATATATTTTATTTTTCCGTTTAGAATCGCTAAAGTTATTATGTAAACTGCAAAAATATTTATGATATCTGAGCAATAATTTTAATTTTTTCATTCAAACTAACAAAATACCTGAAAATTTAAAAATTACTTTATTTTTTGTTAGGTTATGGATACCTGATACGAGTTGTAAGAAGTGTTAATTAGATGAAAATATTATTTCTTGTTTTGTAATAAGATGCCTTCTAAGCGAGTTATTATACGTAATTTAAAAAAAACAGTACTATACAAAAAACAGAGACAACATCTTGGAAAGAAAAAAGCAAAGGTATTCAACTGACAAGGCGTATCGAGAAGTAATAATTGAGAGAGCAAAACAAAACAGCAAGATGTGTTATCACAATGATGAAGATTATAGACATGCGAAAATTGAGACAGCCAAACAAAAGAGTAAGGAACGGTATGATAATGATGAAGACTACCGAAACAAACATAAGAAAAAAGTTGCTACCAGAATAATGGGTAGATACTGTGGTGACAAAAGCTATAATGAAAAAATTAAATTCTCTGCGAGGTTGTACCGAAGAACGCATAAGGACAAAGTGAAAAATTACATTCAGAAATACAAGAAGATGGCAAAAATGCAGGCTGATCTTCGTAAATTGAGAAACATTTTACGCATGTTTTATCGGGATCACGAAAAGTATTCAAAATTACAGATTAAAATTCTCTTTGAAAGAGCGGATGCCGTTGAAAAGTCGGCTAGAAATTCTTTGGCAAAGCTTCATAGTAATGTCCAAAAGAAATGTTGTCAGTTTAACGAAAAGCTTCCAAGGTATGGATTGGCAACTGCGGAACAGTTTATAGATGCAATGGAAAATGTTCGACAACACAGTGAATATACGGAGGCGTACTTCTTAGAAAATTCGTATATTAATTTTGGAAGGAGCAATTGCAGTTTATGTAGCAGCAATAAAAATATATATACAAGCATACCTATCAACAGCGAAGGAAAAGCAATGTTTTTCAATTATGGCGAAAACGAGCCTGTTAGGGTTATTAGTAAATGTGTTTGTAAGACTAATGATTTAGAACAAATTCCTGGAACACCGACTCAAGAAAAAAGCATTTCTAACTGTGTTTTAAACAGTTCTTTTAGTTCTACTGAATATTTGGCAAAAAATTCTCTGTGTAGTAGAACAATTATAATAAAGAACGACTTCTTCCCTATGCTAAATTTTATACGCCACTTAATTATTACATTAAAAGACGAGTATTGGAATAACGAACAATTGTATGCATTGGAATTAGTTAGCTACTTGATTGTTTGAGGTTCGTCTCTTACTATTTCAAAGAAGAAAAAGCCGTAGGCTTTTTCCTGTTTGTAATCAGTTTTTTTATATTTTATAGGCCACTGAACTATAGTATAGGCAAGTAAAGTTATATTTAAGGTCAATATATTCAAATTTTCCATTAAAAGACGATCATTGGAATTAAAACCCATTGCATACATTTAATTTAGTTAGCGACTTGATTGTTTGAGGCTAGTTTCTTACTATTTCAAAGAAGAAAAAGCCGTAGGCTTTTTCCTGTTTGTAATCAATTAGAAAGAGTTTTATAGTAAAGAGCGATAACTAGCCTTTGGTTACGTAAAGGAATATAAATGGGGACAGCAGAGTTATGGATATCCTGGTTGCAGCGGTAGCTAGCAACCTAGTAAGAGACGATCATGTCTAATGTTAAGAAATATAAAAACCCATAGCTCCTAAAAAATGAGTCAGATCAAAACAAAAAGTACACCATTAGAACCGCCTTGTCCGAAACCCCTATAAAGGAAACTTACCGCCCTTTGGCTTGAATAACAAAGAAAATATATTGGCATGAAAATCAAGAAAATTGACTTTAACAACTTTATTCTCCACAAACGGGATATTTTTTTCTTTCTTCTTTTCCACAGATAGCTTGGCACTGGAACATCGTAGAGAGTTGTTCAATGGCTCATTTTAAAGGAAATCTCTAGATCTAGAGCTATTTGTATTTATAATAAAGTACGAACTCTTTCCTATCCGGGTTGCAGCGATAGCTAGCAACCTAGTAAGAGACGATCACGTCCAATGTTAAGAAATATAAAAACCCATAGTTCCTAAAAAAGGAGTCAGATCAAAATCAAAAGTACACCATTAGAACCGCCTTGTCCGAAACCCCTGTATAGTAAACTTTCTGTCCTTTGGCTTGAACAGCAAGGGAAATATATTGGCTTGAAAATCAAGAAAAGTGGCAGCTACTACAACATTCTGCCTAAACGGGATATTTTTTTTTTCTTTTTTTCTTTTTTTCTTTTGTATCCAGAGATAGCTTGGCACTGGAACATCGTAGAGAGTTTTACAATGGCTCATTTTAAAGGGAATTAATTGGGTTAAAAATCTATAGTAACTAAAATAAATTATTTCTGAAAGAGAATAAATTTTTCCACCAAAAACTGCATTTTTGATGTTTTTTCACACTGCAGACTTTCAAACATAATCGTATACCAGCGGTAAGATTTGAACCCACGCCTCCGAAGAGACTGGTGGCTAAAACCAGTGCCTTGGACCACTCGGCCAGGCTGCCTGTCATAAATAATATATATGTGAATCTGGGTTGCAGCAGTAGCTAGCAACCTAGCAAGAGACGATCAGTCCAATGCTAAGAAATATAAAAACCTAAAACTCCTAAAAATACATTCAGATCAAAACAAAAGTGCATCATTAGAACTACCTTGTCTGAAACCCTACTAGATATCCGGGTTGCAGCGGTAGCTAGCAACCTAGTAAGAGACGATCACGTCCAATGTTAAGAAATATAAAAACCCATAGCTCCTAAAAAAAGAGTCAGATCAAAACAAAAAGTACACCATTAGAACCGCCTTGTCCGAAACCCCTGTATAGGAAACTTTCTGTCCCTTGGCTTGAACAGCAAGGGAAATATATTGGCTTGAAAATCAAGAAAATTGACTTTAACCACGTTATTCTCCCCAAACGGGATATTTTTTTCTTTTTTTTTTCTTTTTTTTTCTTTTGTATCCAGAGATAGCTTGGCACTGGAACATCGTAGAGGGTTGTTCAATAGCTCATTTTAAAGGAAATTAATTGGGTTAAAAATCTATAGTAACTAAAATAAATTATTTCTAAAAGAGAATAAATTTTTCCAATAAAAACTGTATTTTTGATGCAGTGACGTCATAATTACTATATAAGAAACGTCAAAACTGTAAATGGTCTCATTCATGAATACATAATCCGGGTTGCAGCGGTAGCTAGCAACCTAGTAAGAGACGATCACGTCCAATGTTAAGAAATATAAAAACCCATAGTTCTTAAAAAAAGAGTCAGATCAAAACAAAAAGTACACCATTAGAAACGCCTTGTCCGAAACCCCTGCATAGTAAAATTTCTGTCCCTTGGCTTGAACAGCAAGGGAAATATATTGGCTTGAAAATCAAGAAAAGTGGCAGCTACTACAACATTCTGCCTAAACGGGATATTTTTTCTTTTTTTCTTTTTTTTTTTCTTTTTTTGTATCCAGAGATAGCTTGGCACTGGAACATCGTAGAGGGTTGTTCAATAGCTCATTTTAAAGGAAATTAATTGGGTTAAAAATCTATAGTAACTAAAATAAATTATTTCTAAAAGAGAATAAATTTTTCCACCAAAAACTGCATTTTGATGTCTTTTCACACTGCAGTCTTTCAAACATAATCGTATACCAGCGGTAAGAATTGAACCCACGCCTCTGAAGAGACTGGTGGCTAACACCAGTGCCTTGGACCACTCGGCCAGGCTGCCTCTCATAAATAAATATATATGTGAATTTGGGTTGCAGCAGTAGCTAGCAACCTAGTAATAGACGATCAGTCCAATGCTAAGAAATCTAAAAACCCAAAACTCCTAAAAATAGAGTCAGATCAAAACAAAAGTACATCATTAGATTATAATAAAGAACGACCTCTTGCCTATACTAAATTATATAGGCCACTTAACTATAGTATAGGTTAGTAAATTTACATTAAAAGACGATCACTGAAATAACAAACCATTCCATACATTGGACTTAGTTAGCTACTAATTGATTGTTTGAGTTTCGTCTCTTACTATTTAAAAGAAGAAAAAGCCGTAGGCTTTTTCCTGTTTGTATTTATAGTTAAAAAACGAACTCAAGTCCAAAGAAACTGAACCCTGATCATATTATCTTCATTATTTTAGCTAGAATATAATAAAGATCAAACTCTTCCCTATACTAACTTCCATACGCAACTTCACTATAGTTAAGATTACAGTATTTATATTTTTACATTAAAAGACAATCACTGAAATAACAAACCATTCCATACATTGGACTTAGTTAGCTACTTGATTGTTTGAGTTTCGTCTCTTATAATATAAGGACCCGTAAGACTACAAAGCTGAAACATTAATGGCTTTATCCAAGCAAGCTTCAAGTAAGTTAAAGATAATAGTACTACACAAAAACAAGGCATAGTATCATGAAAAGAGAAAAGCAAAGGTATTTAATAGACCAGTTGTATGGAAAAGTTAAAATTGAGAGAGAAAAGTCAAGTATTTATGTTAGACAAGGATCTTTTGAAAATTTGCTTCTCTGCAGTAAAATACCTTGTCCAGTCGGGCAAAGCCACGGAAGAGGAGGTGTAGGAAGAGAGCAACCAGAATCTTGTAACAACAATGAGTGTGCTCAAAGGAATCTACCATATATACTTATAACTAAAGAACCAGTATCTACAATTACAACAAGCATCAACACTACATACAATAAAGAACGACACATAGCCCATGTTAACTGAAACATAAATAGGGATTATGTAATTTCCATCAGTATCATGGCTGCAGAGGTGTCTGAATTATAGTAAAGAACGATCTCTCGCCAATAGTAACTGATATATGGTGGCCCTGTAGAGTAAACTTTCTGTCCCTTGGCTTGAACAGCAAGGGAAATATATTGGCTTGAAAATCAAGAAAAGTGGCAGCTACTACAACATTCTGCCTAAACGGGATATTTTTTTTTGTTTGTTTCCAGAGATAGCTTGGCACTGGAACATCGTAGATAGTTGTTCAATGGCTCATTTTAAAGGAAATTAATTGGGTCCGGGTTGCAGCGGTAGCTAGCAACCTAGTAAGAGACGATCACCTCCAATGTCAAGAAATATAAAACCCCCCAACTCCTAAAAAAAGAGTCAGATCAAAACAAAAAGTACACCATTAGAACCGCCTTGTCCGAATCCTCTATAAAGGAAACTTACCTCCCTTTGGCTTGAATAACAAAGAAAATATATTGGCTTGAAAATCAAGAAAATTGACTTTAACCACGTTATTCTCCCCAAACGGGATATTTTTTTCTTTCCTCTTTTTCTTTCTGCTCAGCTAGCTGGGCACTGGAAAATCATAGAGAGCTGTATAATAGCTCATTTTAAAGGAAATTGCAACATCTAGTCACTTTTGTATTTAAAAATAAAATACTTTTTAAAGTAGAATCAATTTTGTCAAAAAAATTGCATTTTTGATGTATTTTCATACTGCAGTCTTTTCAAAGATATTTGAATTTTGAAGCAATAAAACAGTCCATGTAATGAACTCTATAGTAATAATAGCTACTTGTCTCAATAGTAACCGAAACTCCTGGAACCAAAATTTTCTTTTTTGGCTTAATCGCTAAAATTATTATGTAAACTGCAAAAATATTTATGATGCCTAATCAGTAATAGTAATTTTTTAATTTAAACAACAAAAATACATGAAAATTCTAAAATTAGTTTTGCTTTTTGTCTCCTGGAAGAAATTTTTTTTTCATCTCAGTTCAAATTTATTATTGTATCCTGTAACCCGTAAAGTACATATCTCCATATTATTGTCTCATAATTGCAATTATTTTAGTTTTCAGTCCAGAATCACTAAACTTATTATTTAAACTGCAAAAATATTTATGGACATGCGAAAATTGAGACAGCGAAACAAAAGAGCAAGGAACGGTATGATAACGATATAGATTACCGAAACAAACATAAGAAAAAAGTTGCTACCAGAATAATGGGTAGATACTGGGGTGACAAAAGCTATAATGAAAAAATTAAATTCTCTGCGAGGTTGTACCGAAGAACGCATAAGGACAAAGGGAAAAATTACATTCAGAAATACAAGAAGATGGCAAAAATGCAGGCTGATCTTTGTAAATTGAGAAACATTTTACGCATGTTTTATCGGGATCACGAAAAGTATTCGAAATTACAGATTAAAATTCTCTTTGAAAGAGCGGATGCTGTTGAAAAGTCGGCTAGAAATGCTTTGGCAAAGCTTCATGGCAATATCCAAAAGAAATGTTGTCAGTTTAACGAAAAGCTTCCAAGGTATGGATTGGCAACTGCGGAACAGTTTATAGATGCAATGGAAAATGTTCGACAACACAGTGAATATACGGAGGCGTACTTCTTAGAAAATTCGTATATTAATTTTGGAAGGAGCAATTGCAGTTTATGTAGCAGCAATAAAAATATATATACAAGCATACCTATCAACAGCGAAGGAAAAGCAATGTTTTTCAATTATGGCGAAAACGAGCCTGTTAGGGTTATTAGTAAATGTGTTTGTAAGACTAATGATTTAGAACAAATTCCTGGAACACCGACTCAAGAAAAAAGCATTTCTAACTGTGTTTTAAACAGTTCGTTTAGTTCTACTGAATATTTGGCAAAAAATTCTCTGTGTAGTAGAACACACTGTCCTGAAAAGTACGAGACAACTATTGAAAAATGCTCTAAAACTAGATCTGACAAGGAAATTATGATGGCTGAAGTCACCTATAACAATCTGAGTAAAAATTCAAAACCAAAAATTGGGCAGCAGGTTACTTGGCAATGTCACCCTGATATCTGCAAGCTCTATCCGACGGATATTGAATTATGTCAAATTCTTTTTGATATCCTTGAAAACAATATAGCATTAAAATTTTCAACTGACAAAGTGGTTAATTTCTACCTTGGCGGCTTGGATTATTGTGAAATCAATTACAGGGACACAAGAAAGCATGGGCATTCGTTATACTGTAGCCCAAATGAGGGATGTCAGAGCTATTTGCGTTCTCTAAGGGCACTAGCTCCACATTTTCCTGTCTTGAACTGTTTCATTAATAGCGTATATAAGGCAGTATCAAAATGTAAGATTATACAACATATTAATCTACTAAAAGTCGAGGGCTCGTACAAGGAACTAAGTCATCACATAGAAGAAGTGTCAAGTAGACTCTGTCGTAATAATAGTCAAGACTTCATTTACGGTGATGGCAATATTAGAGTTTCTGTGGATGAAAATACAATAATAAAATTATTTGGTGAGAGCCTTGATAAGGTAGCTAACATTAGGGATGTATACCCCACAATGCATTGTGACAGTTGTGAGCAGATAAAGACAAAATACCAATTGAAGAGTCTAAGATCCCTTTCAAATAAGAAAGGTTTTGATGTAATGATGGCCACGATTTTAGAACACCTACAACAGGACATACCCAAAGATGACAGAGAAGAACTAATTCAATGTACAGGTTGGAAAGAGGATGTCATAGATTCATTCTTTGTCTGTGATTACTGTGCTGGGAAAATGTTGAAAAGTCAGGAGAATGTCCGATCAGTATTAAATAACCTTCATATAGACTGTACACCGGAATGTATAAAGTGTTTAAATAATTTTGAAATGGCAATGATTCGATTTGTAATGCCTTGTCTTACGATCGTCAGATTAGGGCAAGTATTATAATAAAGATCGAACTCTTCCCTATACTAACTTGCATAGGGAACTTCACTATAGTTAGGATTACAGTATTTATATTATACATCATTATAAATTATAAAAGGTTCAAATTGTTCGAAGATTATAGAGTTAAAAATTTTCCACACCGGGAATCGAACCCGGGCCTGTTAAGTGAAAGTTAACTATCCTAGCCACTAGACCATATGGGACCATAAAGAAGTATGATTTAAGAGCCATATGCATATTATTATTTCACCATACCAATTATAATAAGGCCAAAACAAAATCGTCGACTTGCAACCTTACTTTTGACACATTAGTTAAATCTTCATCAGACTTAAAAAATGTTTTGCTAGTTACAGTAAAGAACGAACTTCAGCCCATAGTAACTAAAGTAAGATTATAAATTTAAGACTCAAACAAGTACTTTGTTTGCTTTGGTATGAAATACTGGCAGCGTTGGGATTTGAATCCACACTTCGAAAGATACGGGTGGCTAAAACCAATGCGTTAGACCTCCCGGCCAAGCTGCCTCGGATAACTATGTGTATATCACGTATAGTGACAAAAATTATTACCCAGTATCAAATCATAGAGATCGTAGCAATACGGGTTTATATTAAAAGGCGATCATTAGGAGAACAAACAATTGGATACATTGGACTTAGTTCCCTGCCTGATTTTTTGAAAATTGTCTCTTACTACTCCAAAGAAGAAAAAGCCGTAGGCTTTTTCCTGTTTGTAATCATTATAATAAAGGCTTATAATAATACTATAATAATATAATAAATTATAATAAATAAATTTTATAGGCCACTTAACTATAGTATAGGCTAGTACAGTTATTATATTTAAGGTCAATATATTAAAATTTTCCACTAAAAGACGGTCATTGGAATAAAAACCTAATACTTACATTATATAAATATCCAGAGATAGCTTTGCACTGGAACATCGTGGAAAATTGTTCAATGGCTCCTTTTACAGGAAATTAATTGGGTTAAAAACCTTTTGTAACTAAAACAAATTATTTTAAAACAGGATAAATTTTTCCACTAAAAACTGTATTTTTGATGTCTTTCCATACTGCTGTCTGTTCAAAGACATTTGATTTTTGAAGCAATCAAACAGTTCGTGGTAAGGTGGTATTTTAAACTTTATATTCCATAGATAGCTTAGCACTGTAACATCGTAGAGAGTTGTTCAATGGATCATTTTAAAGTAAATTAATCCGGGTTGCAGCAGTAGCTAGCAACCTAGTAAGAGACGATCACGTCTAATGTTAAGAAATATAAAAACCCATAGTTCCTAAAAAAGGAGTTAGATGAAAACAAAAAGTACACCATTAGAACCGCCTTGTCCGAAAACCGTGTATAGGAAACTTTCTGTCATTTGGCCTGAACACCAAGGGAAATATATTGGCTTGAAAATCAAGAAAAGTGGCAGCTACTACAACATTCTGCCTAAACGGGATATTTTTTTCTTTCTTTCTTGTTATCCAGAGATAGCTTTGCACTGGAACATCGTAGAAAGTTGTTCAATGGCTCATTTTAAAGGTACAGTAAAGAACGATCGCTCATCCATAGTAACTGATATATGGTGGTTCCAGGGGTATGTGCAATGGTCTGTTCCTCTAATGATCGTCTTTTTTTTAATGTTTTTTTTAATGTACAGTAAAGAACGACCTCTATCCTATACTAACTGAAATATTTAAATAGTCATAGTAAAGAACGAATTCTAAATTACCGTTGCAGACTAGCTGCAACCTAGAAAATGGCAAACCACAGCCCATAGTATCCAAAATTTGAAAAATGTTTTTTCATGTTTTATAATAAAGATCGAACTCTTCCCTATACTAACTTGCATACGCAACTTCACTATAGTTATTTTACAGTAAAGAACGAACCTTAGCCCATAGTAACAGAAACAAGATTTTATAATAAAGAACGACCTCTTGCCTATACTAAATTTTATACGCCACTTAATTATAGTATAGGTTAGTAATTCAACAGATAGAATGGCACTGAAACATCGTAGAGAGTTTTTCAATGGCTCATTTTAAATGAAATTAATGGGGTTAAAAATCTTTTGTAATTTACACAAAGGACCAATATAGCTCATTATCAATGGTGTTTGTCAATTATCCGGGTTGCAGCGGTAGCTAGCAACCTAGTAATAGACGATCACCTCCAATCCGGGTTGCAGCGGTAGCTAGCAACCTAGTAAGAGACGATCACGTCCAATGTTAAGAAATATAATCCGGGTTGCAGCGGTAGCTAGCAACCTAGTAAGAGACGATCACCTCCAATGTTAAGAAATATAAAAACCCGTAGCTCCTAAAAAAAGAGTCAGATCAAAACAAAAAGTACACCATTAGAACCGCCTTGTCCAAATCCTCCATAAAGGAAACTTACCGCCCTTTGGCTTGAATAACAAAGAAAATATATTGGCTTGAAAATCAAGAAAATAGACTTTTACCACGTTATTCTCCCCAAACGGGATATTTTTTTCTTTTTTTTCTTTTTTCTTTTCCACAGATAGCTTGGCACTGGAACATCGTAAAGGGTTGTTCAATAGCGCATTTTAAAGGAAATTAATTGGGTTAAAAATCTATAGTAACTAAAATAAATTATTTCTAAAAGAGAATAAATTTTTCCACCAAAAACTGCATTTTTGATGCAGTGACGTCATAATTATTATATAAGAATTATAATAAAGAACGACCTCTTGCCTATACTAAATTTTATACGCCACTTAATTATAGTATAGGTTAGTAATTCAACAGATAGCATGGCACTGGAACATCGTAGAGAGTTGTTCAATGGCTCATTTTAAAGGAAATTAATTGGGTTAAAAACCTTTTGTAATTAAAACAAATTTTTTTTATTACATTAAGAAATTTTAATTATGTTCCTTAAGAAATCATCATAAGTAAAAATTTCCCATATGGAAATTGAACTCAAGCCAACTGGGTGAGAGCTATCCCAACCTCTAGACCATATAGGATATATTAAAATATCCGATTAAGGAAGTTTATGTTAAAGAACAAATTATAAACATAATTAGCTGCCTGATTATTTTAGGATCGTCTCTTACTATTCCAAAGAAGAAAAAGCCGTAGGCTTTTTCCTGTTTGTAATTTATTTTATAATAAAGGATGAACTTCAGGCTTTACTAACTGAAAAGTTTAGTATTTTTATATAGTAAAGAACGAGCTCTAAATGAAAGTTGTAGCTATAGCTGCAATCAAGTGAAAGACAAACCGAAGCATATAGTAACTAATTTATAATAAAGAATTATAATAAAGAACGACCTCTTGCCTATGTTTCCGGGTTGCAGCGGTAGCTAGCAACCTAGTAAGAGACGATCACCTCCAATGTCAAGAAATATAAAACCCCCCAACTCCTAAAAAAAGAGTCAGATCAAAACAAAAAGTACACCATTAGAACCGCCTTGTCCGAATCCTCTATAAAGAAAACTTACCGCCCTTTGGCTTGAATAACAAAGAAAATATATTGGCTTGAAAATCAAGAAAATTGACTTTTACCACGTTATTCTCCACAAACGGGATATTTTTTTCTTTCCGCTTTTTCTTTCTGCTCAGCTAGCTGGGCACTGGAAAATCATAGAGAGCTGTATAATAGCTCATTTTAAAGGAAATTGCAACATCTAGTCACTTTTGTATTTAAAAATAAAATACTTTTTAAAGTAGAATCAATTTTGTCAAAAAAATTGCATTTTTGATGTATTTTCATACTGCAGTCTTTTCAAAGATATTTGAATTTTGAAGCAATAAAACAGTCCATGTAATGAACTCTATAGTAATAATAGCTACTTGTCTCAATAGTAACCGAAACTCCTGGAACCAAAATTTTCTTTTTTGGCTTAATCGCTAAAATTATTATGTAAACTGCAAAAATATTTATGATGCCTAATCAGTAATAGTAATTTTTTAATTTAAACAACAAAAATACATGAAAATTCTAAAATTAGTTTTGCTTTTTGTCTCCTGGAAGAAATTTTTTTTTCATCTCAGTTCAAATTTATTATTGTATCCTGTAACCCGTAAAGTACATATCTCCATATTATTGTCTCATAATTGCAATTATTTTAGTTTTCAGTCCAGAATCACTAAACTTATTATTTAAACTGCAAAAATATTTATGGTGTCTAACCAATAATACTAATTTTGTAATTCAAACAAGATAAATACCTGAAAATTTTAAAATTAGTTTTGTTTTATGCTAGGTTTTAGATACTCGACACGGGATTTTGTGTGCTTAATAATTTTATTACAGTAAAGAACGAACATTAAATATTATAAAGAACGAATTACAATAAAGAAGGACACCTAGCCCATGTTAACTGAAACATAAATATGGATTATGTAATTTTACATTAAAAGACGATCGTTGAAATAACAAACAATTGCATACATTGGAATTAGTTAGCTACTTGATTGTTTGAGGTTCGTATCTTACTATTTAAAAGAAGAAAAAGCCGTAGGCTTTTTCCTGTTTGTAATCAGTTTATTATCCGGGTTGCAGCGGTAGCTAGCAACTTACATAAGGGACCGATATAGTTCACCATAAATCCGGGTTGCAGCGGTAGCTAGCAACCTAGTAAGAGACGATCACCTCCAATGTTAAGAAATATAAAAACCCCTAACTCCTAAAAAAAGAGTCAGATCAAAACAAAAAGTACACCATTAGAACCGCCTTGTCCGAAACCCCTGCATAGTAAAATTTCTGTCCCTTGGCTTGAACAGCAAGGGAAATATATTGGCTTGAAAATCAAGAAAAGTGGCAGCTACTACAACATTCTGCCTAAACGGGATATTTTTTTCTTTTTTTCTTTTTTTTTCTTTTTTTGTATCCAGAGATAGCTTGGCACTGGAACATCGTAGAGGGTTGTTCAATAGCTCATTTTAAAGGAAATTAATTGGGTTAAAAATCTATAGTAACTAAAATAAATTATTTCTAAAAGAGAATAATTTTTTCCACCAAAAACTGCATTTTGATGTCTTTTCACACTGCAGTCTTTCAAACATAATCGTATACCAGCGGTAAGGATTGAACCCACGCCTCTGAAGAGACTGGTGGCTAACACCAGTGCCTTGGACCACTCGGCCAGGCTGCCTCTCATAAATAAATATATATGTGAATTTGGGTTGCAGCAGTAGCTAGCAACCTAGTAATAGACGATCAGTCCAATGCTAAGAAATATAAAAACCCAAAACTCCTAAAAATAGAGTCAGATCAAAACAAAAGTACATCATTAGAAATACCTTGTCTGAAACCCTACTAGATAAATAATGAACGTCATCATAGTTTTATATTAGAGCTATGACGTGAATAGAGTGACGTCATAATTAGTATATAAGGAAAGTCAAAACTGAAAATTCTTTCATTCTTGATTAGAATAATGGTTAGATCAAAGCAGGCTATACGCAAGTTGAAGAAAGAGTACTACACAAACAACAGAGATAGTAACTTGAAAAGAAAAAAGCAAAGGTATTCAACCGACCAGGTGTATCGAGAAGTAATAATTGAGAGAGCAAAACAAAGGTATTCAACCGAACAGGCGTATCGAGAAGTAATAATTGAGAGAGCAAAAGAAAACAGCAAGATGTGTTATCACAATGATGAAGATTATAGACATGCAAAAATTGAGACAGCCAAACAAAAGATCAAGGAACGGTATGGTAATGATGAACATTACAGAGAAGCAAGAATTGAGCAGGCTAAACAAAAGATCAAGGAGCGTTATCACAATGATAAACTTTATAGAGAAGCAACAATTGAGCAGGCTAGACAAAAGAGCAGGGAACGTTATCACAATGATGAAGATTATAGACATGCAAAAATTGAGACAGCCAAACAAAAGATCAAGGAACAGTATGGTAATGATGAACATTACAGAGAAGCAAGAATTGAGCAGGCTAGACAAAAGAGCAGGGAACGGTATGATAATGATGAAGATTATCGAAACAAACATAAGAAAAAAGTTGCTACCAGAATAATGGGTAGATACTGGGGTAACAAAAGCTATAATGAAAAAATTAAATTCTCTGCGAGGTTGTACCGAAGAACGCATAAGGACAAAGGGAAAAATTACATTCAGAAATACAAGAAGATGGCAAAAATGCAGGCTGATCTTCGTAAATTGAGAAACATTTTACGCATGTTTTACCAGGATCACGAAAAGTATTCAAAATTACAGATTAAAATTCTCTTTGAAAGAGCGGATGCTGTTGAAAAGTCGGCTAGAAATTCCTTGGCAAAGCTTCATAGTAATATCCAAAAGAAATGTTGTCAGTTTAATGAAAAGCTTTTTCTTTTTTTTTTTCTTTTTTTGTATCCAGAGATAGCTTGGCACTGGAACATCGTAGAGGGTTGTTCAATAGCTCATTTTAAAGGAAATTAATTGGGTTAAAAATCTATAGTAACTAAAATAAATTATTTCTAAAAGAGAATAAATTTTTCCACCAAAAACTGCATTTTGATGTCTTTTCACACTGCAGTCTTTCAAACATAATCGTATACCAGCGGTAAGGATTGAACCCACGCCTCTGAAGAGACTGGTGGCTAACACCAGTGCCTTGGACCACTCGGCCAGGCTGCCTCTCATAAATAAATATATATGTGAATTTGGGTTGCAGCAGTAGCTAGCAACCTAGTAATAGACGATCAGTCCAATGCTAAGAAATATAAAAACCCAAAACTCCTAAAAATAGAGTCAGATCAAAACAAAAGTACATCATTAGAAATACCTTGTCTGAAACCCTACTAGATAAATAATGAACGTCATCATAGTTTTATATTAGAGCTATGACGTGAATAGAGTGACGTCATAATTAGTATATAAGGAAAGTCAAAACTGAAAATTCTTTCATTCTTGATTAGAATAATGGTTAGATCAAAGCAGGCTATACGCAAGTTGAAGAAAGAGTACTACACAAACAACAGAGATAGTAACTTGAAAAGAAAAAAGCAAAGGTATTCAACCGACCAGGTGTATCGAGAAGTAATAATTGAGAGAGCAAAACAAAGGTATTCAACCGAACAGGCGTATCGAGAAGTAATAATTGAGAGAGCAAAAGAAAACAGCAAGATGTGTTATCACAATGATGAAGATTATAGACATGCAAAAATTGAGACAGCCAAACAAAAGATCAAGGAACGGTATGGTAATGATGAACATTACAGAGAAGCAAGAATTGAGCAGGCTAAACAAAAGATCAAGGAGCGTTATCACAATGATAAACTTTATAGAGAAGCAACAATTGAGCAGGCTAGACAAAAGAGCAGGGAACGTTATCACAATGATGAAGATTATAGACATGCAAAAATTGAGACAGCCAAACAAAAGATCAAGGAACAGTATGGTAATGATGAACATTACAGAGAAGCAAGAATTGAGCAGGCTAGACAAAAGAGCAGGGAACGGTATGATAATGATGAAGATTATCGAAACAAACATAAGAAAAAAGTTGCTACCAGAATAATGGGTAGATACTGGGGTAACAAAAGCTATAATGAAAAAATTAAATTCTCTGCGAGGTTGTACCGAAGAACGCATAAGGACAAAGGGAAAAATTACATTCAGAAATACAAGAAGATGGCAAAAATGCAGGCTGATCTTCGTAAATTGAGAAACATTTTACGCATGTTTTACCAGGATCACGAAAAGTATTCAAAATTACAGATTAAAATTCTCTTTGAAAGAGCGGATGCTGTTGAAAAGTCGGCTAGAAATTCCTTGGCAAAGCTTCATAGTAATATCCAAAAGAAATGTTGTCAGTTTAATGAAAAGCTTTTTCTTTTTTTTTTTCTTTTTTTGTATCCAGAGATAGCTTGGCACTGGAACATCGTAGAGGGTTGTTCAATAGCTCATTTTAAAGGAAATTAATTGGGTTAAAAATCTATAGTAACTAAAATAAATTATTTCTAAAAGAGAATAAATTTTTCCACCAAAAACTGCATTTTGATGTCTTTTCACACTGCAGTCTTTCAAACATAATCGTATACCAGCGGTAAGGATTGAACCCACGCCTCTGAAGAGACTGGTGGCTAACACCAGTGCCTTGGACCACTCGGCCAGGCTGCCTCTCATAAATAAATATATATGTGAATTTGGGTTGCAGCAGTAGCTAGCAACCTAGTAATAGACGATCAGTCCAATGCTAAGAAATATAAAAACCCAAAACTCCTAAAAATAGAGTCAGATCAAAACAAAAGTACATCATTAGAAATACCTTGTCTGAAACCCTACTAGATAAATAATGAACGTCATCATAGTTTTATATTAGAGCTATGACGTGAATAGAGTGACGTCATAATTAGTATATAAGGAAAGTCAAAACTGAAAATTCTTTCATTCTTGATTAGAATAATGGTTAGATCAAATATAATAAAGAACGACCTCTTGCCTATACTAAATTTTTTACGCCACTTAATTATAGTATAGGTTAGTAATTCCACAGATAGCTTGGCACTGGAACATCGTAGAAAGTTGTTTAATGGCTCATTTTAAAGGAAATTAATGGGGTTAAAAACATTTTGTAATTATAAAACAAATTACTTTTTAAAAATAGTATAATAAAGAACGACCTCTTGCCTATACTAAATTTTATAGGCTTCTTAACTATAGTTTAGGCTAGTACAGTTATGTTAATATCATTCAAGATCGATCGTTACCACAGCGTGATTTGAACTCAAATCCTTCTTAGCTGAAAGACAAGTCCGTCTCAACATGACCGTGGTAACTTCTAATATAAATATACCATTCAGTTTATGGTGTCTAAGATTTCAAAGAACGATTTCTACTAAGCTTCATACTTTAGGTTTTCAATTTTGTGGTTTTGAAATTGTTGTAATCCCTTGTCAAAATATATAAAAATATTATTGCAATTACCAGTTTTTTGCTCTTTAAGCAATTTAATGTACTTCTCCGTATTTGAAAATTTTCAATTTTTCCTCATAAGTGTGACAAGTTTGACAACGTCAGTACAATACTGAGTTATATAAAAATGATGTCACTGACATAAATATTTGTGTCTTGAGAAAAGGCTCTTTACAAATTTTCTCAAAGTTCTGACCTGTCTAAATAGAAATGGCAAAAACCCTAAAAAGTTTAGGTTTCTTTATTTTTCGTCAACGGAATGGTGAACTATTTAGAAATCTAACCCTAGACAAAATTAGAAGGACAATAGATGAATTTGTCAGCAAAGTCTTTACTAACAAACTTACCGTCCTTTGGCTTGAATAACAAAGAAAATATATTGGCTTGAAAATCAAGAAAAGTGGTGGCTACTACAACATTCTGCCTAAACGACATAATTTTTTCTTTCTTCTGTCTTTCTTTTTCGCAGATAGCTTGGCACTGGAACATTGTAGAGAGTTGATCAATGGCTCATTGTAAAAGAAATTAATTGTGTTATAAATCTTTTGTAACTAAAATAAATTATTTCTAAAAGAGAATAAATTTCTCCATAAAAAATTACATTTTTGATGTCTTTTCAAACTTCAGTCTTTTCAAAGATATTTGATTTTTGTACATAAATCATAATAGTATACCAGCGGTAAGATTTGAACCCACGCCTCCGAAGAGAATGGTGGCTAACACCAGCGCCTTGGACCACTCGGCCACGCTGCCTCTCATAACTATATTGTTATCGAGGGTGATAATCAAACAGTTCGTGGTAATGAACTATATAGTAAGAGTGACCCGTCTCAATAGTAACCGAAACTCTAAAAACCAGATTTTTGGTACCAATAGATACATCAAAAGAATCGGATTTTTATGCTGATTTTAAATATCCGGGTTGCAGCGGTAGCTAGCAACCTAGTAAGAGACGATCACGTCCAATGTTAAGTTACAGTAAGGACCAATGTCTATCTCATAGTACCTGATGCATCGGGGAAAAGAAAAAGAGGTCTTTGGAATATATGACGTCATACATGGTTACATTTGATTATAAATATACAATTATAACGTCATTCATCAAGCTTGTACACGAAAATGCAGTTTTTTTTGTAAAAATCTATATGATCCGAGTTGCATTGGTAGCTAGCAACCTAGTAAGAAATCCGTGTTGCAGCGGTATCTAGCAACCTAGTAAGACACGATCACGCCCCATAGTAAAAACTAAAGTAACCCATGACTCCTGAAAATAGATTCAGGTCAAAACAAGAAGTACACTATTATTCATTATTAGGATCGAAATATTTTTACAATTAGGAGGTAATCGACACCTATTTAATTCCAACAGAGATTTTATTTCTTACACTATAACGTCATGCACCCACGCTTTCTGAGTTTTAAAGTTTTCATTTTAGCTTTTCTTCACTTTTCAACTTTGCAATAGCAAAAATAACGTATATTCAAGCTTTCAAGAAACATAACATAAAAATAATATTTAGACATGACTAAAAAGTTTGAATAAGAGCTTCAAAAGAAACAAAACAGTAACTAATTGCTTGTTTAACTTTAGTTTTGAACCAAATTCAGCAGAAAACAATGGAAAATAAGATTTTACTATTTCTACTTTCGTGACTCAGATATTTTGAGGGACAATTTTCTTTTAGAAGAGATTCAGAAAAATGATGAAGGTCGGATTCCTATGGAAATTTTGTTGAAATTCAAACGACTAGTGTCTCTGTCGGATAATCCGTTAGTAGTAGCTAGGGCATTGAGAAAGTCTGAATCTGGTTTGATTGAAGTTTCTGAGGATGGCATGAAAATCAAAAGAGTAAAGCCTATACGAGAAATTACAGATGAGATTAAGAGAGAAATTGCTTTGAGAACAGTCTACTGTAAAGGCATTAATAAATCTGCAACACTGGATGAACTATTGGAGTTTTTTTTATTTTGGGGATGTTGAAAAAATCACAATGAGGTACTATGGATCGAAAAAAGAACCGCACTTTAAAGATACTACATTAGTTGAATTTAAGACTAGAGAGGATGCTGAAACTTTTCTGAAACAAGAGAATGTTAAGCATGAGGATGTTTCTTTGTTCAGACAGTGGTATGATGATTGGTCAGCTGAAAAGCACAAATGGCTAAGTAAAAAGGAAGCAATGAAGAAAGAGAAACTTGACAGGAAAGAGAAAGAAAAGGAGAATCAGATAAAGGAATTGACAGAAACAACTGAACATGGTTCAATTATACTTATCACAGTTCTTGATAAGAGTGGTTCCTGGAACAATATTAAAGATAAATTCAAAACTCTTGTTGACCCAAGTGAAATTAAATTTGTAGACACTATTAACAAGGATGGTGAAGTTGCTGGTTATGTACGTTTGACTAATGATGTAAAAACCAAAGATTATAATAAAGAACGAGCTCTTTCCCATACTAAATAAATCTATACAATTAATGATATAGTAATGATATGATTTTCTATTACATAAAGGACCGATATAGATCATCATAAATGGTATTTGTCAATTAGATTTTTTATATCAGGGTTGCAGCGGTAGCTAGCAATCTAGTAAGAGACGATCACGTCAAATATTATGAAATATAAAAACCCATAGCTCCTAAAAAAAAAGTGAAATCAAAACAAAAAGTATACCATTAGAACCACCATGTTTGAAACCTCTGTATTGGAAACCTTCTGTCATTTGGCTTTAACAGCAAGGGAATCAAGCTTGAAAACAGCTTGAAAATCAAGAAAAGTGGCAGCTACTACAGTATTTTGCCTAAACGGCATATTTTTTTCTTTCTTCTTTATCTTCCACAGATAGCTTGGCACTGGAACATCGTAGAGAGTTGTTCAATGGCTCATTTTAAAGGAAATCTCTAAATTTAGTACCATTTGCACTTGATTTTTTTAAAATAGAATCAATTTTTTACGAAAAACTTAATTTTTTATATACAATATTGATCAGTGACGTCATAGTCGTTGGATGTAGTTAGTACATAAAGGCTCGATCATCGAACAAAGCTAAAACTAAGTAAAGGACAGTTATGCCTCCATATATTCACAGTGATGTCTAATATATCCCATTACATCTGTAAACTGTTCCACAGTTGCCGGCCATACTTTGGAAGATTTTCATTAAACATACAACATTTCTTTTGGATATTACCAAGAAGATTTGCAAAAGCATTTCTAGCCGACTTTTCAACAAAATCCGCTTTATCAGAGAGAATTTTAATCTGTAATTTTGAATATTTTTTGTAATTCCAGTAAAACATTCGTAAAATGTTTCTCAATATACAAAGAGCAGCCTGCATTGTTGCCATCTTTTTGGACTTCTGAATATAATTTTAAGTTTTGTCCTTATGCGTTTTTGCAGCTTTTCTGGGTTGCAGCGGTAGCTAGCAACCTAGTAAGAGAAAATCACGTCCAATGTTAAGAAATATAAAAACCAAATAGTTTCTAAAAAAGGAGTCAGATCAAAACAAAAAGTACACCATTAGAACCGCCTTGTCTGAAACCCCTGAATAGGAAACTTTCTGTCATTTGGCTTGAACAGCAAGGGAAATATATTGGCTTGAAAATAAAGAAAAGTGGCAGCTACTACAACATCCTGCCTAAACGGGATATTTTTTTCTTTCTTTATTTTGTTTCCAGAGATAGCTTGGCACTGGAAGTTCGTAGAAAGTTGTTCAATGGCTCATTTTAAAGGAAATTAATTGGGTTAAAAACCTTTAGTAACTAAAACAAATTATTTTAAAACAGGATAAATTTTCCACTAAAAACTGTATTTTTGATGTCTTTCCATACTGCTGTCTTTTCAAAGACATTTGATTTTTGAAGCAATCAAACAGTTCGTGGTAAGGTTGTATTTTAAACTTTATATTCCACAGATAGCTTAGCACTGGAACATCGTAGAGAGTTGTTCAATGGATCATTTTAATACAGTTAAGAACGATCTCTCGCCCATAGTAACTAATATACGGTGGTTCCAGGGGTTGCTAAAAGCTATCCAGAATGTAGCTATATCCGGATTTCAGTGGTCCGGGTTGCAGTGGTAGCTAACAACCTAGTAAGAGACGATCACGTCCAATGTTAAGAAATATAAAACCCATAACTCCTAAACTAAGAGTCAGATCAAAACAAAAGTACACCATTAGAATCGCCTTGTCTGAAATTCCTATAAGGGAAACTTACTGCCCTTTGGCTTGAATAACAAAGAAAATATATTGGCTTGAAAATCAAGAAAATTGACTTTAACCACGTTATTCTCCACAAAGGGGATATTTTTTTCTTTCTTCTTCTTTTCCACAGAGAGCTTGGCACTGGAACATCGTAGAGAGTTGTTCAATGGCTCATTTTAAAGGAAATTAATGAGTTAAAAACTTTTTTTTCTTAAAACAATGTATTTTTAAAATAGAATCAGTTTTTACGAAAAATTGCATATTTCATATTAAAGATTGACCAATGACGTCATAATCGTTTACCAGTCTTAGGATTTGAACCCACACCTCCGAAGAGACTGGTGACTAACACCAGCGCCTTGGACCAATCGGCCAAGAAAAATATCCCACAAACGGGATATTTTTTTCTTTCTTCTTCTTCTTCTTCTTTTCCACAGATATCCGGGTTGCAGCGGTAGCTAGCAACCTAGTAAGAGACGATCACGTCCAATGTTAAGAAATATAAAAACCCAAAGTTCCTAACAAAGGAGTCAGATCAAAACAAAAGTACACCATTAGAATCGCCTTGTCCGAAACCCCTGTATAGGAAACTTTCTGTCCCTTGGCTTGCACAGCAAGGGAAATATATTGGCTTGAAAATCAAGAAAAGTGGCAGCTACTACAACATTCTGCCTAAACGGGATATTTTTTTCTTTCTTTTTTTCTTTTTTTCTTTTCCACAGATAGCTTGGCACTGGAACATCGTAGAGGGTTGTTCAATAGCTCATTTTAAAGGAAATTAATTGGGTTAAAAACCTTTTGTAACTAAAATAAATTATTTCTAAAAGAGAATAAATTTTTCCACCAAAAACTGCATTTTCGATGTCTTTTCACACTGCAGTCTTTCAAACATAATCGTATACCAGTGGTAAGATTTGAACCCACGCCTCCGAAGAGACTGGTGGCTAACACCAGTGCCTTGGACCACTCGGCCAGGTTGCCTCTCATAAATAACTATATATGTGAATCTGGGTTGCAGCAGTAGCTAGCATCCGGGTTGCAGCGGTAGCTAGCAACCTAGTAAGAGACGATCACGTCCAATGTTAAGAAATATAAAAACCCATAGTTCCTAACAGAGGAGTCAGATCAAAACAAAAAGTACACCATTAGAACCGCCTTGTCCGAAAACCCTGTATAGGAAACTTTCTGTCCCTTGGCTTGAACAGCAAGGGAAATATATTGGCTTGAAAATCAAGAAAAGTGGCAGCTACTACAACATTCTGCCTAAACGAGATATTTTTTTCTTTTTTTCTTTTCCACAGATAGCTTGGCACTGGATTATCGTAGAGGGTTGTTCAATAGCTCATTTTAAAGGAAATTAATTGGGTTAAAAACCTTTTGTAACTAAAATAAACTATTTCTAAAAGAGAATAAATTTTTCCACCAAAAACTGCATTTTCGATGTGTTTTCATACTCCAGTCTTTCAAACATAATCGTATACCAGCGGTAAGATTTGAACCCACGCCTCCGAAGAGACTGGTGGCTAACACCAGTGCCTTGGACCACTCGGCCAGGCTGCCTCTCATAAATGAATATATATGTGAATTTGGGTTGCAGCAGTAGCTAGCAACCTAGTAAGAGACGATCAGTCCAATGCTAAGAAATATAACAAAACTCCTAAAAGTAGAGTCAGATCAAAACTAAAGTACATCATTAGAATTACCTTGTCTGAAATTTATAATGAAGAACGACCTCTTACCTATACTAAATTTTTTAAGCCACTTAATTATAGTATAGGTTAGTAATTCAACAGATAGCTTCGCACTGGAACATCGTAGAGAGTTGTTCAATGGCTCATTTTAAAGGAAATTAATGGGGTCAAAAACTTTCTGTAATTAAAACAAATTGTTTTTATTACATTAAGAGATTTTAATTATGTTCCTTAAGAAATCATCATAAGAAAAAATTTCTCATACGGAAATTGAACTCAAGCCAACTTGGTGAGAGCTATCCCAACCTCTAGACCGTATAGGATATATTTAAATATCCTATTAATGAAGTTTGTGTTAAAGAACAAATTATTAACCCTGTTAGCTGTCTGATTATTTAAGGATCGTCTCTTACTATTCCAAAGAAGAAAAAGCCGTAGGCTTTTTCCTGTTTGTAATTTTATAATAAGGAACGACCTCTTGCCTATACTAAGTTCTCTCCCTAGCGAATAAAGCAGCTTGTATACCGACCTGATTTGTGTTAGTACGGTCAAATGATTTTGGTTTAAAATGAGGAATTACAGTAAAGAACAATATAATAAAGATCGAACTCTTCCCTATACTAACTTGCATAGGCAACTTCACTATAGTTGAGATTACAGTATTTTTTATTATACATCATTATAAATTATAAAAGGTTCAAATTGTTTGAAGATTATAGAGTTAAAAATTTTCCACACCAGGAATCGAACCCGGGCCTGTCGAGTGAAAGTTATCTATCCTAGCCACTAGACCATATGGGACCATAAAGAAGTATGATTTAAGAACCATATGCATATTATTATTTCACCATACCAATTATAATAAGGCCAAAACAAAATCGTCGACTTGCAACCTTACTTTTGACACATTAGTTAAATCTTCATCAGACTTAAAAAATTTTTGCTAGTTTTTATAATAAAGAACGACCTCTTGCCTATACTAAATTTTATACGCCACTTAATTATAGTATAGGTTTATATATATAGAAAGACACCAAACTTGGGTATGACGTGGAAACAGCGATCAAGATCTGTCGACATGCTGGTTATATTGATGAAGCACTTAAGGTTGCTGAAACCAATGGTCGATACGATGCAGCTTTGAAAATTCTTATTGAGGATAAAACAGAGTACCAAGCAGCGATTGACTATATTCGTACTCTCAACGTTGAACAGGTAAATAAGCTTTTGTATGTCTTTTGTTTTTATATTTTTCTTAAAATTTTAAAAAAATTGACTTACGTTTTGCTTTTAATTGTTTTCTTTTGATATTGGCTCTTTGATAGTTTTAATCTCTAGATAATTAATGGATTGTTTTTTTTACAATGATAACAATTTTTATGATATAGTAAAGATCAACCTCTAGCCTATTTAAATTCTAGATTAAACGATTTTAATTCAACATAATAAAAGTTCTCCCCGACGGGGAATCGAGCCCTATTCTCCCGCATGACATGTGTTTATGCTCACCAACGGACTATCGAAGACTTATTAAATATGAGTTACATATAAGACATGGTAATAATTTCATTAATACACTAATAATTATATGAGGAATTATAATAAAAAACGACCTCTAGAGGCTCAAGTAGCTAAAAACCTAGTAAGAGACGATCAAGTCCAATGTTAAGAAATATAAAAACCCGTAACTCCTAAAAAAAGTCAGATCAAAAATCTGGGTTGCAGCGGTAGCTAGCAGCCTAGTAAGAGACGATCACGTCTAATGTTAAGAAATATTACATAAAGGATCGATATTTTTAAAGTAAAGAATAAATAGAAAAACCCATAAGTAAGGAGACTAAAACCTAGTAATAACTTAGTAGAGAACGAACTCAAGCCCAGAGAAACTTAACCCTGTGGCTCATTTATATTGTCTTGAGTATTTTAGCTAGGATGAAACTAAAACGAGTTTCTTTTTAAAATTTTAAATTTAAAAGATATTAATTTTAATTCAACATATTAAAAATTCTCCCCGACGGGGAATCTGAACCCGTTTTTACACCTGACAAGTGTGTATGCTTACCATTAGACTACCGAAGACGCATCACATACAAGTTACATATCAGACATGATGATAATTTCGTTAATACACAAAAAATTATATAAGGAATTGTTCTGGTTAATTATAATCAAACAGTTCGTGGTAACGAACTGTATATAATAAACTTTAAATATCCGGTTGCAGTGGTAGCTAGCAACCCGGGTTGCAGTGGTAGCTAGCAACCTAGTAAGAGACGATCACGTCCAATGTTAAGAAATATAAAAACCCATAGCTCCTAACAAAGGAGCCAGATCAAAACAAAAAGTGCACCATTAGAACCGCCTTGTTCGAAACCCCTGTATAGTAAACTTTCTGTCCCTTGGCTTGAACAGCAAGGGAAATATATTGGCTTGAAAATCAAGAAAAGTGGCAGCTACTACAACATTCTGCCTAAACGGGATATTTTTTTTTCTCTTTTTTTTTCTTTTGTATCCAGAGATAGCTTGGTACTGGAACATCGTAGATAGTTGTTCAATGGCTCATTTTAAAGGAAATTAATTGGGTTAAAAATCTATAGTAACTAAAATAAATTATTTCTAAAAGAGAATAAATTTTTCCACCAAAAACTGCATTTTTGATGTCTTTTCACACTGCAGTCTTTCAAACATAATCGTATACCAGAGGTAATATTTGAACCCACGCCTCCGAAGAGACTGGTGGCTAATCCGGGTTGCAGCGGTAGCTAGCAACCTAGTAAGAGACGATCACGTCCAATGTTAAGGAATATAAAAACCCATAGTTCCTAACAAAGGAGTCAGATACACACTTGTCAGGTGTAAAAACGGGTTTCGATTCCCCGTCGGGGAGAATTTTTAATATGTTGAATTAAAATTAATATCTTTTAAATTTAAAATTTTAAAAAGAAATTCTGCACAAAATTCTGCCTAAACGGGATATTTTTTTTTTCTTTTGTATCCAGAGATAGCTTGGCACTGGAACATCGTAGAGGGTTGTTCAATAGCTCATTTTTAAGGAAATTAATTGGGTTAAAAATCTATAGTAACTAAAATAAATTATTTCTAAAAGAGAATAAATTTTTCCACCAAAAACTGCATTTTTGATGTCTTTTCACACTGCAGTCTTTCAAACATAATCGTATACCAGCGTTAAGATTTGAACCCACGCCTCCGAAGAGACTGGTGGCTAACACCAGTGCCTTGGACCACTCGGCCAGGCTGCCTCTCATAAATAAATATATATATGTGAATTTGGGTTGCAGCAGTAGCTAGCAACCTAGTAAGAGACGATCAGTCCAATGCTAAGAAATATAAAAACCCAAAACTCCTAAAAATAGGGTCAGATCAAAACAAAAGTACATCCTTAGAATTACCTTGTCTGAAACCCTACTAGATAAATAATGAATGTCATCATAGTTTTATATTAGAGCTATGACGTGAATAGAAAAACACGAAATTATATTGTTGTTTCTGAAGACGTCATGAAATGATACCATTGCGTCATGACGTCATGAATTAAAATCATTACGCCGTGACGTCATAATTAGTATATAAGAAAAGTCAAAACTGTAAATTCTCTCATTCTTGATTAGATAATGGTTAGATCAAAGCAAGCTATATGCAAGTTGAAAAAACAGTACTACACAAACAACAGAGATAGTAACTTGAAAAGAAAAAAGCAAAGGTATTCAACCGACCAGGCGTATCGAGAAGTAATAATTGAGAGAGCAAAACAAAACAGCAAGATGTGTTATCACAATGATGAAGATTATAGACATGCAAGAATTGAGACAGCCAAACAAAAGATCAAGGAATGGTATGGTAATGATGAAGATTACAGAGAACCAACAATTGAGCAGGCTAGACAAAAGAGCAAGGAACGGTATGATAATGATAAAGATTACAGAGAAGCAAGAATTGATCAGGCTAGACAAAAGATCAAGGAGCGTTATCACAATGATAAACTTTATAGAGAAGCACAATTGAGCAGGCTAGACAAAAGATCAAGGAGCGTTGTCACAATGATAAACTTTATAGAGAAGCAACAATTGAGCAGGCTAGACAAAAGATCAAGGAGCGTTATCACAATGATGAAGATTACCGAAAAATATATAAGAAAAAAGTTGCTACCTGAATAATGGGTAGATACTGGGGTGACAAAAGCTATAATGAAAAAATTAAATTCTCTGCGAGGTTGTACCGAAGAACGCATAAGGACAAAGGGAAAAATTACATTCAGAAATACAAGAAGATGGCAAAAATGCAGGCTGATCTTTGTAAATTGAGAAACATTTTACGCATGTTTTATCGGGATCACGAAAAGTATTCAAAATTACACATTAAAATTCTCTTTGAAAGAGCGGATGCTGTTGAAAAGTCGGCTAGAAATTCTTTGGCAAAGCTTCATAGTAATATCCAAAAGAAATGTTGTCAGTTTATTACATTAAAAGACGATCATTGGAATAACAAACCATTGCATACATTGGACTTAGTTAGCTACTTGATTGTTTGAGGTTCGTCTCTTACTATTTCAAAGAAGAAAAAGCCGTAGGCTTTTTCCTGTTTGTAATCAGTTTATTATCCGGGTTGTTATAATAAAGATTATAGTTATATCCGGATTTCAGTGGCAGCCCCCCCCCCATCATTCCCCCAAACACATCCAATAAACAAATTTTGAGATAGCCATTCTTTTCAGCGTAGTTGATTTCCAGGTAGAAAACATATTTTTGAGGAGGACACTCCCCCAGAACCTTCAGAGCAAGGATTATAAGTTATGCCCTGGGGGCATATAAGGTTTTTAATTAAATCCGGGTTGCAGCGGTAGCTAGCAACCTAGTAAGAGACGATCACGTCCAATGTTAAGAAATATAAAAACCCATAGTTCCTAACAGAGGAGTCAGATCAAAACAAAAAGTACACCATTAGAACCGCCTTGTCCGAAACCCCTGTATAGGAAACTTTCTGTCCCTTGGCTTGAACAGCAAGGGAAATATATTGGCTTGAAAATCAAGCAAATTGACTTTTACCACGTTATTCTCCCCAAACGAGATATTTTTTTCTTTTTTTTTTCTTTCTTTTCCAGAGATAGCTTGGCACTGGAACATCGTAGAGGGTTGTTCAATAGCTCATTTTAAAGGAAATTAATTGGGTTAAAAACCTTTTTTAACTAAAATAAATTATTTCTAAAAGAGAATAAATTTTTCCAATAAAAACTGTATTTTTGATGCAGTGACGTCATAATTACTATATAAGATTATAATAAAGATCGAACTCTTCCCTATACTAACTTGCATAGGCAACTTCACTATAGTTAAGATTACAGTATTTATATTATACATCATTATAAATTATAAAAGGTTCAGATGTTCGAAGATTATAGAGTTAAAAATTTTCCCACACCGTGAATCGAACCCGGGTCTGTTAAGTGATACAGTAAAGAACGATCTCTCTCCCATACTAACTGATATATGGTGGTTCCAGGTGTAGTTCACAGTAAAGAACAATCGCTCATGCATAGTAACTGATATATGGTGGTTCCAGTGGTAGTTACTTGTGGCTCGTCTCTTACTATTTCAAAGAAGAAAAAGCCGTAGGCTTTTTCCTGTTTGTAATGATATTATAATATAGAACGACCTCTGATAAGTTATGATATCAGATATGATAAGTTATGATAACTTATCATAAATGGTGTTTGTCAATTATTATTAGAGTTTATAATAAAGAACGACCTCTTGCCTATACTAAATTATATACGCCACTTAATTATAGTATAGGTTAGTAATTCAACAGATAGCTAGGCACTCGAACATCGTAAAGAGTTGTTAAATGGCTCATTTTAAAGGAAATTAATGGTTATAATAAAGAACGACCTCTTGCCTATACTAAACTTTATATGCCACTTAATTATAGTTAAGGTTTTCCGGGTTGTTATAGTAAAGAACGAAACCTTGCCCATGTTAACTAAAACATAAATAGGGATTATGTGATTTCCATCAGTATCATGGCTGTAGAGATGGCTGAAACCTAGTTACAATAAAAACGACGATCATTGGAATAACAAACAATTGCATACATTGGAATTAGCTATTATAATAAGGAACTTTTTTTTTAACCAAAATTACACCATTAGAACTGCATTGTTCGAAACCCCTATAAAGGAAACTTACCGCCCTTTGGCTTGATCCGGGTTGCAGCGGTAGCTAGCAACCTAGTAAGAGACGATCACGTCCAATGTTAAGAAATATAAAAACCCCTAACTCCTAAAAAAAGAGTCAGATCAAAACAAAAAGTACACCATTAGAACTGCCTTGTCCGAATTCCCTACAAAGGAAACTTACCGCCCTTTGGCTTGAATAATAAAGAAAATATATTGGCTTGATCCGGGTTGCAGCGGTAGCTAGCAACCTAGTAAGAGACGATCACGTCCAATGTTAAGAAATATAAAAACCCATAGTTCCTAAAAAAGGAGTCAGATCAAAACAAAAATTACACCATTAGAACCACCTTGTCCGAAACCCCTGCATAGGAAACTTTCTGTCATTTGGCTTGAACAGCAAGGGAAATATATTGGCTTGAAAATCAAGAAAAGTGGCAGCTACTACAACATTCTGCCTAAACGGGATATTTTTTTCTTTCTTTCTTGTTATCCAGAGATAGCTTTGCACTGGAACATCGTAGAAAGTTGTTCAATGGCTCATTTTAAAGGAAATTAATTGGGTTAAAAACCTTTTGTAACTAAAACAAATTATTTTAAAACAGGATAAATTTTTCCACTAAAAACTGTATTTTTGATGTCTTTCCATACTGCTGGCTTTTCAAAGACATCTGATTTTTGAAGCAATCAAACAGTTCGTGGTAAGGTTGTATTTTAAACTTTATATCCGGGTTGCAGCGGTAGCTAGCAACCTAGTAAGAGACGATCACGTCCAATGTTAAGAAATATAAAAACCCATAGTTCCTAAAAACGGAGTCAGATCAAAACAAAAATTACACCATTATCCGGGTTGCAGCGGTAGTATAATAAAGATCGAACTCTTCCCTATACTAACTTGCATACGCAACTTCACTATAGTTAAGATTACAGTATTTATATTATACATCATTATAAATTATAAAAGGTTCAAATGTTTGAAGATTATAGAGTTAAAAATTTTCCCACACCGGGAATCGAACCCGAGCCTGTTAAGTGAAAGTTAACTACCCTAGCCACTAGACCATATGGAACCATAAAAAAGTATGATTTAAGAGCCATATGCATATTATTATTTCACCATACCAATAATAATAAGGCCAAAACAAAATCGTCGACTTGCAACCTTACTTTTGACACATTATTTAAATCTTCATCAGGCTTAAAAAATGTTTTGCTAGTTTTACATGAAAGAACGAACCTTAGCCCATAGTAGCAGAAATAAGAATATATAGGTTACAGCGATAGCTAGCAACCTATTACATAATCCGGGTTTAATTACTATATAAGAAGCGTCAGAACTGTACATGTTCTCATTCATAATTACATAATGGTTTCAATCAAGCAAGCTGCACGCAAGTTAAAAAAACAGTACTACACAAACAACAGAGATAGTATCTTGAAAAGAGAAAAGCAAAGGTATTCAACCGACCAGGCGTGTCGAGAAGTAAAAATTGAGCAGGCTAGACAAAAGATCAAGGAGCGTTATCACAATGATAAAGATTACAGAGAAGCAAGAATTGAGCAGGCTAGACAAAAGAGCAAGATGTGTTATCACAATGATGAAGATTATAGACATGCAAAAATTGAGACAGCCAAACAAAAGTTCAAGGAGATTTATCACAATGATGAAGATTACCGCATCAAATACAAGAAAAACCAGAAGCAAAGGTATTCAACCGTCCAGGTGTATCGAGAAGTAAAAATTGAGACAGCCAAACAAAAGATCAAGGAGCGTTACTGGGGTGACAAAAGCTATAATGAAAAAATTAAATTCTCTGCGAGGTTGTACCGAAGAACGCATAAGGACAAAGGGAAAAATTACATTCAGAAATACAAGAAGATGGCAAAAATGCAGGCTGATCTTTGTAAATTGAGAAACATTTTACGCATGTTTTATCGGGATCACGAAAAGTATTCAAAATTACAGATTAAAATTCTCTTTGAAAGAGCGGATGCTGTTGAAAAGTCGGCTAGAAATTCTTTGGCAAAGCTTCATAGTAATATCCAAAAGAAATCTTGTCAGTTTAACGAAAAGCTTCCAAGGTATGGATTGGCAACTGCGGAACAGTTTATAGATGCAATGGTTACAATAAAGAACGACACCTAGCCCATGTTAACTGAAACATAAATAGGGATTATGTAATTTCCATCAGTGTCATGGCTGTAGAGATGGCTGAAACCTAGAAAAGAACAAACCATTACAGTAAAGAACATTTCATGTTAAAGATTGATCAATGATGTCATAATCATAGTTTGTAGCCAGGTCGTCTCTTACTGCTCCAATTAAGAAAAAGCCATAGGCTTTTTCCTGTTTGTAATTTCACATCAAAAAAGAAATTTCATCCGGGTTGCAGCAGTAGCTAGCAACCTAGTAAGAGACGATCACACTCCGGGTTGCAGCGGTAGCTAGCAACGTAATAAGAGACGATCAAGTCCAATGTTAAGAAATATAAAAACCCATAGTTCCTAATCCGGGTTGCAGCGATAGCTAGCAACCTAGTAAGAGACGATCACGTCCAATGTTAAGAAATATAAAAACCCATAGTTCCTAACAAAGGAGTCAGATCCAAACAAAAAGTACACCATTAGAACCGCCTTGTCCAAAACCCCTGTATAGGAAACTTTCTGTTGCTTGGCTTGAACAGCAAGGGAAATATATTGGCTTGAAAATCAAGAAAACTGACTTTAACCACGTTATTCTCCCCAAACGGGATATTTTTTTCTCTTTTCTTTTTTTTTCTTTTCCACAGATAGCTTGGCAGTGGAACATCGTAGAGGGTTGTTCAATAGCTCATTTTAAAGAAAATTAATTGGGTTAAAAATCTATAGTAACTAAAATAAATTATTTCTAAAAGAGAATAAATTTTTCCACCAAAAACTGCATTTTTGATGTCTTTTCACACTGCAGTCTTTCAAACATAATCGTATACCAGCGGTAAGATTTGAACCCACGCTTCCGAAGAGACTGGTGGCTAACACCAGTGTCTTGGACCACTCGGCCAGGCTGCCTCTCATAAATAAATATATATGTGAATTTGGGTTGCAGCAGTAGCTAGCAACCTAGTAAGAGACGATCAGTCCCATGCTAAGAAATATAACAAAACTCCTAAAAATAGAGTAAGATCAAAACAAAAGTACATCATTAGAACTACCTTGTCTGAAACCCTACTAGATAAATAATGAATGTCGTAGCTTTATATTAGAGCTATGACGTGAATAGAAAAACACGAAATTATATTGTTGTTTCTGATGACGTCATGAAATAATATCATTGCGCCTTGACGTCAATAAAATCATTACGCCGTGACGTCATAATTACTACTTAAGAACGACACAGATGTAAATTCTTTCATTCTTGATTAGAATAATGGTTAGATCGAAGCAAGCTATACGCAATTTGAAAAAACAGTACTACACAAACAACAGAGATAGTATCTTGAAAAGAGAAAAGCAAAGGTATTCATCCGGGTTGCAGCGGTAGCTAGCAACCTAGTAAGAGACGATCACCTCCAATGTTAAGAAATATAAAAACCCGTAGCTCCTAAAAAAAGAGTCAGATCAAAACAAAAAGTACACCATTAGAACCGCCTTGTACAAATCCTCCATAAAGGAAACTTACCGCCCTTTGGCTTGAATAACAAAGAAAATATATTGGCTTGAAAATCAAGAAAATAGACTTTTACCACGTTATTCTCCCCAAACGGGATATTTTTTTCTTTTTTTCTTTTTTTTTCTTTTTTTGTATCCAGAGATAGCTTGGCACTGGAACATCGTAGAGGGTTGTTCAATAGCTCATTTTAAAGGAAATTAATTGGGTTAAAAATCTATAGTAACTAAAATAAATTATTTTTAAAAGAGAATAAATTTTTTCAATAAAAACTGTATTTTTGATGCAGTGACGTCATAATTACTATATAAGAAACGTCAAAACTGCAAAAGGTCTCATTCATGAATACATTTATAATAAAGAACGACCTCTTGCCTATACTAAATTTTATAGGCCACTTAACTATAGTAGCATAAAGGATTTTATAATAAAGAACATCCGGGTTGCAGCGGGAGCTAGCAACCTAATAAGAGACGATCGAGTCCAATGCTAAGAAATAAAAAAAAACCATAGCTCCTAAAACAGCAGTCAGATCAAAACAAAAAGTACACCATTAGAACCGCCTTGTCCAAAAACTCTGTATAGGAAACTTTCTGTAATTTGGCTTGAACAGCAAGGCTTGAAAATCAAGAAAATTGACTTTAACCACGTTATTCTCCACAAACGGGATATTTTTTTTTCTTTTGTTTCCAGAGATAGCTTGGCACTGGAACATCGTAGAGAGTTGTTCAATAGCTCATTTTAAAGGAAATCTCTAGATCTAGCGTCTTTTGCACTTAATTTTTTTTTTAATTAATTATTTTTTACGAAAAACTTAATTTTTTATATACAATATTGATCCATGACGTCATAGTCGCTGGATGTAGTTAGTATCTGGGTTGCAGCGGTAGCTAGCAACCTAGTAAGAGACGATCACGTCCAATGTTAAGAAATATAAAAACCCATAGTTCCTAAAAGTCAGATCAAAACAAAAAGTACACCATTAGAACCGCCTTGTCCGAAACCCCTGTATAGGAAACTTTCTGTCCCTTGGCTTGAACAGCAAGGGAAATATATTGGCTTGAAAATCACGAAAAGTGGCAGCTATTACAACATTCTGCCTAAACGGGATATTTTATTCTTTTTTTCTCTTTTCTTTTGTATCCAGAGATAGCTTGGCACTGGAACATCGTAGAGGGTTGTTCAATAGCTCATTTTAAAGGAAATTAATTGGGTTAAAAATCTATAGTAACTAAAATAAATTATTTCTAAAAGAGAATAAATTTTTCCACCAGAAACTGCATTTTCGATGTCTTTTCACACTGCAGTCTTTCAAACATATTACATTAAAAGACGATCACTGAAATAACAAACCATTCCATACATTGGACTTAGTTAGCTACTTGATTGTTTGAGTTTCGTCTCTTACTATTTAAAAGAAGAAAAAGCCGTAGGCTTTTTCCTGTTTGTATTTATAATAAAGATCGAACTCTTCCCTATACTAACTTGCATACGCAACTTCACTATAGTTAAGATTACAGTATTTATATTATACATCATTATAGATTATAAAAGGTTCAAATGTTCGAAGATTATAGAGTTAAAAATTTTCCCACACCGGGAATCGAACCCGAGCCTGTTAAGTGAAAGTTAACTATCCTAGCCACTAGACCATATGGAACCATAAAAAAGTATGATTTAAGAGCCATATGCATATTATTATTTCACCATACCAATTATAATAAGGCCAAAACAAAATCGTCGACTTGCAACCTTACTTTTGACACATTAGTTAAATCTTCATCAGGCTTAAAAAATTTTTTGCTAGTTTTACATGAAAGAACGAAACTTAGCCCATAGTAGCAGGAATTACAGTAAATCCGGGTTGTAGCGGTAGCTAGCAACCTAGTAAGAGACGATCACGTCCAATGTTAAGAAATATAAAAACCCATAGTTCCTAAAAAAGGAGTCAGATCAAAACAAAAAGTACACCATTAGAACCGCCTTGTCCGAAACCCCTGTATAGGAAACTTTCTGTAATTTGGCTTGAACAGCAAGGGAAATATATTGGCTTGAAAATCAAGAAAAGTGGCAGCTACTACAACATTCTGCCTAAACGGGATATTTTTTTTCTTTCTTGTTATCCAGAGATAGCTTTGCACTGGAACATCGTAGAAAGTTGTTCAATGGCTCATTTTAAAGGAAATTAATTGGGTTAAAAACCTTTTGTAACTAAATTACTTTAAAACAGGATAAATTTTTCCACTAAAAACTGTATTTTTGATGTCTTTCCATATCCGGGTTGCAGCGGTAGCTAGCAACCTAGTAAGAGACGATCACGTCCAATGTTAAGAAATATAAAAACCCATAGTTCCTAACAAAGGAGTCTGATCAAAACAAAAAGTACACCATTAGAACCGCCTTGTCCGAAACCCCTGTATAGGAAACTTTCTGTCCCTTTGCTTGAACAGCAAGGGAAATATATTGGCTTGAAAATCAAGAAAATTTATAATAAAGATCGAACTCTTCCCTATACTAACTTGCATACGCAACTTCACTATGGTTAAGATTACAGTATTTATATTTTTTACAATTAAGCAGCATTTAGATGCAAGTCTAGCTAGACTTAGAGGTAAGTTTGTAGTTTATAGTGTAATTTAACTAGGATGAAAGTTAATATATAACTTGACGCCTTTTTTATGCTCTTTAATAATCCAGTAATCGATTCTGAGAAAAATCAAATTTTGAACCCTTAAAGGGCCCAATACAGAACATGGTACCCAAAAGTTCAAAAAAAATGTTTCTAAAAAAACTGGCTATTCAGAAAAGATTACCATTTGTAGCTGATTCAGGAATGGTAATCGTTATTTTCCTTAGTTTTGATAGCAAAATGTTATTTTGACAACAAATTTGTAGGAATTTTTAAAAAAGAGCTAGAGACTCCTCAAAAATGACGTTAGTTATGCTCTGACGTCTTTTTCAAGTGAGAATTTTTTCCTCACTTAACAGTTTTTTTAGAAACATGTTTCTAAACTTTTCGTTATTATGGACTGTTTTACCTGTTGGGGCACATTAAGGGCTGAAATTAAATTTAATGCAGAAACAATTATTGAACTACGAAAGAGCATAAGAAAAGGTATCATGTAGTGTGGTCACGTAGAAAAGAATTTCTATGATAGGTTGCACTTTTACTCCAAACTCATTCACTAAAGTGTCAAATAAAACTATTTTACTCTTTACGGTAATGACAATGGCTATTGCATGGTTCTGAAATGGCCAAAGTATCGCCAAGTATGGTTCTCAAACGTGAACATTTCGAAAAGAAGAGCAAAGATTTCTTAAACGTTTTCTAAAGGAATTGTCAAAGGATAGTCTTAGTCACCTGTTTGACTGATCGTGTGTCAAACAACAAATTTTACGAAATGATATGGTTCGATCCCACTTCCTAGGGCTATACTGAAAGGAAGGTTGAAACACATATTAAAATGAATTAATACATAGTGAGTCTTGCAACAATATCTTTGACAAATTGGAACATAAACTTCAAAGTTGTGACAATTGTGATGGACCGTTGATAAAGGCTTCCGGATGTGAAGCCGAAACATTCACATTTTTATTACTTAAAGTTTGCTTCTTTTTCCTGTCCATTGTATTATTTGAAATATTACACTTATTGTTTTCATTGGTTTAAATATGAAAATGGAAAGGCATTGTGGTCTAACAAATTGCTTTTATTATTGACAAGATCGAATGTTCCCGTTCGATAATGGCTGGAACAAAATATAGAAAAAACTAATTTTTTTTAGAGACAAGGGCGTGGTTTGATTTTAAAAACTAACGAGAATAACCAAATATTTGCGGGGGTGTTGCCCCTTGAAGTCCCCTCTCAACTCTTTACGTTAAAATTTAGTATATTCTTCATTGAGAGTATCATTTGTATATATACAATATGACAGTCTTTGGTGCAATTAGTTAGAAGGAGGCTTTTCTCTAGAAGGAGGAATAAGAAAGGCACGATGCACAATGTAGTGTGGTCACTTTTATCCTAGCCAAATTATGCTGAAAATTGCAAATTTACCAACTTAGATATGGCAGTTTTCTTTCAAATTTTGAACCCTTAAAGGGCCCAATACAGAACATGGTACCCAAAAGTTCAAAAAAATGTTTCTAAAAAAACTGGCTATTCAGAAAAGATTACCATTTGTAGCTGATTCAGGAATGGTAATCGTTATTTTCCTTAGTTTTGATAGCAAAATGTTATTTTGACAACAAATTTGTAGGAATTTTTAAAAAAGAGCTAGAGACTCCTCAAAAATGACGTTAGTTATGCTCTGACGTCTTTTTCAAGTGAGAATTTTTTCCTCACTTAACAGTTTTTTAGAAACATGTTTCTAAACTTTTCGTTATTATGGACTGTTTTACCTGTTGGGGCACATTAAGGGCTGAAATTAAATTTAATGCAGAAACAATTATTGAACTACGAAAGAGCATAAGAAAAGGTATCATGTAGTGTGGTCACGTAGAAAAGAATTTCTATGATAGGTTGCACTTTTACTCCAAACTTATTCACTAAAGTGTCAAATAAAACTATTTTACTCTTTACGGTAATGACAATGGCTATTGCATGGTTCTGAAATGGCCAAAGTATCGCCAAGTATGGTTCTCAAACGTGAACATTTCGAAAAGAAGAGCAAAGATTTCTTAAACGTTTTCTAAAGGAATTGTCAGAGGATAGTCTTAGTCACCTGTTTGACTGATCGTGTGTCAAACAACAAATTTTACGAAATGATATGGTTCGATCCCACTTCCTAGGGCTATACTGAAAGGAAGGTTGAAACACATATTAAAATAAATTAATACATAGTGAGTCTTGCAACAATATCTTTGACAAATTGGAACATAAACTTCAAAGTTTTGACAATTGTGATGGACCTAGCCAAATTATGCTGAAAAGCCAAATTATGCCAAATTCTAGCCAAATTATGCTTTAAATTATGAGCCCTTAAAAAGCACTCTATGATGTTCTAGTGCCTTGCTAGCAGCGAAGAAAAGAATTTCTATGATAATTAGCACTTTTACTCCAAACTCATTCACTAAAGTGTCAAATAAAAACTATGTTACTCTTTATGGTAATGACAATGGCCATCGCATGGTTCTGAAATGGCCGAAGTATCGCCAAGTATGGTTCTGAAACGTGAACACTTCAAATAGCAGAGCAAGATTTCTTAAACGGTTTCGAAAGGATTTGTCAGAGGATAGTCTTAGTCACCTGTTTGACTAATCACGAGTCAAACAACAAATTTTACGAAATGTTGTGGTTCGATCCCACTTCCTAGGGCTATACTGAAAGGAAGGTTGAAACACATATTAAAATGAATTAATACATAGTGAGTCTTGCAACAATATCTTTGACAAATTGGAACATAAACTTCAAAGTTGTGACAATTGTGATGGACCGTTGATAAAGGCTTCCGGATGTGAAGCCGAAACATTCACATTTTTATTACTTAAAGTTTGCTTCTTTTCCCTGTCCCCTGTCTTATTTGAAATATTACACTTATAATTGTTTTTTTCATTTGTTTAAATATGAAATAGGAAAGGCATCGTGGTCTGAGAAATTAGTTTTTTATTATTGACAAGATCGAATGGTCCCGTTCGATAATGGCTGGAACTAAATATAGAAAAAACTAATTTTTTTAGAGACAAGGGCGTGGTTTGGTTTTAAAAACTAACGAGAATAACCAAATATTTGTGGGGGTGTTGCCCCTTGAAGTCCACTCTCAACTCTTTACGTTAAAATTTAGTATATTCTTCACTGAGAGTATCATTTGTATATATACAATATGACAGTCTTTGGTGCAATTAGTTAGAAGGAGGCTTTTCTCTAGAAGGAGGCATAAGAAAGACACGATGCACAATGTAGTGTGGTCACTTTTATCCTAGCCAAATTATGCTGAACATTGCAAATTTACCAACTCAGATATGGCAGTTTTCTTTCAAATGAGCCCTCAAAAAGCTCTGTACGATTTTGTAGTGCCTTGCTAGCAGTGAAGAAAAGAATTTCTATGATAGTTAGCGCTTTTACTCCAAACTCATTGACTAAAGTGTCAAATAAAAACTATGTTACTCTTTACGGTAAAGACAATGGCCATCGCATGGTTCTGAAATGGCCGAAGTATCGCCAAGTAAGGTTCTGAAACGTGAACACTTCAAAAAGCAGAGCAAGATTTCTTAAACGTTTTCGAAAGGATTTGTCAGAGGATAGTCTTAGTCACCTGTTTGACTAATCACGAGTCCAACAACAAATTTTACGAAATGTTATGGTTCGATCCCACTTCCTAGGGCTATACTGAAAGGAAGGTTGAAACACATATTAAAATGAATTAATACATAGTGAGTCTTGCAACAATATCTTTGACAAATTGGAACATGAACTTCAAAGCTGTGACAATTGTGATGGACCGTTGATAAAGGCTTCCGGATGTGAAGCCGAAACATTCACATTTTTATTACTTAAAGTTTGCTTCTTTTTCCTGTCCCCTGTCTTATTTGAAATATTACACTTATAATTGTTTTTTTCATTTGTTTAAATATGAAAATGGAAAGGCATCGTGGTCTGAGAAATTAGTTTTTTATTATTGACAAAATCGAATGGTCCCGTTCGATAATGATTGGAACTAAATGTAAAAAAAAACTAATTTTTTTATGAGAGACAAGGGTGTGGTTTGATTTTAAAAACTAACGGGAATAACCAAATATTTGCGGGGGTGTTGCCCCTTGAAGTCCCCTCTCCACTCTTTACGGTAAAATTTAGTATATTTTATAATAAGGCCAAAACAAAATAGTCGACATGCAACCTTACTTTTGACACATTAGTTAAATCTTCATCATCCGAGTTGCAGCGGTAGCTAGCAACCTAGTAAGAGACGATCACGTCCAATGTTAAGAAATATAAAAACCCCTAACTCCTAAAAACAGAGTCAGATCAAAACAAAAAGTACACCATTAGAACCGCCTTGTCCGAAACCCCTATAGAGGAAACTTACCGCCCTGCGGCTTGAATAATAAAGAAAATATATTGGCTTGATAATCAAGAAAATTGACTTTAACCACGTTATTCTCCACAAACGGGATATTTTTTTCTTTCTTTCTTTTCCACAGATAGCTTGGCACTGGAAAATCGTAGAGAGTTGTTCAATGGCTCATTTTAAAGGAAATCTCTAGATCTAGCGCTATTTGTACTTAATTTTTTTTTTATTAATTTTTTTTACGAAAAACTTAATTTTTTATATACAATATTAATCAATGACGTCATAGTCTTTGGATGTAGTTAGTACATAAAGTCTGGATCATCGAATTAAAGCTGAAACTAAGTAAAGAACAATTATGCCTCCATATATTCACAGTGATCTATAAAATTTCCCATTACATCTATAAACTGTTCCACAGTTGCCGGTTCATACCTTGGAAGCTTTTCACTAAACATGCAACATTTCTTTTGGATATTACTATGAAGTTTTGCGAAAGCATCTCTAGCTGACTTTTCAACAATATCCATTCTTTCAGAGATAATTTTAATCTTTAATTTTGAATATTTTTCGTAATCCCGGTAAAAAATTCGTAAAATTTTTCTAAATTTACTAAGATCAGCCAGCATTGTTGCCATTTTTTTGGACTTCTGAATATAATTTTTAATTTTGCCCTTATGCGTTCTTTGCAGCTTGTGTAAACTGCAAAATATCCATGGTATCCGAGCAATAGTTTGAATATTTCAATTCAAGCTAGAAAAATACCTGAAAATGTTAAAATTAGTTTTATTTTTAGTTAGGTTCTAACTACCCGATGTGGAATTTACTATGTATTTTCAGACCAAATAATTCAATTTTTTAATATATTTCATTTTTCAGTTTAGAATCGCTAAAGTTATTATGTAAACTGCAAAAATATTTATGATATATGAGCAATAATTTTAATCTTTTAATTCAAACTAACGAAATACCTGAAAATTTAAAAATTAGTTTTATTTTTTGTTAGGTTATGGGTACATGATACGAGTCTTAAGAAGTTTCAATTAGATAAGAATATTATTTCTTGTTTTGTAATAAGATGCGTTCTAATAGAGTTACACGTAATTTAAAAAAACATTACTATACAAAAAACAGAGACAACATCTTGAAAAGAGAAAAGCAAAGGTATTCAACCGACAAGGCGTATCGAGATGCGAAAATTGAGAGAGCCAAACAAAACAGCAAGGAGTGTTATGTTAATGATGAGGATTATAGACATGCAAAAATTGAGACAGCCAAACAAAAGAGCAAGGAACGGTATGATAACGATAAAGATTACCGAAACAAACATAAGAAAAAAGTTGCTACCAGAATAATGGGTAGATACTGGGGTGACAAAAGCTATAATGAAAAAATTCAATTCTCTGCGAGGTTGTACCGAAGAACGCATAAGGACAAAGGGAAAAATTACATTCAGAAATACAAGAAGATGGCAAAAATGAAGGCTGATCTTTGTAAATTGAGAAACATTTTACGCATGTTTTATCGGGATCATGAAAAGTATTCAAAATTACAGATTAAAATTCTCTTTGAAAGAGCGGATGCTGTTGAAAAGTCGGCTAGAAATTCTTTGGCAAAGCTTCATAGTAATATCCAAAAGAAATGTTGTCAGTTTAACGAAAAGCTTCCAAGGTATGGATTGGCAACTGCGGAACAGTTTATAGATGCAATGGAAAATGTTCGAAAACACAGTGAATATACGGAGGCGTACTTCTTAGAAAATTCGTATATTAATTTTGGAAGGAGCAATTGCAGTTTATGTAGCAGCAATAAAAATATATATACAAGCATACCTATCAACAGCGAAGGAAAAGCAATGTTTTTCAATTATGGCGAAAACGAGCCTGTTAGGGCTATTAGTAAATGTGTTTGTAAGACTAATGATTTAGAAAAAATTCCTGGAACACCGACTCAAGAAAAAAGCATTTCTAACTGTGTTTTAAACAGTTCGTTTAGTTCTACTGAATATTTGGCAAAAAATTCTCTGTGTAGTAGAACAAACTGTCCTGAAAAGTACGAGACAACTATTGAAAAATGCTCTAGAACTAGATCTGACAAGGAAATTATGATGGCTGAAGTCACCTATAACAATCTGAGTAAACATTCAAAACCAAAAATTGGGCAGCAGGTTACTTGGCAATGTCACCCTGATATCTGCAAGCTGTATCCGACGGATATTGAATTATGTCAAATTCTTTTTGATATCCTTGAAAATAATATAGCATTAAAATTTTCAACTGACAAAGCGGTTAATTTCTACCTTGGCGGCTTGGATTATTGTGAAATCAATTACAGGGACACAAGAAAGCATGGGCATTCGTTATACTGTAGCCCAAATGAGGGATGTCAGAGCTATTTGCGTTCTCTAAGGGCGCTAGCTCCACATTTTCCTGTCTTGAACTGTTTCATTAATAGCGTATATAAGGCAGTATCAAAATGTAAGATTATACAACATATTAATCTACTAAAAGTCGAGGGTTCGCACAAGGAACTAAGTCATTACATAGAAGAAGTTTCAAGTAGACTCTGTCGTAATAATAGTCAAGACTTCATTTACGGTGATAGCAATATTAGAGTTTCTGTGGATGAAAATACAATAATAAAATTATTTGGTGAGAGCCTTGATAAGGTAGCTAACATCACGGATGTATACCCCACAATGCATTGTGACAGTTGTGAGCAGATAAAGACAAAATACCAATTGAAGAGTCTAAGATCCCTTTCAAATAGGAAAGGTTTTGATGTAATGATGGCCACGATTTTAGAACACCTACAACAGGACATACCCAAAGATGACAGAGAACAACTAATTCAATGTACAGGTTGGAAAGAGGATGTCATAGATTCATTCTTTGTCTGTGATTACTGTGCTGGGAAAATGTTGAAAAGTCAGGAGAATGTCCGATCAGTATTAAATAACCTTCATATAGACTGTACACCGGAATGTATAAAGTGTTTAAATAATTTTGAAATGGCAATGATTCGATTTGTAATGCCTTGTCTTACGATCGTCAGATTAGGGCAAGTAACTGCATTGAAGAGACCTAGAACAGAACTTGTTGACGCTCTTAAGGGGAGAATAGTATATCTACCTGTTGATGTGCAAGCAAATGCAGATATTCAGCCTGAAAAACTTCTTAACATTGATAGTTTTGTAGTCATTGTCAATGGTCAGCTTACTTACAACAAGAATGTTTGGACTGCACTAATAGATCTGAGAAAGGTCCATGAAGCACTGTTGTGGTTAAGAGAGAACAACAGTCTCTATAAAACAATACATGCATACACCCTAGAAGATTTAAATAAAATACTTGAAGCACGTCTTGCTGAAAAAGCGGTTGGTGTTGATAATTTACCTGAAATACCGGAAGCTGCAATCCTTCAGAAACTGACAGAAAGCGCAAAATCTACATTGGTTGAACATTTTTCTGTCCAGCCTCTCAATTCAGCGGTTCCAAAAGACTTCATTGAAGATTTTAAGCAGATGAAAGATCTTGGTATTATAATAAAGAACGACCTCTTACCTATACTAAATTTTATACGCCACTTAATTATAGTATAGGTTAGTAATTCAACAGATACCATGGCACTGGAACATTGTAGAGAGTGGTTCAATGGCTCATTTTGAAGGACATTAATGGGGGCTTGAAAATCAAGAAAAGTGGCAGCTACTACAACATTCTGCCTAAATTTATATTAAAAGACGATCACTGAAATTACAAACCATTCCTTACATTGGACTTAGTTTTCTACTTGATTGTTTGAGTTTCGTCTCTTACTATTTAAAAGAAGAAAAAGCCGTAGGCTTTTTCCTGTTTGTATTTATAGTTAAAAAAAGAACTCAAGTCCAAAGAAACTGAACCCTGTGGTTCATTCATATTATCTTCATTATTTTAGCTAGAATGTAAATAAACAAGTTTCTTTTTTAAATTTTAAATTGAAAAGATAGTGATTTTAATTCAACATATTAAAAGTTCTCCCCGACGGGGAATCGAATCCCTGTCTCCCAGGTAATAAGTGGGCATACTTACCATTAGACTATCGAAGACTTTTTATCATTTTTTATCAGGGTTGCAAGGGTAGCTAGCTAACATTCAAGGACGTATCCAAAGGGTTTAGTTGGTTTGAACCCCCCTCCCCCAAAATGTTTTCAGATTCATAATAACGAATATAAAATGAATAAAACAAAATTGAATATAAAAAAATATACAAAAATGAATATGAACAACTTTTTTATGCGTTTTTGAATCCGGGTTGCAGCGGTAGCTAGCAACCTAGTAAGAGACGATCACGTCCAATTTTAAGAAATATAAAAACCCTTAGTTCCTAACAAAGGAGTCAGATCAAAATAAAAAGCACACCATTAGAACCGCCTTGTCCGAAACCCCTGTATAGGAAACTTTCTGTCCCTTGGCTTGAACAGCAAGGGAAATACAGTAAAGAACGATCTCTCTCCCATGGTAACTGATATGTTACATTATTCTATAATAAAGAACAAACTCTAGCCAATAGCAGCTTAAATATTTTATATAAAGATTTTATAGTAAAGAATGAACTCAAGTCCAAAGGAACAGAACCCTGTGGTTCATTGATATATTCTTCAGTATTTTAGCTATTATTCATTTTATGCATGCCGGTTCAACCTAGTAATAGCAGCTTAAATATTTTATATAAAGATTTTATAGTAAAGAATGAACTCAAGTCCAAAGGAACAGAACCCTGTGGTTCATTGATATATTCTTCAGTATTTTAGCTAGGAGGTAACTAAACAAGTTTCTTTTATAAATTTGATATTTAAAAGACCTTGCTTTAAATTCTTTAACTCAATTTTTTAAATTTCTCCCCGACGGGGAATCGAACCCCGTTCTCCTGCATAACAAGTGGGTATGCTTACATTGTACCATCAGACACTTGTAATTTATAAGTTACATATAAAACATGATAATAAATTCGCTATTAAACTAAAAAAATTATATAAGGAATCGGTCTGGTTAATTATAAATGGCGACTACGTTAGTTTAACATTCAAGGACGTATCCAAAGGGTTGATTGGGCTATGATAAAGATCAAACTCTTCCCTATACTAACTTGCATACGCAACTTCACTATAGTTAAGATTACAGTATTTATATTTTCCGGGTTGCGGCGGTAGCTAGCAACCTAGTAAGAGACGATCACGTCCAATGTTAAGAAATATAAAAACTCCTAACTCCTAGAAAAATAGTCAGATCAAAACAAAAAGTACACCATTAGAACCGCCTTGTCCGAAACCCCTATAAAGGAAACTTACCACCCTTTGGCTTGAATAACAAAGCAAATATATTGGCTTGAAGTTCAAGAAAATTGACTTTAACCACGTTATTCTGCACAAACAGGATATTTTTTTCTTTCTTTTGTTTCCAGAGATAGCTTGGCACTGGAACATCGTAGAGAGTTGTTCAATGGCTCATTTTAAAGGAAATCTCTAGATCTAGCGCCTTTTGCACTTAATTTTTTTTATTAATTATTTTTCACGAAAAACTTAATTTTGTATATACAATACTGATCAATGACGTCATAATCGTTGGATGTATACATAAAGGCTCGATCATCGAATTTAAGCTGAAACTAAGTAAAGGACAATTATGCCTCCATATATTCACAGTGATGTATAAGATTTCCCATTACATCTGTAAACTGTTCCACAGTTGCCGGTCCATACCTTGGAAGCTTTTCACTAAACATGCAACATTTCTTTTGGATATTACTATGAAGTTTTGCGAAGGCATCTCTAGCTGACTTTTCAACAAAATCTATTCTTTCAGAGATAATTTTAATCTTTAATTTTGAATATTTTTCGTAATCCCGGTAAAACATTCGTAAAATTTTTCTCAGTTTACAAAGATCAGCCTGTGCGTTCTTTGCAGCTTGTGTAAACTGCAAAAATATCCATGGTATCCGAGCAATAGTTTGAATATTTCAATAAAAGCTGGAAAAATACCTTAAAATGTTAAAATTAGTTTTATTTTTGGTTAGGTTCTAACTACCCGATGTGGGATTGACTATGTATTTTCAGACCAAAAAATTACATTTTTTAATATATATTTTATTTTTCAGTTTAGAATCGCTAAAGTTATTATGTAAACTGCAAAAATATTTATGATATCTGAGCAATAATTTTAATCTTTTCATTCAAACTAACAAAATACCTGAAAATTTAAAAATTAGTTTTATTTTTTGTTAGGTTATGGATACCTGATACGGGTTATAAGAAGTGTTAATTAGATGAAAATATTATTTCTTGTTTTGTAATATGATGCCTTCTAAGCGAGTTATTATACGTAATTTAAAAAAACAGTACTATACAAAAAACAGAGACAACATCTTGGAAAGAAAAAAGCAAAGGTATTCAACTGACAAGGCGTATCGAGAAGTAATAATTGAGAGAGCAAAACAAAACAGCAAGATGTGTTATCACAATGATGAAGATTATAGACATGCAAAAATTGAGACAGCCAAACAAAAGAGTAAGGAACGGTATGATAATGATGAAGATTACCGAAACAAACATAAGAAAGAAGTTGCTACCAGAATAATGGGTAGATACTGGGGTGACAAAAGCTATAATGAAAAAATTAAATTCTCTGCGAGGTTGTACCGAAGATCGCATAAGGACAAAGGGAAAAATTACATTCAGAAATACAAGAAGATGGCAAAAATGCAAGCTGATATTTGTAAATTGAGAAACATTTTATGCATGTCTTATCGGGACCACGAAAAGTATTCAAAATTACAGATTAAAATTCTCTTTGAAAGAGCAGATGCTGTTGAAAAGTCGGCTAGAAATTCTTTGGCAAAGCTTCATAGTAATATCCGGGTTGCAGTGGTAGCTAGCAACCTAGTAAGAGACGATCACGTCCAATGTTAAGAAATATAAAAACCCCTAACTCCTAAAAACAGAGTCAGATCAAAACAAAAAGTACACCATTAGAACCGCCTTGTCCGAAACCCCTGTAAAGGAAACTTACCGCCCTGCGGCTTGAATAACAAAGAAAATATATTGGCTTGATAATCAAGAAAATTGACTTTAACCACGTTATTCTCCACAAACGGGATATTTTTTTCTTTCTTTCTTTTCCACAGATAGCTTGGCACTGGAACATCGTAGAGAGTTGTTCAATGACTCATTTTAAAGGAAATCTCTAGATCTAGCGCTATTTGTACTTAATTTTTTTTTTAAATTAATTTTTTTTACGAAAAACTTAATTTTTTATATACACTATTAATCAATGACGTCATAGTCTTTGGATGTAGTTAGTACATAAAGTCTGGATCATCGAATTAAAGCTGAAACTAAGTAAAGAACAATTATGCCTCCATATATTCACAGTGATGTATAAAATTTCCCATTACATCTGTAAACTGCTCCACAGTTGCCGGTTCATACCTTGGAAGCTTTTCACTAAACATGCAACATTTCTTTTGGATATTACTATGAGGTTTTGCGAAAGCATCTCTAGCTGACTTTTAAACAAAATTCATTCTTTCAGAGATAATTTTAATCTTTAATTTTGAATATTTTTTGTTAGCCCGGTAAAACATTCGTAAATTTTTTCTAAATTTACTAAGATAAGCCAGCATTGTTGCCATGTTTTTGGACTTCTGAATATAATTTTTAATTTTGCCCTTATGCGGTCTTTGCAGCTTGTGTAAACTGCAAAATATCCATGGTATCCGAGCAATAGTTTGAATATTTCAATTCAAGCTAGAAAAATACCTTAAAATGTTAAAATTAGTTTTATTTTTGGTTAGTTTAATAAAGATCGAACTCTTCCCTATACTAACTTGCATAGGCAACTTCACTATAGTTAAGATTACAGTATTTATATTATACATCATTATAAATTATAAAAGGTTCAAATGTTCAAAGATTATAGAGTTAAAAATTTTCCCACACCGGGAATCGAACCCGGGCCTGTTAAGTGAAAGTTGACTATCCTAGCCACTAGACCATATGGGGCCTTAAAGAAGTATCTGGGTTGCAGCGGTAGCTAGCAACCTAGTAAGAGATGATCAGGTCCAATGTTAAGAAATATAAAAACCCCTAACTCCTAAAAACAGAGTCAGATCAAAACAAAAAGTACACCATTAGAACCGCCTTGTCCAAAACCCCTATAAAGGAAACTTACCGCCCTGCGGCTTGAATAACAAAGAAAATATATTGGCTTGATAATCAAGAAAATTGACTTTAACCACGTTATTCTCCACAAACGGGATATTTTTTTCTTTCTTTTCCACAGATAGCTTGGCACTGGAACATCGTAGAGAGTTGTTCAATGGCTCATTTTAAAGGAAATCTCTAGATCTAGCGCTATGTGTACTTAATTTTTTTTTTAATTAATTTTTTTTACGAAAAACTTAATTTTTTATATACAATATTAATCAATGACGTCATAGTCTTTGGATGTAGTTAGTACATAAAGTCTGGATCATCGAATTAAAGCTGAAACTAAGTAAAGAACATTTATGCCTACATATATTCACAGTGATGTATAAAATTTCTCATTACATCTGTAAACTGTTCCACAGTTGCCGGTTCATACCTTGGAAGCTTTTCACTAAACATGCAACATTTCTTTTGGATATTACTATGAAGTTTTGCGAAAGCATCTCTAGCTGACTTTTCAACAAAATCCATTCTTTCAGAGATAATTTTAATCTTTAATTTTGAATATTTTTCGTAATCCCGGTAAAACATTCGTAAAATTTTTCTAAATTTACTAAGATCAGCCAGCATTGTTGCCATGTTTTTGGACTTCTGAATATAATTTTTAATTTTGCCCTTATGCGTTCTTTGCAGCTTGTGTAAACTGCAAAATATCCATGGTATCCGAGCAATAGTTTGAATATTTCAATTCAAGTACAATAAAGAACGACACCTTGCCCATGTTAACTAATCCGGGTTGCAGCGGTAGCTAGCAACCTAGTAAGAGACGATCACGTCCAATGTTAAGAAATATAAAAACCCATAGCTCCTAAAAAAGGAGTCAGATCAAAACAAAAAGTACACCATTAGAACCGCCTTGTCCGAAACCCCTGTATAGGAAACTTTCTGTCCCTTGGCTTGAACAGCAATGGAAATATATTGGCTTGAAAATCAAGAAAATTGACTTTAACCACGTTATTCTCGTCAAAAGGGATATTTTTTTCTTTCTTTTCCACAGATAGCTTGGCACTGGAACATCGTAGAGGGTTGTTCAATAGCTCATTTTAAAGGAAATTAATTGGGTTAAAAATCTATAGTAACTAAAATAAATTATTTCTAAAAGAGAATAAATTTTTCCAATAAAAACTGTATTTTTGATGCAGTGACGTCATAATTACTATATAAGATCATCATAGTTTTATATTAGAGCTATGACGTGAATAGAGTGACGTCATAATTAGTATATAAGGAAAGTCAAAACTGAAAATTCTCTCATTCTTGATTAGAATAATGGTTAGATCAAAGCAGGCTATACGCAAGTTGAAGAAAGAGTACTACACAAACAACAGAGATAGTAACTTGAAAAGAAAAAAGCAAAGGTATTCAACCGACCAGGTGTATCGAGAAGTAATAATTGAGAGAGCAAAAAAAAGGTATTCAACCGACCAGGTGTATCGAGAAGTAATAATTGAGAGAGCAAAAGAACGGTATGGTAATGATGAACATTACAGAGAAGCAAGAATTGAGCAGGCTAGACAAAAGAGCAGGGAACGGTATGATAATGATGAAGTTTACCGAAACAAACATAAGAAAATCCGGGTTGCAGCGGTAGCTAGCAACCTAGTAAGAGACGATCACGTCCAATGTTAAGAAATATAAAAACCCATACTTCCTAACAAATCCGGGTTGCAGCGGTAGCTAGCAACCTAGTAAGAGACGATCACGTCCAATGTTAAGAAATATAAAAACCCATAGCTCCTAAAGCAGGAGTCAGATCAAAACAAAAAGTACACCATTAGAACCGCCTTGTCCGAAACCCCTGTATAGGAAACTTTCTGTCCCTTGGCTTGAACAGCAAGGGAAATATATTGGCTTGAAAATCGAGAAAATTGACTTTAACCACGTTATTCTCCCCAAACGAGATATTTTTTTCTTTTTTTTTTCTTTTTTGTATCCAGAGATAGCTTGGCACTGGAACATCGTAGAGGGTTGTTCAATAGCTCATTTTAAAGGAAATTAATTGGGTTAAAAATCTATAGTAACTAAAATAAATTTTTTCTAAAAGAGAATAAATTTTTCCAATAAAAACTGTATTTTTAATGCAGTGACGTCATAATTACTATATAAGAAACGTCAAAACTGTAAATGGTCTCATTCATGAATACATAATGGTTAGATCAAAGCAAGCTACACACAAGTTAAAAAATCAGTACTAAAAAATCAAGAAAAGTGGCAGCTACTACAACATTCTGCCTAAACGGGGTATTTTTTTTCTCTTTTCTTTGTTTCCAGTATACTAAACGGGATTTTTCCACCAAAAACTGCATTTTGATGTCTTTTCACACTGCAGTCTTTCAAACATAATCGTATACCTATAGTAAAGAACGAACTCTTGCCCTTAGTTACCTACTATGTCTTGTCAAAGTAGCTAATTAATTTCATCTAATTTTGTTTAAAAATAATTCCCACACCGGGATTCGAACCCAAGACAATTAATTGAAAGTCAACTACCCTAAACCACTAAACCATATGAGATATATATAGAAAGCTAATTAATTGTTTTATGATCTCTTATAGCATAAATTTCATCGGTTATAGCTGATCCGGGTTGCAGCGGTAGCTAGCAACCTAGTAAGAGACGATCACGTCCAATGTTAAAAAATATAAAACCCCCCAACTCCTAAAAAAAGAGTCAGATCAAAACAGAAAGTGCACCATTAGAACCGCCTTATCCGAATCCTCTATAAAGGAAACTTACCGCCCTTTGGCTTGAATAACAAAGAAAATATATTGGCTTGAAAATCAAGAAAATTGACTTTTACTACGTTATTCTCCACAAACGGGATATTTTTTTCTTTCCGCTTGATTTTTCTCCTCAGCTAGCTGGGCACTGGAAAATCATAGAGAGCTATATAATAGCTCATTTTAAAGGAAATTGTAACATCTAGTCACTTTTGTAATTAAAAATAAAATACTCTTTAAAGTAGAATCAATTTTGTCGAAAAAATTGCATTTTTGATGTATTTTCATACTGCTTTCTTTTCAAAGATATTTGAATTTTGAAGCAATCAAACAGTTCATGGTAATGAAACCTAGTTTTGACTTCAGAATCTCTTAAGTTATTATGTAAACTGCAAAAATATTTATTATGTCTAACCAATAATACTAATTTTTTAATTCAAACTAGAGCAATACCTGACAATTTTTGAATTAGTTTTGTTTTTTGTCTCCTGGAACCAAAATTTTCTTTTTTGGCTTAATCGCTAAAGTTATTATGTAAACTGCAAAAATATTTATGATGCCTAATCAGTAATAGTAAGTTCTTAATTTAAACAACAAAAATACATGAAAATTTTATAACTAGTTTTACTTTTTGTCTCCTGGAAGAAAAATCTTTTTCATCTAACTTCAAAGTTATTATTGTATCCTGGAACCAAATTTTTTTTGGTTTGTAACCCGTAAAGTACGTTTATAATAAGGAACGAACTCTAGCCTATAGTAACTAAAATATTAAAATGATCAAACAGTTTGGGGTAACGCACTGTATAGTTAGAGCGACTCGTCTCAATAGTAACTGAACCTTTAAAAAACGGAATTGTGATGTTATATAATAAAGATCGAACTCTTCCCTATACTAACTTGCATAGGAAACTTCATTATAGTGAAGATTACAGTATTTATATTATACATCATTATAAATTATAAAAGGTTCAAATGTTCGAAGATTATACAGTTAAAAATGTTCCCACACCGGGAATCGAACCCGGCCCTCTTAAGTGAAAGTTAACTATCCTAGCCACTAGACCAAATGGGACCATAAAGAAGTATGATTTAAGAACCATATGCATATTATTATTTCACCATACCAATTATAATAAGGCCAAAACAAAATCGTCGACTTGCAACCTTACTTTTGAAACATCAGCTAAATCTTCATCAGACTTAAAAACTGATTTGCTAGTTTTGCAGTAAAGGACGAACCTTAGCCCATAGCAGCAGAAATAAGAATTTCTAGGTTGCAGCGGTAGCTAGCAACCTATTAATCACATAATCTGGGTTGCAGTGGTAGCTAGCAACCTAGTAAGAAACGCCAAATTAAAAGACGATCATTAGAAGAACAAACCATTGCTTATATTGGACTTAGTTAGCTGCCTTACAGTAAAGAACAAACTTCCTTCCCATAGTAACTAAATCCGGGTTGCAGCAGTAGCTACCAACCTAGTAAGAGTCATCCGGGTTGCAGCGGTAGCTAGCAACCTAGTAAGAAATGATCACGTCCAATGTTCAGAAATATAAAAACCCCTAACTCCTAAAAAAAGGAGTCAGGTCAAAACAAAAAGTACACCATTAGAACCGCCTTGTCCGAAAACCCTGTATAGGAAACTTTCTGTCCCTTGGCTTGAACAGCAAGGGAAATATATTGGCTTGAAAATCAAGAAAAGTGGCAGCTACTACAACATTCTGCCTAAACGGGATATTTTTTTTTCTTTTTTCTTCTTTTCCACTGATAGCTTGGCACTGGAATATCGTAGAAAGTTGTTCAATGGCTCATTTTAAAGGAACTTAATTGGGTTGAAAATATTTTTTAACTAAAATAAATTATTTCCAAGAGAGCATAAATTTTTCAATTAAAAACTGCATTTTTGATGTCTTTTCATACTGCAGTCTTTTCAAAGATATTTGATTTTTGTACATGTCATAATCGTATACCAGCGGTAAGATTTGAACCCACGCTTCCGAAGAGACTGGTGGCTAACACCAGCGCCTTAGACCACTCGGCCAATCTGCCTCTTATAACTATATATGTGAATTTGGGTTTCAGCAGTAGCTAGCAACTTAATAAGATACGATCAGTCCAATGCTAAGAAATATAAAAACCCAAAACTCCTAAAAATAGAGTCAGATCAAAACAAAAGTATATCATTAGAACTACCTTGTCTGAAACCCTACTAGATGAATAATGAATGTCGTCATAGTTTTATATTAGAGCTATGACGTGAATAGAAAAACACGACATTATGTTGTGGTTTCTGAAGACGTCATTAAATAATATCATTACGCCATGACGTCATGAAATAAAATCATTACGCCGTGACGTCATAATTACTATATAAGAAACCTCAAAAGTGTAAATGGTGTCATTCATGATAACATAATGGTTAGATCAAAGCAAGCTACACGCAAGTTAAAAAAACAGTACTACAAAAAAACAGAGATAGCATCTTGAAAAGAGAAAAGCAAAGGTATTCAAAGGACCAGGCGTATCGAGATGTAAAAATTGATAGTGACAAACAGCGTTATTATAATGATGTAGTTTATAGACATACAAAAATTGAGACAGACAAACAAAAGATCAAGGAGCGTTATCACAATGATGAAGATTACCGAATCAAATATAAGAAAAAAGAAAAGCAAATTATGGTAAAGAACGACCTCTAGCCCATAGTAATTAATTTAATTTTGAAAATAAGGAATTACGGCAGAAACCTTTATGTTGGTATAAGTAAACCACAGTTACAATAAAGATTATAATAAAAAACGAACCCTCGCTTATTATAGTAAAGAACGACCCTTAACCTATGTTAATTGATCCGGGTTGCTGTTACATTAAAGAACGATCATTGAAATAACAAACCATTGCATACATTGGACTTAATTAGCTACTTGATTGTTTGAGGTTCGTCTCTTACTATTTCAAAGAAGAAAAAGCCGTAGGCTTTTTCCTGTTTTTAATCAGGTTCGATAATAATATATATGATTACATAAAGGATCGATCTAGTCCGGGTTGCAGCGGTAGCTAGCAACCTAGTAAGAGACGATCACGTCCAATGTTAAGAAATGTTTATAATAAAGAACGAATATTTTACCGATTATCTACTAATAACCATATATGACGTAATAAGTGACATGATGTAATATCTAAAACCTATTGTGTACTAATAACCATATCTGACTTAATGAGCGACGTGACGTAAAAATTGAAAAAAATAATTTTTATTTTATTTTCGTTTTTAGTTCAGAATCGCTAAAGTTATTAACTGCAAAAATATTTATGGTGTCTGAACAATAGTTTTAATCTTTTAATTTAGACTAGAAAAATACCTGAAAATTTAAAAATTAGTTTAATTTTTTGTTAGGTTCTTGATACTTGATACGTGATTTAAACATTCAACTAATGGTTACATAATGGTTTCAATCAAGCAAGCTACACGCAAGTTAAAAAAAACAGTACTACCAAAAAAACAGAGATAGCATCTTGAAAAGAGAAAAGCAAAGGTATTCAACCGACCAGGCGTATCGAGATGCGAAAATTGATAGTGACAAACAGCGTTATTATAATGATGTAGTTTAAAGACATGCGAAAATTGAGACAGCCAAACAAAAGATTAAGGAACGGTGTGATAATGATGAAGATTACAGAGAAGCAACAATTGAGACAGCCAAAAAAAAGGAGCAAGGAACTGTATGATAACGATATAGATTACCGAAACAAACATAAGAAAAAAGTTGCTACCAGAATAATGGGTAGATACTGGGGTGACAAAAGATATGATGAAAAAATTAAATTCTCTGCGAGGTTGTACCGAAGAACGCATAAGGACAAAGGGAAAAATTACATTCAGAAATACAAGAAGATGGCAAAAATGCAGGCTGATCTTTGTAAATTGATAAACATTTTACGCATGTTTTATCGAAATCACGAAAAGTATTCAAAATTACAGATTAAAATTCTCTTTGAAAGAGCGGATGCTGTTGAATTTTTATAATAAAGAACAACCTTTTGCCTATAATAAATTTTATACGCCACTTAAGTATAGTATAGGTTAGTAATCCGGGTTGCAGCGGTAGCTAGCAACCTAGTAAGAGACGATCACGTCCAATGTTAAGAAATGTAAAACCTTCATAGTTCCTAAGAAAGGAGTCAGATCAAAACAAAAAGTACACCATTAGAACTGCCTTGTCCGAAAACCCTTGAAAGGAAACTTACCGCCCTTTGGTTTGAACAGCAAGGGAAATATATTGGCTTGAAAATCAAGAAAATTGACTTTAACCACGTTATTCTCGACAAACGGGATATTTTTTTCTTTTTTTCTTCTTTTCCAGAGATAGCTTTGCACTGGAACATCGTAGAGAGTTGTTCAATGGCTCATTTTAAAGGAAATTAATTGGATTAAAATCCTTTTGCAACTAAAACGTGGCAGCAACTACAACATTCTGCCTAAACGGGATATTTTTTTTCTTGTTATCCAGAGATAGCTTTGCACTGGAAAATCGCAGAAAGTTGTTCAATGGCTCATTTTAAAGGAAATTAATTGGATTAAAATCCTTTTGTAACTAAAACAAATTAAAACAGGATAAATTTTTCCACTAAAAACTGTATTTTTGATGTCTTTCCATACTGCTAGCAACCTAGCAACCTAGCTAGCAACCTAGTAAGAGACGATCACGTCCAATGTTAAGAAATATAAAAACCCATAGTTCCTAAAAAAGGAGTCAGATCAAAACAAAAAGTACAGCATTAGAACCGCCTTGTCCGAAATCCCTTGAAAGGAAACTTACCGCCCTTTGGCTTGAACAGCAAGGGAAATATATTGGCTTGAAAATCAAGAAAATTGACTTTAACCACGTTATTCTCGACAAACGGGATATTTTTTTCTTTTTTTCTTCTCTTCCAGAGATAGCTTTGCACTGGAATTTATAATAAAGAATGACCTCTCGCCTATACAAAATTTTATACGCCACTCAATTGTAGTATAGTTTGGTAATGACATTAAAAGACGATCTCTGAAATAACAAACCATTCCATACATTGGACTTAGTTAGCTACTTGATTGTTTGAGTTTTGTCTCTTACTATTTAAAGGAATCCGGGTTGCAGCGGTAGCTAGCAACCTAGTAAGAGACGATCACGTCCAATGTTAAGAAATATAAAAACCACTAATTCCTAAAAACAGAGTCAGATCAAAACAAAAAGTACACCATTAGAACCGCCTTGTCCGAAACCCCTATAAAGGAAACTTACCGCCCTGCGGCTTGAATAACAAAGAAAATATATTGGCTTGATAATCAAGAAAATTGATCCGGGTTGCAGCGGTAGCTAGCAACCTAGTAAGAGACGATCATCCGGGTTGCAGCGGTAGCTAGCAACCTAGTAAGAGACGATCACGTCCAATGTTAAGAAATATAAAAACCCATAGTTCTTAAAAAAAGAGTCAGATCAAAACAAAAAGTACACCATTAGAACCGCCTTGTCCGAAAACCCTGCATAGTAAAATTTCTGTCCCTTGGCTTGAACAGCAAGGGAAATATATTGGCTTGAAAATCAAGAAAAGTGGCAGCTACTACAACATTCTGCCTAAACGGGATATTTTTTTCTTTTTTTTTCTTTTTTTTTTCTTTTTTCTTTTCCACAGATAGCTTGGCACTGGAACATCGTAAAGGGTTGTTCAATAGCGCATTTTAAAGGAAATTAATTGGGTTAAAAATCTATAGTAATTACAGTAAAGAACGATCTCTCTCCCATACTAACTGATCTCTTACTATTTCAAAGAAGAAAAAGCCGTAGGCTTTTTCCTGTTTGTAATGATATAGCATAAAACGAATTCCAAGTTTTACATAAAGGATCGATGTGGTTCATTATAAATTATAAATGGTTTAGAGCTTCTAATGTTCGAAGATTATAGAGTTAAAAATTTTCCAACACCGGGTATCGAACCCGGGCCTTCTAGATGAAAGCCAGCTATCCTATCCGCTACACCACATGGGAATATAAAACAGCATGATTTAAGAACCATATGCATATTATTATTTCATCATATGATTTTACAGTAATCCGGGTTGCAGCGGTAGCTAGCAACCTAGTAAGAGACGATCACATCCAATGTTAAGAAATATAAAAACCTATAGTTCCTAACAAAGGAGTCAGATCAAAACAAAAAGTGCACCATTAGAACTGCCTTGTCTGAAACCCCTGTATAGTAAACTTTCTGTCCCTTGGCTTGAACACCAAGGGAAATATATTGGCTTGAAAATCAAGAAAAGTGGCAGCTACTACAACATTCTGCCTAAACGGGATATTTTCTTCTTTTTTTCTTTGTATGCAGAGATAGCTTTGCATTCGGGTTGCAGCGGTAGCTAGCACCCTAGTAAGAGATGATCACGTCCAATGTTAAGAAATATAAAAAACCATAGTTCCTAACAAAGGAGTCAGATCAAAACAAAAAGTACACCATTAGAACCGCCTTGTCGGAAATCCCTGTATAGGAAACTTTCAGTCCCTTGGCTTGAACAGCAAGGGAAATATTTTGGCTTGAAAATCAAGAAAAGTGGCAGCTACTACAACATTCTGCCTAAACGGGATATTTATTTTTCTTTTTTCTTTCTTTTCCACAGATAGCTTGGCACTGGAACATCGTAGAGAGTTGTTCAATGGCTCATTTTAAAGGAAATTAATTGGGTTAAAAATCTATAGTAACTAAAATAAATTATTTCTAAAAGAGAATAAATTTTTCCACCAAAAACTGCATTTTTGATGTCTTTTCACACTGCAGTATTTCAAACATTATACCAGCGGTAAGATTTGAACCCACGCCTCCGAAGAGACTGGTGGCTAACACCAGTGCCTTGGACCACTCGGCCAGGCTGCCTCTCATAAATAATATATATGTGAATCTGGGTTGCAGCAGTAGCTAGCAACCTAGCAAGAGACGATCAGTCCAATGCTAAGAAATATAAAAACCCAAATCTCCTAAAAATAGAGTCAGATCAAAACAAAAGTACATCAATAGAACTACCTTGTCTGAAACCTTACTAGATAAATAATGAATGTCGTCATAGTTTTATATTAGAGCTATGACATGAATAGAAAAACACGATATTATGTTGTGGTTTCTGAAGACGTCATGAAATAATATCATTGCGCCATGACGTCATGAAATAAAATCATTACGCCGTGACGTCATAATTACTACTTAAGAAGCGTCAGAACTGTAAATGGTCTCATTCGTAATTAGATAATGGTTAGATCAAAGCAAGCTATACGCAAGTTAAAAAAACAGTACTACACAAACAACAGAGATAGTATCTTGAAAAGAGAAAAGCAAAGGTATTCAACGGACCAGGCGTATCGAGAAGTAAAAATTGAGAGAGCAAAACAAAACAGCAAGATGTGTTATCACAATGATGAAGATTATAGACATGCAAAAATTGAGACAGCCAAACAAAAGATCAAGGAACGGTATGATAATGATTACATTAAAAGACGATCGTTGGAATAACAAACCATTGCATACATTTGACTTAGTTAGCTACTTGATTGTTTGAGGTTCGTCTGTTACTATTTTAAAGAAGAAAAAACCATAGGTTTTTCCCTGTTATAATAAAGAACGACCTTTTGCCTATACTAAATTTTATAGGCCACTTAACTATGGTATAGGTAATATATAGTATATAGTAACAAAAGTACATCATTAGAATTACCTTGTCTGAAACCCTACTAGATCAATAATGAATGTCAGTCATCATAGTTATATATTAGAGCTATGACGTGAATAGAAAAACACGAAATTATATTGTTGTTTCTGAAGACGTCATGAAATAATACCATTGCGCCATGACTTCATGAAATAAAATCATTACGCCGTGACGTCATATTTACTATAAAAGAAACGTCAAAACTGTAAATGGTCTCATTCATGAATACATAATGGTTAGATCAAAGCGAGCTACACGCAAGTTAAAAAAACAGTACTACAAAAAAAAAACAGAGATAGTATTTTGAAAAGAAAAAAGCAAAGGTATTCAACCGACCAGGCGTATCGAGAAGTAATAATTGAGAGAGTAAAACAAAACGGCAAGATGTGTTATCACAATGATGAAGATTATAGACATGTGAAAATTGAGACAGCCAAACAAAAGAGTAAGGAACGGTATGATAATGATGAAGATTACAGAGAAGCAACAATTGAGACAGCCAAACAAAATAGCAAGGAACGGTATGATAACGATAAAGATTACCGAAACAAACATAAGAAAAAAGTTGCTACCAGAATAATGGGTAGATACTTGGGTGACAAATTTTAGTAAAGAATTATAATAAAGAACGACTTTTTGCCTATACTAAATTTTATACGCCACTTAATTATACAATAAAGAACGACCTCTTGCCTATACTAATTACAGTAAAGAACGACATGACCATGCTAACTGAAATAATCTATTTTACATTAGAAGACTATCATTAGAATAATAAACCATTGCATACATTCGACTTAGTTAGCTACTTGATTATTTTAGGTTCGTCTCCTACTATTTCAAAGAAAAAAAGCCATAGGCTTTTTTCTGTTTGTAATCAGGTGTATTTTGTTAATTATAGTAAATCCTATAAAGGTGACATTAAAAGACGATCATTGGAATAAAAAACAATTGCATACATTGGAATTAGTTAGCTACTTAATTGTTTGAGGATCGTTTTTCCGGGTTCCAGCGGTAGCTAGCAATCCGGGTTGCAGCGGTAGCTAGCAACCTAGTAAAAGACGATCACGTCCAATGTTAAGATATATAAAAACCCATAGTTCCTAACAAAGGAGTCAGATCAAAACAAAAAGTACACCATTAGAACCACCTTGTCCGAAACCCCTGTATAGGAAACTTTCTGTCCCTTGGCAAGGGAAATATATTGGCTTGAAAATCAAGAAAAGTGGCAGCTACTACAACATTCTGCCTAAACGGGATATTTTTTTTTCTTTTTTTCTTTTGTATCCAGAGATAGCTTGGGACTGGAACATCGTAGAGGGTTGTTCAATAGCTCATTTTAAAGGAAATTAATTGGGTTAAAAATCTATAGTAACTAAAATAAATTATTTCTAAAAGAGAAAAATTTTTCCACCAAAAACTGCATTTTTGACGTCTTTTCACACTGCAGTCTTTCAAACATAATCGTATACCAGCGGTAAGATTTGAACCCACGCCTCCGAAGAGACTGGTGGCTAACACCAGTGCCTTGGACCACTCGTCCAGGCTGCCTCTCATAAATAAATATATATGTGAATTTGGGTTGCATTATAATAAAGAACGACCTCTTGGCTATACTAAATTAGGTATGGCGTTGTAAGAGAATTTTACATAAAGGATCGATAACGTTTATGATAATCCGGGTTGCAGCGGTAGCTACCAACCTAGTAAGAGACGATCACGTCCAATGTTTAAAGAACGATCACTCATGCATAGTATCTGATCTATGGTGGTTACAGGGGTAGTTACTTGTGGTTCGTCTCTTACTATTTCAAAGAAGAAAAAGCCGTAGGCTTTTTCCTGTTTGTATTATATTAAAGAACAAACTCTTGCCTATACTAATAAATAGAGGATCGAAATAGTTCATTATAAAAATTATAATAACAAAATTATTTTTTAGCTCATTATAAAAATAGTTCATCATCGAATAAAGCTGAAACTAAGTAAAGGGCAATTATGCCTCCAAACATTCACAGTGATGTCTAATTCCATAAAGGATCGATATAGTTTCATCATAAATTGTGTCAGTCAAGTAGATTTTCTGCAAATACGGGATCTTTTTTTTCCCTAAATAGAGGGGCACTGGAACATCGTAGAGCTTAAGGGCTCATTTTAAAGGAAATTGCTACATCTAGAGCCTTCTGTAATTTAATTTTTTTTAGTATAATCAATTTTCTGCGAAAAACTATACATAAAGAATCGATACAGCTCATTAATTTTTTCAATAATTCATTAATTTTCAAGTATTTTTCTAGTTTTAATGAGAAAATTGAAAATAATGCTCAGACACCGTAAATATTTTGGCAGTTTACATAATGACTTTAGCGATCCTGAACTAAGAACTAAAATAAATAAAAAATATTTTTTCTATGAAAATAAAGCACAACGTTATAGAGATAAGCACTTTAGGACCTGAGGCAAAAACTTTGGCTCCAGGAGGCAAGCATAGGGTTGAAGAAATTTTATCTTTTATCCTATTTTCAGTTGATTTTTTTAATTTTAGCGATGTTAGCGATCTTACGCACATGACTTCATGGCACTGACGTTACTTTTTCAGACGAAGAACGAGGAATCCAGTCTTGCACGAGATTAACGATTTATAATGGTCAGAATAAATGGGGCAAATGCTAGTGTCATCGGATATAGCTGAAATCTAGTAAAAAAACAAACCACTGAACATGGTAAATAGAATCGATTTTGTACGAAAAAATCATCTTGCATATTAAGATAAAAAAAGTGTTTTTAACATAACCAAAAGTATGTAGATATTATTATATAAAATATAGTAATTCCTTTAGAGCTTTAACAAAAAATCTGATTCGTGAATTGAAACTAAAGTAATTACTGAAAATTTTAAATAAAATAATTTTATTTCATAGATCGCTAAAGTTATTATGTAAACTGCAAAAATATTTCTGGTGTGTGTGCAATAATTTTAGTTTTTCAATTAAAACTAGAAAAATATCTGATAATTTTAAAATTAGTATTGATTTTTGATAGATTCTTAATAATTTACACGTGGCTTATGGATGTTAACTTTATTGTCTAAAGAATATATCAAACAGTTCGTGGTAACGAACTGTAAGTAAGGAGCGACTCGGCTCAATGGTAACCGAAACTCTAGAAAACGGGTTTTTGATACCAATAGATATACCAAAAGAATCAGATTTCAATGCTGATTTCAAATATATAACTTTCATCAAGTTTAGTGCTACCCATCAAAAGTTACGCGCCTGAGAAAATTTGGCTGATTTTCGAAAAAAGGGGGAAAGACCCCCTAAAAGCTATAGAAACTTAATGAAAATCACACCATCATATTCAGCGTATCAGAGAACCCTACTGTAGAGGTTTCAAGCTCCTATCTACAAAAATGTGGAATTTTCCATTTTTGGCCAGAAGAAAGATCACGGATGCGTGTTTATTTGTTTGTTTGTTTTGTTTTTTTTTTTTTTCCCCAGGGGTGATCGTATCGACCCAGTGGTCCTAGAATATCGTGGAAGGGCTCATGGGAACGGAAATTAAAAGTTCTAGTGCCCTTTTTAAGTGACCAAAAAAAATGGAGGGCAACTAGGCCCCCTCCCACGCTCATTTTTTTCCCAAAGTCACCCGATCAAAATTTTGAGATAGCCATTTTGTTCAGCATGGTCGAAAATATGATAAAAATGTCTTTTAGGATGACTTGATCCCCCAAAGTCCCCAGGGGGAGGGCTGAAAGTTATGAACTTTACTCAATGTTAACATATAGTATTGGTTATTGGGAAGTATACAGACTTTTTCAGAGGAGATTTTTCTGGTAGGTGGGGGAAGGAGAGGGTCGGGGGCTATATGGAAGGATCTTTCCATGAAGGAAGTTTTCATGGGGGAAGGGAAATTGCCATGAAGGGGGCGCCGGACTTGCCAGCATTATTTATTGGTTATTGGGAAGTATACAACCATTTTCAGGAAGCATTTTTTCTGGATGGGGGGGGGGGCTAGAGGAGGGAGATACTCTGGAGAATATTTCCGTGGAGGATGTTTCTTTGGGGTAAGGGACATTTCTATGAAGGGGGCGCCGGATTTCCAAGCATTATTTAAGAAACGATCAGAAGTTAAATAAAAAAAAACAAGTTTTTCAACTGAAATGTAAGAAGGAATATTAGAACTTAAAACGAACAGAAATTATAACGTATGTGAGGGGGTTCTCCCCCAAGTCAATACCTCGCTCTTTACGCTACAGTTTTTTTTAGTGCTTTCAAAAGAGCTATCTATTCTAATTAAACGGCCTTTGTGATTCAGGGGTTTGTGAATCAAAATTTTTTTTAACTTTTAACGTAAAGAGCGTGGTATTGAATAAGGGGAGAACCCCTTCATATAAGTAATAACATATACGTAATAAAAAAAAACAATAAAAAAACAAGCAATACGGCTCAATAGTAATCGAAACTTTTAAAAACGAAATTTTGATGTCAATAAATGTATCAAAAGAATGTGTTTATAATGCTGATCCTAAATATATAAATTTTATTAAGTTTAGCATTACTCATCAAAGGCTACGAGCCTGAGAAAATTTACTCGATTTTTTAAAGAGGGGGGAAACATCCCCTACAAGTGAAAGAATTTTAATGAAAATCACACCGTCAGATTCAGCGTATCAGAAAACCCTATTACATAGGTTTCAAGCTCATATCTGCAAAAATCTGCAACTTTGTATTTTTTGCCAGAAGAAAAATATACGAATATAGAAGTTAGTTACGTAAGTTAATTTGTAAAGACATCCATTTAGCAAAAGAAAAGTAAAATTTTTATGCAAATAAAAGCTGCATTAACTAAAAAACGATCAGAAATTAAATAAAAAAACAAGTTTTTTAAACTGAAAGTAAGGAGCGACATTAAAACTTAAAACGAACAGAAATTATTCCGTATATGAAAGGGGCTGTCCCCTCCTCAACGCCTCGCTCTTTACGCTAAAGTTTGACTCTGTCTCACAGCTTTATTTTTTAAAACACTAAAAAAATTTAGCGTAAAGAGCGAGGCGTTGAGGAGGGGACAGCCCCTTTCATATACGGAATAATTTCTGTTCGTTTTAAGTTTTAATGTCGCTCCTTACTTTCAGTTTAAAAAACTTGTTTTTTTTTTATTTAATCTATCTAAGTATGAGCAATTGGGATTCAGTTACAATTATTCACAAGAGACTGCCAAAGGGAACCACTGCTGAGTCAAAGCAGGTTGTGAATGCTGCGCGAAGAACTGGAGAAGCAGTTAATACTCAATTAAAATATGGCGCTGCGACCAATAAGCACCCTGTTACCACTTTGAACACTGCAAAGCTGGATTATGAAACTGAGGAATTGAAACATGGAAAATTACCCCTAGATGTTGGAAAACTGATTCAACAAGGACGAAACAGATTGGGAATGACACAAAGGATCTTGCTACAAAAATCTGTGAGAAGCCAAAGATAGTAAACGAGTATGAGAATGGAAAAGCTATCCCAAATCAGCAAATTTTGGCAAAAATAGAAAGAGCGATTGGAATAAAATTGCGAGGGAAGGATAAAGGCCAGTCCTTGGCACCTCCTTTTAAGAAGAAGTGAGTTTTAAGGGAGGGGTAGTCTTTGGATAGCCAGCGGAGAGTAGTATCGTTACAATTGTCCTATTTTATTTGACTTGATTTGTTAAGAAGCTATAAAAGGTCAAGATAGCTTATTTCTGCTCTTGTCTAGCAATTTTTTTATATATAAAGTTTGTGTTTTGTAATGCTATATTCAGTACGGATTTTCAAACATATGCCTTGAATAAATAACCTAGGTGTGCATTTTTAGGAATCATTCCATTTTATTTTAATTTAGTTTCCAAGTATTATTAAAAAAAATTGTATGTTCTTAAATCGAACAGAAATTATTCCATATATGAGGGGGTTACCCTTTCCAAAACCCTCGGCCTTTACGATAAAGCCTTAACATAAGTTACTGCAGGGTACAAAATTTGCAAGGTATATGTAAAAGAGACCAGTTCCTTTGAAACCGGCTTTCGAAAAAATATTTTGATTTTGTTCTCTATTGTAATCTTTCGACTTCTAAAAAATAATTTGGCTCAATACAGAAGGCCGAGAGTTGCCCATTTGGTTTGTCCCCAGGCGATCCAGGGATCTTTGGCTTCCCTGTCGTCTTTACAATATGGTAAGAAAGTCTTGAAAATTTACTTTTTGTTTTCTACAAAATGGGACCATTTTGGTTACAGTTGGGTAGACTATAGGATCCATGAGTAGTTTATACACAAGTGTAGAAGGGACAAAGAAGAAACAGCCACACAGAAGATGCATTTAAATACCCACTGTTCTCCAGGAAGACAAAATCAGGGAGCCACAAGATAAATCCCTTCAAAATCTTGTGAATTTAGAATTTCCTCCACATTTTTCATAAGCGAATTTAACATACTACATTGTGATTTTTACCGACTAGATCAACTGTTAACCGACAAGTGTCAAGATTTAAGTAAATCGGAAAGATCATTGCTAAACTGGTTCTCCTGAAAGAGAATCCTCTACTTCCACGCTTCTCAAGGATAAAAACTATGTTTAATTTAAGCATGTTAACATAGTAGGAGTTGGTTACCCAACTAAACCCAACTGCCTTGGATGTAGCATGCCTTTAAATATGACTACGTCGCCTAACACCTCTCTTGTATCCATGCCCGATTCCCGTCCTAGACAATATATAAATGAGACTCGATACGTAGTCCGACAAACGAAGCCGACACCGAAACAAAGGGCACTTTCTACTCTGTCCTGACGAATGAATTGTCTAAGATATCCCCGCACGATATTGTCATTCTCCTGGGTGACCTTAATGCAACTGTGAGTGACAACCACAACTTATGGTGGCAAGTCATTGGACCAGTTACTCCGGATTCCCTAAGTGACACTGGTCTAAGGCTTCTTCAACTCAGCAGCATGCACAGCCTTGTGATTACGAAAACCATATTTGCAAGGAAGGACATTCACAAATATACATGGTACAGCAACGACGGCCATACCAAAAAAAGAAAAAAAAATGATTGACTTCATCATCGTGTCACAGATATTAAGGTCTTCGATCAGCAACTACAGGATGTATAGGGCAGCTGAGATTGGCAACACTGACCATCTCCTCGTCGTCGCTATCATGCAACTAAGGCTCAAAGCCCAGTGCTCAGAACCAAGACCAGTCAAGAAGGATGTCTCTCGCCTCTGCGATCAGATGATATGGTTGAAATATGCCACTGATGTCTTGAACCGCTTCGGCGTACTCCTGCCATTTGAAAGTTGTGAGGACGCATGGCTCTCGTTCAAAAAGAATGTCCTGGAATCAGTGACAGCAAATGTTGTACGGAAAAAGTACGCAAATAAAGCTTGGATTCAGTCAGATACGCTTGACGTCGTCGAGCAGAGGCGCAAGGCGAGGTTACTCGATGATATGCCAACCTATAGAAGCATTAATGGTGTCCGCAACAAACTGATACAGCCAGACAAGAAGCTGTTTGTGGAAAGGAAGGCACACGAGCTAGAGGGTGCAGCCAAGAAAGGTGATGTTGACAGTCCCTATAAGCATCTTTGTGATCTAACGGGCGACGTAGCCCCCTCGGTTGCATCTGTTGTCTCTGTGGATGGCCAGCCACTCAGTGACGATGCTGCCAAGGTCAGTCGATGGAAAGACCACTTCTCGGGCCTCCTCAATGCCGAAGCCGTAGCGCAGACTGACCAGGAAATCATCAGCCTAGTTCGTTTTTGATTGAAAAAAATTCAAGTTATTAAAAATTCCTTATTTCAAAATCAAACTTTAAAAAAAAATCAAATATTCATCAAAGTATCAAAACTGATATCAAAGTAACAATATCATAGTGAAAAAATGGGTTTGTGTCAACCTCGGACTTTTATTATCTCATGTTTGAACTATTTTTAACAAAATGCTATCTGAAAATTTTTATTGGATAGGTTTGGGGAAAAAAGGGCGTGGGGGGACTAGATTAAGCTTTATTCTCTTTTGACTCTTTAAAAAGGAAATAGAACTTTCTATTTTCAATCAAATGATCCCTCTCTGAAGTCTATACGAGTATCCCTTCTATAAGAACCATATATATCCCCAGAGTATAACTTACAACGCCTATCCCTGGGCCCTGGGGGGTTGTGTCGACACCTGAAATTTTCATCGGATGGGTTTATCCATCCGATAACCCAAAGGCGTGGAGGACGGGAGGGGCTAGTTGCCCTCTGATCTTTTTTCACTCTGAGAAAATGAACTATAACCCTCTCTGAAGTTTATACGAGTATACCTTCCATAAAAACCATATATGCCCTCAGAGCAATACTTACAACGCCTGCCCCGGCCCTGCAAAGGGGGAGGGGAGGGGTTGTGTCGACACAGGAATTTTTCTTATCTGATCTTTGAACTATTTTTAACCAAATGACCATACGTAAAAGAGTTTTGGTTATATGATCTTTGAACTATTTTTAACAAAATGGCTACCTCAAATTTTTTATCAGGCATATTTAGGGAAAAAGGGCATGGGGGACCAGTTGCACTCTGATCCCTTTTGACTCTTAAAAAGGGCACTAGAACTCTCGATTTCCAATCAAATGAGCCCCCTTTGAAGTTTATACGATGACCCCTTCTATATGAAGTGGCTCTTGGAAAAAAATAAATGGAGTGTGGGGGGGGGAGACTAGCTGCCCTCCAATCACTTTTGACTCTTAAAAACTGAATTACAACTTTCAATTTCCAATCAACTGAACCCTCTAGGAATTTCATACGAGCATCCCTTCCATAACAACCATATATGTCCTCAGAGCAATACTTATAACGCCTGCCCCGGCCCTGGAAAGGGGGAGGGGAGGGGTTGCGTCGACACAGGAATTTTTCTTATATGATCTTTGAACTATTTTTAACCAAATGACCATACGTAAAAGAGTTTTTGTTGTATGATCTTTGAACTATTTTTAACAAAATGGCTACCTCAAATTTTTTATCAGACGTATTTAGGGAAAAAGGGCTTGGGGGACCAGTTGCGCTCTGATCCCTTTTGACTCTTAAAAAGGGCACTAGAACTCTCGATTTCCAATCAAATGAGCCCCCTTTGAAGTTTATACGATGACCCCTTCTACATGAAGTGGCTCTTGGAAAAAAATAAATGGAGTGTGGGGGGGGGAGGCTAGCTGCCCTCCAATCACTTTTGACTCTTAAAAACTGAATTACAACTTTCAATTTCCAATCAAATGAGCCCTCTAGGAATTTCATACGAGCATCCCTTCCATAACAACCATATATGCCCCCAGGGTATAACTTACAACGCCTACTCCCGGGCCTTGGGGGGCTGTGTGGACACCGGAGTTTTTTTGTTATCAGAACTTTGAACTATTTTTAACAAAATGTCTATCTGAAAATTTTTATCTGATGCATTTAGGGCGTGGATTGCCTCCGAGCCCTGGTGGGTTCCGTCAACACAGGAATTTTTCTTATCTGACCTTTGAACTATTTTTATTGAAATGGCTATTATAAAAATTTTATCGGATGGGCTTGGGGAAAAAAGGGTGTGTGGGGGGGGATAGTTGCCCTCGGATATCTATTGACTCTTAAAAATTGAACTATAATTTTCAATTTCCAATCAAATTTGCCCCCTCCGAAGTTTATACAAGCATCAAGCATCCCTTTCATAAGAACCATATACGCCCCCAGGACAACACCTACAACGCCTATCCCCCGGGCTGTGGGGGGGGGCGCTTTTTTATCTAATTTTTGAACAATCTCAAAACCATTGGCTATGTCAAATTTTGTAGCGGACGGGTTTGGGGAAAAAGAACTTGGGGGCTAGTTTAACTCTCTTGACTTTTAAAAAGTAAACTAGAACTTTCAATTTCCAATCAAATGAGCCCTCTATGAAGTTTATACTAGCATCCCTTTCATAAGAACCATATAAGTCCTTAGGGCATAACTTAGAACGCCTTCCCTTGTGTCCTGGGGGCTCTATTGACACCGGATTTTTTCTTATCCGACCTTTGAACTATTTTTAACATGATGCCTATCTCAAAATTTTCATCAGATGGGTTTTGAAAAAGAAGGTATGGAGGGGGGCTGCCTTCGGATCTCTTTTGACTATTAAAAAGTGTGCTCACACTTTCAATATCCAATCAAATGAGTCCTCTCTGAAACTTATACAAGCATCCCTTTCATACGAACAATATATGCCCCAGGGCATAAATTAAAACGCCTGTCCCGGGGCCCTGGGGGGTTTATGACGACGCCTGAGTTTTTGTTATCTGACTTTTGAGAAATTTTTAACTTAATGGCTATCTCGAAATTTTATTGGATGTATTTGGAGGAAAAGGAGCGGGGGGGGGCTAGTTACCCTCCAATACCTTTTGACTAAAAAAACTCAACTATAATTTTCAATTTCCAATCAAATGAGCCATCTCTGAATTTTTACGAGCATCCCTTCAATAAGAACCATACATTCCCCCAGGGCATAACTTACAACACGTGCCCTCGGGCCCTGGAGGGCTGTGTTAACCCTTGAGTTTTAGTTATATGGTCTTTGAACTATTTTAAAAAAAGCTATCTCAAAGTTCTGATCGGATGGGTTTGAGGAAAAAAGGGCGTGGAGGGGGAGGGGGGGCTAGTTGCTCTCCAAGCTCTTTTGACTCTTAAAAAATGAACTGGAACTTTCAATTTCCAATCAAATGATCCCTCTTTGAAGTTAATACGAGCATCCCATCCATAAGACCCATATATGCCCTCAGGGCATAACGTACAACGCCTGCCCCCGGGCCCTAGTGGGTTGTGTTGACACCAGAATTTTTGTTATATGATCTTTTAACTATTTTTAACAAAATAGCTATCTTAAAATTTTTATTGGATGCATTTGGGAAAAAGGGTTTGGAGGGGGGAAGCGTGTTACCCTCCAATATCTTTTGACGCTTAAAAAGTGAACTAGAAATTTCAATTTCCATTCAAATGAGCCCTCTCTGAAGTTTTTACGAGCATTCCTTCCATAAGAACCATATATGCCCCCAGGGCATAAATTATAACTCTTGCCCCTGAAGACTGTGGGGGGAGTGTCCTGCTCAAACATATAATTTCCAGAACTTTCAACTACGTTGAACAAAATGGCTAAATCAAAACTTTGATTGGATGTGTTTGGGGAAATTGTGGGCGTGTAAGGGGTGTCAGTTGGCTTTTAATCACTTTCGATTATTAAATGGGAAATAGCCATTTAAATTTCCAATCGAATGAGTACTTTCTGAAGTTTATACGACAACGTTGTTTATACAAAACCTTATATGCCCCCAGTGCATAACTTACAACCCTTGCCCTGAGGGCTGTGGGGGAGTTGTTATCCTCAAAGACCTAATTCCCAAAACTTAAAACTACGTTTGATAAAATGGCTGTCTCAAAATTTGGATTGGATGTGTTTGGGGGAATGATGGGCGTTAGAGGGGGCTAGTTGCCCTCAAATCCCTTTCGACTACTAAAAAGGACACTAGCCCTTTGAATTTCCAATCGAATGAGCCTTTTTGAAGTTTGTACGACAACAACTCTATAAAAGCCTTATATGCCCCCAGGGCATAACTTAAAACCCTTGCCCCGAGGGTTGTGGGAAAGTGTCCTCCTCAAAAAGATATTTTCTATCTGGAAATCAGCTACGCTGAACAAAATGGCTATCTCAAAATTTTGATTGGATGTGTTTGAGGGAATGATGGGCGTGGGGAGGGGGCTAGTTGCCCTCCAATCACTTTGGACTATTAAAAAGGGCACTAGAACTCTCGATTTACAATCAAATGAGCCCCCTTTGAAGTTTCTACAACGACTCCTTCCATATTAAATGCCCTTGGAAAAAACGAATAATAATAAAACATTGGAGCCGTATTGCCTTTACTATAGGCAACGCTATAGCGTTGCGTCTGAAAGTGTGGTCATATAAACTTCAAAGGGGGCTCATTGGACTAGTACTTATACGCGCTAGTGCCCTTTTTAAGAGTCAAAGTGATCAGAGGGCATCTCCTCTCTCCCTACTACACACACGTCATATTGTCCCGAAATGCGTATTATAGAAATTTTGAGAAAGCCATTCTATTCAAATAATCTAAATGTCATATAAAAAGGCTTTTGGGGTTGAAACAAACCCCAAAGATTAGGGGAATGGGTTATAAGTTATGACCAGGGGGGTATTAGAGGTTATTATCGAAGGGAGGGTTGTTTAACTTCAGAAGAGGCTCAGTCTTTCTCCCTGAAAAAGACTATGTCAATATAAAACGAATAAAAATAAATCAAAAACTTTTTGCCCAAAATAAGTTTTTTTTTTAAAAAACGTGAAGAACTCCATTAAACCAAAAATGAACAAAAATAGGATCAAATAATCTACCAATCGTACAATTACCACAATTCAGTATCCATAAATAAATGAAACCCAAACCAAACAGAAATAAAAATAAGTCAAACTCAAAACGAGCAGAAATTTATCTGAGTAAAAATTAAAAGACGATCATTCGAAGAACATACCATTGCATATATTGGACTTAGTTAGCTGCTCGATTCCTTGAAAAAAATATTTTATTTGTTAACTGAAACAAGAATAATTCCTGAAAAATTTAAATAAAATAATTTTATTTAACTGCAAAGTGTAAAAATTTTTATGATGTCCGATCAATAATTTTTGAGAAAAAACCACATTTTTGTGTTTTCCCCGTTTTTCAAAAATAAGGTAAATTTTCTCTGGCTCGTAACTGTTGATGGCTAAGACTAAACTTCTTGTAACTTATATATTTAAGATCATCATAAAAATCCGATTCTTGCTTTGATGCTTAAAGAGTGAGTTCTAGCTCACTCTTTAAGCCTCAAAAGGTATCGAAGGGTAACCAGGCCCCTACCAAACCCTTTTTTCCCAAATGCATCGGATAACAATTTTGATATAGCTATTTTGTTAAAAATAGTTCAAAGATCATCATAGGCAGCGCGCTAGCGCTGCCTAAGTAAAGAGCGATGTGGGCAAAATGTGTTTTTTTTCTTTCTTCTTCTTCTTCATCATTCGGACTTTTCGTATCGAAGGAGTTGTCGTAGAAACTTGAAAAAGGCTCATTTGATTTACATAATGCACTATGTATTATTTTTTTCCTTTAGAGCAGGGCACTTCATATGGAAGGGGTCGTCGTATAAACTTCAAAAGGGGCTCATTTGATTGGAGATTGAGAGTTCTAGTGCCCTTTTTAATAGTTGAAAGTGACTGAGGGCAACTAGCCCCCCACGCCTAGCATTCCCCCAAATACATCCAATAAAAATTTTGAGATAGCCATTTTGTTCAGCGTAGTTGATTTCCAGATAGAAAATATGTTTTTGAGGAGGAAACTCCCCCACAATCCTCAGGGCAAGGGTTTTAAGTTATGCCCTGGGGGCATATAAGGTTTTTATAGAAGGCGTTGTCGTAGAAACTTCAAAACAGGCTCATTCGATTGTAAATTCGAAGAACTAGTATCCTTTTTAATAGTCAAAAGTGATTGGAGGGCAACTAGCCCCCCCCCCCACGCCCATCCCCCAGCCCCCATCACGCCAAACATCATAAATGTTTTTGATGAGGACACTCCCACAGAACCCTCGGGGCAAGCGTTTTAAGTTATGCCCTGAGGGTATATAAGAACGATGTTGGCACAATGTACTATTTATTATTTTTTTTTTCCTTTAGAGCTGGGCACTTCATATGGAAGGGGTCGTCGTAGAAACTTCAAAAGGGGCTCATTCAATTGGAAATTGAGAGTTTTAGTGCCTTTTGTAATAGCCGAAAGTGATTGGAGGGCAACTAGCCCCCCCCCCCTACGACCATCATTCCCCCAAACACATCCAATCAAAATTTTGAGATAGCCATTTTGTTCAGCGTAGTTGATTTCCAGATATAAAATATGTTTTTGAGGAGGACACTCCCCCACAAGAATCAGGGCAAGGATTTTAAGTTATGCCCTGGGGGCATATAAGGTTTTTATAGAAGGCGTTGTCGTAGAAACTTCAAAAAAGGCTCCAGTGTCGACGCAGCCCCCCAGGGCCCGGGGGCGGGCGTTGTAAGTTAATCGCTTGGTGCATATTTGGTTTTTATGGAAGGGATGCTCGTATAAACTTCAAAGAGGGCTTATTTGATTGGAAATTGACAGTTCTAGTTCAATTTTTAAGAGTCAAAAGAGATCGGAGGGAAACTAGCCCCACCCCAGGCCCTTTTTTCCGCAAACACATCCGATACTAACTTCAGTATTAACTTCAAAGAGGGATCATTTGATTGGAAATTGAAAGTTCTAGTTCGCTTTTTAAGAGCCAAAAATATTGAAGGGCACCTAGCCCCCCCCCTCCACGCCTGTTTTTCATCAAACCCATCGGATAAGAACTTTGAGTTCTTTGAGCACCCCAGGGCCTAAGGGAAGGTGTTTTAAGTTGTGGCTTGGGGGAATATATGGTTCTTATGGAAGGGATGCTCGAAAAACTTTAGAGAGGGTTCGTTCGATTTGAAATTTAAAGTTCTATTTCAGTTTTCAAAAAATAAAAGATTGGAGATTGGATGGCAACTAGCCCCCCCCCCATGCCCCTTTTCCTCAAATGCATCGGATAAAAATTTTGGATAGCCATTAAGTTAAAAATTGTTCAAAAGTCAGATAACAAGAAATCAGGTGTCAACACAACCCCCCCCAGGGCCCAGGGCAGGCGTTGTAAGTTATACCCTGGGGCATATATGGTTCTTATGAAAGGAAAACTCGTACAAACTTCAGAGGTGGCTCATTTTATTGGAAGTTGAAAATCCGAGCTTACTTTTTAATCAAACAGTTCGTGGTAACGAACTGTAAGTAAGGAGCGACCCGTCTCAATGGTAACCGAAACTCTAGAAAACGGGTTTTTGATACCAATAGATACATCAAAAGAATTAGATTTCAATTCTGATTTCAAATATATAATTTTCATCAAGTTTAGTGCTACCCATCAAAAGTTACGCGAGAAAAAATGGCTGATTTTCGAAAAAAGGGGGAAAGACCCCCTAAAAGTTTGAGAACCTTAATGAAAATCACACCATCATATTCAGCGTATCAGAGAACCCTACTGTAGAGATTTCAAGCTCCTATCTACAAAAATGTGGAATTTTGCATTTTTTGCCAGAAGAAGGATCACGGATGCGTGTTTATTTGTTTTTTTTTTTCCCCAGGGGTGATCGTATCGACCCGGTGGTCCTAGAATATCGTGGGAGGGCTCATTAGAACGGAAATTAAAAGTTCTAGTGCCCTTTTTAAGTGACCAAAAAAAATGGAGGGCAACTAGGCCCCCTCCCACGCTTATTTTTTTCCCAAAGTCACCCGATCAAAATTTTGAGATAGCCATTTTTTTCAGCATGGCCGAAAATATGATAAATATGTCTTTTAGGATGACTTAATCCCCCGAAGTCCACAGGGGGAGGGCTAAAAGTTATGAACTTTACCCAATGTTAACATATAGTATTGGTTATTGGGAAGTATACAGAAGTTTTCAGGAGGGTTTTTTTCTGGTAGTGGGGGGTGGGTCGGGGATTATGTTGGAGGATCTTTCCATGAAGGAAGTTTCATGGGGGAAGGGAAATTGCCATGAAGGGGGCGCCGGACTTGCCAGCATTATTTATTGGTTATTGGGAAGTATACAGACATTTTCAGGAAGGATTTTTTTCTGGAGGGGGGGGGCTAGAGGAGGGGGTTACTCTGGAGAGTCTTTCCGTGGAGGACGTTTCTTTGGGGTTAGGGACATTTCCATGAAGGGGGCGCCGGATTTCCAAGCATTATTTAAAAAACAATCAGAAATTAAATATAAAAAAAACAAGTTTTTTCAACTGAAAGTAAGAAGCAACATTAGAACTTAAAATGAACAGAAATTATAACATATGTGAGGGGGTTCTCCCCCAGGTCAATGCCTCGCTCTTTACGCTACAGTTTTTTTTAGTGCTTTCAAAAGAGCTATCTATTCTAATTAAACGGCCTTTGTGATTCAGGGGTTTGTGAATCAAATTTTTTTTCAACTTTTAACGTAAAGAGCGTGGTATTGACTAAGGGGAGAACCCCCTTATATACGTAATAGCATATACGTAATAAAAAAGAAACAATAAACAAACCAAGCGATACGGCTCAATAGTAATCGAACCTTTTAAAAACGGAATTTTGATGTCAATAAATGTATCAAAAGAATGTGTTTATAATGCTGATTCTAAATATATAAATTTTTTTAAGTTTAGTATTACTCATCAAAGGCTACGAGCCTGAGAAAATTTACCCGATTTTTTAAAGAGGGGGGAAAAATCCCCTACAAGTGAAAGAATTTTAACGAAAATCACACCGTCAGATTCAGCGTATCAGAAAACCCTATTACATAGGTTTCAAGCTCATATCTGCAAAAATCTGCAACTTTGTATTTTTTGCCAGAAGAAAAATATACGAATATAGAAGTTAGTTACGTAAGTTAATTTGTAAATTACGTCATAACCAAATTTAGAGACACCCATTTAGCAAAAGAAAAGTAAAATTTTTATGCAAATTTTGTTTACTTATTCAATGACGGTGAGCCAAAATAAAAGCTGCATTAACTAAAAAACGATCAGAAATTAAATAAAAAAAACAAGTTTTTTAAACTGAAAGTAAGGAGCGACATTAAAACTTAAAACGAACAGAAATTATTCCGTATATGAAAGGGGCTGTCCCCTCCTCAACGCCTCGCTCTTTACGCTAAAGTTTGACTCTGTCTCACAACTTTATTTTTTAAAACAATCAAAAACTTTAGCGAAAGAGCGAGGCGTTGAGGAGGGGACAGCCCCTTTCATATACGGAATAATTTCTGTTCGTTTTAAGTTTTAATGTCGCTCCTTACTTTCAGTTTAAAAAACTTGTTTTTTTTATTTAATAGTCAAAAGAGATCCGAGGGCAACTAGCTCCCACACCCGCCTTCTTTTTCCAAACCCATATGATGAAAATTTTGAGATAGAAATTTTGGTAAAAATAGTTCAAATGTCGGATAAGAAAACTCCGGCGTCAATACAGCCCCCCAGGGCCCAGGGGAAGGCGTTCTAAGTTATTTCTTAAAGGCATGTATGGTTGTTAGGAAAGGGAGGCTCGTATAAACTTTATAAAGTGCTCATCTGATTGGAAATCATAAGTTCTAATTCACTTTTTAATAGTCAGGAGATTTAAGGGCCACTAGCGCCCCACGCCCTTATTTCCCCAAACCCATCCGCTACAAATTTTGGGATAGCCAGTTTTTTGAAAATTGTTCAAAACTTAGATAACAAAAACTCCGGTGTCAACGCAACCCCCCAAGACCCGGGGGGTAGGCGTTGTAATTTTAGTCCTGAGGGTGTATATGGTTCTTAAGAAAGGGATGCTCGTATAAACTTCAGAGAGGCCTCATTTGATTGGAAATTGAAAATTCTAGTTCCCTTTTCAAGATCCAAAAGATATCTGAGGGCAACTAGCCCCCCCCCCCCCACACAAACACACCCTTTTCCACCAAGTGAATCCAATGAAGTTTTTAAAATAGCCATTTCATTCAAAATAATTCAAAGGTCAGATAATAAAAACTCCTGTGTCGACGCAACCCCCCAGGACCCGGAGGCAGGCGTTATGAGTAATGCTCTGGGGGCATATATAGTTCTTATGGAAAGAATGCTCGTATAACTAGCCCCCCCCCCCCCTTCTCCATACCCTAAATGCATCATATAAAAATTTTGAGATAGAAATTTTGTTAAAAATAGTTCAAAGGTCAGATAAGATTCACTCTTAAAGAGTCAAAAGATATCGGAAGGCAACGACCCCCCTCCCCTCCATGCTCTTTTTTCCTCAAACCAAACCGATAAGAACTTTGAGATAGCCATTTTTTAAAAATAATTGAAAGATCATATAATAAAAACTGTATGGGTGGCACAACCCCACCAGGGCTCGGAGGCAAGCGTTGTAAGTAATGCTCTTGGGGCATATATAGTTCTTATGGAAGGGATGCTCGTATAAATTTCGGAGAAGGCAGATATGATTGGAAATTGATTGGATTGTGCCTTCCATATGATTGGAAGTTCTCGTTCACTTTATTTAAGAGTCAAAAGAGATTGGAGGGCAACTAGACCCCCCCCCCCCTATCCACGCCCTTTTTTCCTCAAACCCATCCGATAAGAACTTTGAAAGAGCCATTTTTTCAAAACGGTTCAAAGATCATATAACGTAAACTCTGGGGTCGACACAATCCTTCAGGGCCCGGGTTAGGCGTTTTAAGCTATGCCTGGGGGCATATAGGCCAATCAGGGAGTCTGAAATATTAGCGGGAGAGGATTGCAGAAAATATAAGGAAAGAGTTTTTGTTATAGTTTTTATTAGTGTGTGAATAGAATTCAAAGGAGCGAGAACAGTTTGACTTTACTCATTTGGATATATTTGTGCTGATGATGAGTGGAATGTTTACCCTATTAGAAGTTGATAGTGGAGTTGGTAGCAGTAATACAAGAGCACCAAACATTGCGGTGGAAATCACGACAGGATCACGGCTTTGTCTGGACTTTAATGAACTAAATCAAGCTTTTATGCAATTATTTATTTTAATATTTTAGTTACTATATACTACTATAGGCTAGAGTTTGTTCCTTATTATAATTACAATGGACTAGAGTTCACTCTTTACTATACAGAATAAAAATCCAATTCTTTTGATATATCTATTGATACTAGAATTCCCTTTTTTATAGTTTCGGTTACTATTGAGACGTTTCGCTCTTACTATACAGTTTGTTACCACGAACTGTTTGACAAAATTCCCATTTACAGTATCGATCCTTTATGTAACATGTTTAGTGAAAAGCTTCCAAGGTATGGACCGGCAACTGTGGAACAGTTTACAGATGTAATGGGAAATCTTATACATCACTGTGAATATATGGAGGCATAATTGTCCTTTACTTAGTTTCAGCTTAAATTCGGTGATCGAGCCTTTATGTAATGGAAAAATCAAATCAATGAGTACCTTACTACAGCACAATGGATGAAACTGTGCCTCATGATTAGAGGTTTGTGGGTTCAAATCCGCCTGTAGTAAGGGATCAATATCGAATAAAGGAATGATTCCTTAATATAATTTGCTCTCTCAATTATTACTTCTCGATACGCCTGGTCGGTTGAATACCTTTGTTTTGCTCTCTCAATTATTACTTCTCGATACGCCTGGTCGGTTGAATACCTTTGTTTTGCTCTCTCAATTATTACTTCTCGATACGCCTGGTCGGTTGAATACCTTTGTTTTGCTCTCTCAATTTTTACTTCTCGATGCGCCTGGTCGGTTGAATATTTTTGCTTTTCTCTTTTCAAGATACTATCTCTGTTGTTTGTGTAGTACTGTTTTTTCAACTTGCGTGCGACTTGCTTGATTGAAACCATTATGTAATTATGAATGAGAACATTTTCATCTTTGTAGTTCTTAAGTAGTAATTATGACGTCACAGCGTAATGATTTTGTTGACGTCATAGAGCAATGATATTATTTCATGACGTCTTCAGAAACAACAATATAATTTCATGTTTTTCTATTCACGTCATAGCTCTAATATAAAACTATGATGACATTCATTATTTATCTAGTAGGGTTTCAGACAAGGTAATTCTAATGATGTACTTTTGTTTTGATCTGACTCTATTTTTAGGAGTTTTGTTATATTTCTTAGCATTGGACTGATCATCTCTTACTAGGTTGCTAGCTACTGCTGCAACCCAAATTCACATATATATTTATTTATGAGAGGCAGCCTGGCCGAGTGGTCCAAGGCACTGGTGTTAGCCACCAGTCTCTTCGGAGGCGTGGGTTCAAATCTTACCGCTGGTATACGATTATGTTTGAAAGACTGGAGTGTGAAAAGACATCGAAAATGCAGTTTTTGGTGGAAAAATTTATTCTCTTTTAGAAATAATTTATTTTAGTTACAAAAAGTTTTTAACCCAATTAATTTACTTTAAAATGAGCTATTGAACAACCCTCTACGATGTTCCAGTGCCAAGCTATCTCTGGAAAAGAAAAAAAAAAGAAAAAAGAAAAAAATATCCCGTTTGGGGAGAATAACGTGGTTAAAGTCAATTTTCTTGATGTTCAAGCCAATATATTTCCCTTGCTGTTCAAGCCAAGGGAAAGAAAGTTTCCTATACAGGGGTTTCGGACAAGGCGGTTCTAATGGTGTACTTTTTGTTTTGATCTGACTCCTTTGTTAGGAACTATGGGTTTTTATATTTCTTAACATTGGACGTGATCATCTCTTACTAGGTTGCTAGCTACCGCTGCAACCCGGATTCTAGTCTAAATTAAAAGATTAAAACTATTGTTCAGACACCATAAATATTTTTTCAGTTTATAACTTTAGCGATTCTGAACTAAAAACGAAAATAAAACAAAAATTAATTTTTTCAATTTTTACGTCACGTCACTCATTAAGTCATATATGATTATTAGTACACAATAGGTTTTAGATATTACGTCATGTCACTTATTACATCATATATGGTTATTAGTAGATAATCGGTAAAATATTCGTTCTTTATTATAACTATCTGTGGAAAAGAAAAAAAGAAAAAAAGAAAGAAAAAAATATCCCGTTTAGGCAGAATGTTGTAGTAGCTGCCACTTTTCTTGATTTTCAAGCCAATATATTTCCCTTGCTGTTCAAGCCAAGGGACAGAAAGTTTCCTATACAGGGGTTTCGGACAAGGCGGTTCTAATGGTGTACTTTTTGTTTTGATCTGACTCCTTTGTTAGGAACTATGGGCTTTTATATTTCTTAACATTGGACGTGATCGTCTCTTACTAGGTTGCTAGCTACCGCTGCAACCCGGACTAGGTTGCTAGCTACCGCTGCAACCCGGATAATAATAATAATTACAAACAGGAATAAGCCTACGGCTTTTTCTTCTTTGGAATAGTAAGAGACGAACCTCAAAGAATCAGGCAGCTAACTAAGTCCAATATAAGCAATTGTTTGTTCTTCTAATGATCATCTTTTAATTTGGCGTTTCTTACTAGGTTGCTAGCTACCACTTAAACCCGGATTATGTAATAGGTTGCTAGCTACCGCTGCAACCTAGATATTCTTATTTCTGCTACTATGGGCTAAGTTTAGTTCTTTCATGTAAAACTAGCAAAACATTTTTTAAGCCTGATGAAGATTTAACTAATGTGTCAAAAGAAAGGTTGCAAGTCGATGATTTTGTTTTGGCTTTGTTATAATTGGTATGGTGAAATAATAATATGCATATGGTTATTAAATCATACTTCTTTATGGTCCCATATGGTCTAGTGGCTAGGATAGTTAACTTTCACTTAACAGGCTCGGGTTCGATTCCCGGTGTAGGAAAATTTTTAACTCTATAATCTTCGAACATTTGAACCTTTTATAATTTATAATGATGTATAATATAAATACTGTAATCTTAACTATAGTGAAGTTGCGTATGCAAGTGAGTATAGGGAAGAGTTTGATCTTTATTATCAAATGTAATAAAAATAATTGTTTTAATTACAAAAAGTTTTTAACCCCATTAATTTCCTTCAAAATGAGCCATTGAACAACTCTCTACAATGTTCCAGTGCCATGGTATCTGTTGAATTTTATAATGGATTGCTAGATACCGCTACAACCTGGATAAAATGAGTCTTGAATTATAATCTTATTTTAGTTAGGTTACTATGGGCTGGAAGTTTGCTCTTTACTGTGCTCTTTACAAGCTAACTATGGAAAAGAAAGAAAGAAAAAAAGATGCCGTTTAGGCAGAATACTGTAGTAGCTGCCACTTTTCTTGATTTTCAAGCCAATATATTTCCATGCTGTTCAATCCAAGGGAAAGAAAGTTTCCTATATAGGGGTTTCGGACAAGGCGGTTCTAATGGTGTACTTTTTGTTTTGATCTGACTCTGTTTTTGGGAGTTATGGGTTTTTATATTTCTAAAGATGGGACGCGATCATCTCTTACTAGGTTGCTAGCTACCGCTGCAACCCGAATGAATCCTGATTACCCATACCTATACCAAATACCCAGTAGTTTTCGATCGTAGCTTATGTTATCTGGTTTTGATAAAAATAGGCTTTCTTCTTGAATCTTCTGTCATTATACAGAAGATATTTCCTTTATACTTTTGTCTTTTGAATATTTTGATTTCCTTTCGTCTTTTGCCTAATTAATTACACAATACACTAGATGTAGCAATTTGCTTCAAAATGAGCTATTAAACATAAACTGAAGCATTAACCATTAATAATAACCTGGTTACAAACAGGAAAAAGCCTACGGCTTTTTCTTCTTTCAAATAGTAAGAGACGAACCTCAAACAATCAAGTGGCCAACTAGTTCTAATGTACACAATGGTTTGATATTCCAATGATAATCTTTTAATATCTTCTTATCACATTGTAAACAGTAATCTTTTATTACTGTAAGCATCATCTATGTAATGGTTCCTTATAACACTTCAGTTACTATGGATTGAAGATCGTTCTTTAGTGTAAGATTATTGTAATTCCAGTGCCAAGCTATCTGTGGAAAAGAAAGAAAAGAGAAAAAAAGAAAAAAATATCCCGTTTAGGCAGAATGTTGTAGTAGCTGCCACTTATCTTGATTTTTAAGCCAATATATTTCCCTTGCTGTTCAAATCAAGGGACAGAAAGTTTTCTATACAGGGGTTTCGGACAAGGCGGTTCTAATGGTGTACTTTTGTTTTGATCTGACTCCTCTGTTAGGAACTATGGGTTTTTATATTTCTTAACATTGGACGTGATCGTCTCTTACTAGGTTGCTAGCTACCGCTGCAACCCGGAAAGACGAGTCTCAAAAAATCAAGTAGCCAGCTAATTCCATTGTATGCAATTGTTTGTTATTCCAATGATCGTCTTTTATCGTAATAATTGACAAATCAGTTACTATGAGCGAGAGATCGTTCTTTACTGTAATCAGTTACCACTTGGGTTTTCTTTTATGTTATATCATTACAAACAGGAAAAAGCCTACGGCTTTTTCTTCTTTTAAATAGTAAGAGACGAACCTCAAGTGTACTACCCCTGGAACCACCATTTATTAGTTACTATGGATGAGAGATCGTTCTTTACTGTAGCAACCCAGATAACCTATACTATAATTAAGTGGCGTATAATATTTAGCATAGGTAAGAGGTCGTTCTTTATTATAACCATTGAACAACTCTCTACGATGTTCCAGTGCCAAGCTGTCTCTGGAAAAGAAGAAAAAAGAAAAAAAAATATCCCGTTTAGGCAGAATATTGTAATAGCTGCCACTTTTCTTGATTTTCAAGCCAATATATTTCCCTTGCTGTTTCAAACCAAGGGACAGAAAGTTTCCTATACAGGGGTTTCGGACAAGGCGGTTCTAATGGTGTACTTTTGAATTTGATCTGACTCCTTTGTTAGGAACTATGGGTTTTTATATTTCTTAACATTGGACGTGATCGTCTCTTACTAGGTTGCTAGCTACCGCTGCAACCCGGATACTATGATTAAGTGGCGTATAAAATTTAGTACAGGCAAGAAGTCGTTCTTTATTATAACTTTTAATGTAAAAATATAAATACTGTAATCTTAACTATAGTGAAGTTGCGTATGCAAGTTAGTATAGGGAAGAGTTCGATCTTTATTATAAAATTCAAATATCTTTGAAAATACTGCAGTATGAAAATACATCAAAAATGCAATTTTTTTGACAAAATTGATTCTACCTTAAAAAGTATTTTATTTTTAATTACAAAAGTGACTAGATGTTGCAATTTCCTTTAAAATGAGCTATTATACAGCTCTCTATGATTTTCCAGTGCCCAGCTAGTTGAGGAGGAAAATCAAGCAGAAAGAAAAAAATACCCCGTTTGTGGAGAATAACTTGGTTAAAGTCAATTTTCTTGATTTTCAAGCCAATATATTTTCTTTGTTATTCAAGCCAAAGAGTGATAAGTTTCCTTAATAGGGGTTTTGGACAAGGTGGTTCTAATGGTGTAATTTTTGTTTTGATCTGACTCTTTTCTCAGGGGTTAGGGGTTTTTATATTTCTTAACATTGGACGTGATCGTCTCTTACTAGGTTGCTAGTTACCGCTGCAACCCGGATATACATTACAAACCTATACTATAATTAAGTGGCCTATAAAATTTAGTATAGACAAGAGGTCGTTCTTTATTATTAAACTAGCAAAACATTTTTTAAGTCTGATGAAGATTTAACTAATGTGTCAAAAGAAAGGTTGCAAGTCGACGATTTTGTTTTGGCCTTATTATAATTGGTATGGTGAAATAATAATATGCATATGGCTCTTAAATCACACTTCTTTATGGTCCCATATGGTTTAGTGCCTAGGATAGTTAACTTTCACTTAACAGGCCCGGGTTCGATTCCCGGTGTGGGAAAATTTTTAACTCTATAATCTTCGAACATTTGAACCCTTTATAATTTATAATGATGTATAATATAAATACTGTAATCTTAACTATAGTGAAGTTGCCTATGCAAGTAAGTACAGAGAATAGTTCGATCTTTATTATAATACTTTTGTTTGATCTGACTCTATTTTTAGGAGTTTTGTTATATTTCTTAGCATGGGACTGATCGTCTCTTACTAGGTTGCTAGCTACTGCTGCAACCCAAATTCACATATATATTTATTTATGAGAGGCAGCCTGACCGAGTGGTCCAAGACACTGGTGTTAGCCACCAGTCTCTTCGGAGGCGTGGGTTCAAATCTTACCGCTGGTATACGATTATGTTTGAAAGACTGCAGTGTGAAAAGACATCAAAAATGCAGTTTTTGGTGGAAAAATTTATTCTCTTTTAGAAATAATTTATTTTAGTTACTATAGATTTTTAACCCAATTAATTTCCTTTAAAATGAGCTATTGAACAACCCTCTACGATGTTCCAGTGCCAAGCTATCTGTGGAAAAGAAAAACAAGAAAAAAAGAAAAAAATATCCCGTTTGGGGAGAATAACGTGGTTAAAGTCAATTTTCTTGATTTTCAAGCCAATATATTTCCCTTGCTGTTCAAGCCAAGGGACAGAAAGTTTCCTATACAGGGGTTTCGGACAAGGCGGTTCTAATGGTGTACTTTTTGTTTTGATCTGACTCCTTTGTTAGGAACTATGGGTTTTTATATTTCTTAACATTGGACGTGATCGTCTCTTACTAGGTTGCTAGCTACCGCTGCAACCCGGATTTCAAACAAGGCGGTTCTAATGGTGTACTTTTTGTTTTGATTTGACTCTTTTTTTAGGAGTTAGGGGGTTTTATATTTCTTAACATTGGACGTGATCGTCTCTTATAATTTAACACAATTAATTTCCTTTAAAATGAGACATTGAACAACTCTCTACGATGATCCAGTGCCAAGCTATCTGTGGAAAAGAAAAAAAAGAGAAAGAAAAAAATATGTCGTTTGTGGAAAATAACGTGGTTAAAGTCAATTTTCTTGATTTTCGAGCCAATATATTTCCATTGGTGTTCAATCCAAGTGACAGAAAATTTCCTATATAGGGGTTTCAGACATGGAAGTTCTAATGGAGTACTTTTTGTTTTGATCTGATCTTTTTCTTAGGAGTTATGGGTTTTTATATATTTTAACATTGGACGTGATCGTCTCTTGCTAGGTTGCTAGCTACCGCTGCAACCCGGATATACATGATATAATATTTAGTCCAATAATAGTGTAAGCCTTCGGTAGCTCAGTTGGTAGAGTCGTCGGACGGCAAACGGGACGTATGTCGCTGGTTCAAATCCAGGTCGAAGAAATTTTTTACCACCTTTGTTTTCAACTATACTCTGTCTCGTGTTTTAAATTAAAAAACCACAGAAAATCAGGCAACTAAGCTATTTAATTACATGTTGTTGTTTGTTATTTACTAATTTTCAGATCGATCCTTTATGTATATACTACTTTTAATTGATATTTCAGTTACTATGAGCAAGCGTTCGTTCTTTATCATAACCTTTATGTAAAATTTACTAACCTATACTATGGTTAAATGGCCTATATAATTTAGTATAGGCAAGAGGTCGTTCTTTATTATAAAAGAAAAAAGAAAAAGAGAAAGAAAAAAATATCCCGTTTAGGCAGAATGTTGTAGTAGCTGCCACTTTTCTTGATTTTCAAGCCAATATATTTCCCTTGCTGTTCAAGCCAAGGGACAGAAAGTTTACTATACAGGGGTTTCGGACAGGGCGTTTCTGATGGTGGACTTTTTGTTTTGACCTGACTCCTTTGTTAGGAACTATGGGTTTTTATATTTCTTAACATTGGACGTGATCGTCTCTTGCTAGGTTGCTAGCTTCCGCTGCAACCCGGATTTTGTTTTGATCTTACTTTTTTTTAAGGAGTTTTGGGTTTTTATATTTCTTAACACTGGACGTGATCGTCTCTTATCCATTAGCTACCGCTGCAACCCGGATAGTAGTTTTTGTTATTTTTATTTATTTATAATTTAGTTACATTAAAAAAATTAAAATTAATTAGTATAGCGAACGAACTCTTGCTTATACAAACTTGTATACGCAAATGAACTATAGTAGCCTACAGGCTTTTATAGTTATTATAAAACGTTTTTAACCCCATTAATTTCCTTTATAATGAGCCATTGAACAATTCTCTACGATGTTCCAGTACCAAGCTATCTGTGAAATTACTAACCTATACTATAATTAAGTGGCGTATAAAATTTAGTATAGGAAAAAGGCCATTCTTTATTATAATTTTCTTCCGTCGTTCGTCGTATATATATAAGTATTTGAAGAAGAGATTAACATTTTCTCCAATTAGATAAAAATGTTATTTTCAATTGAAAGTAAAGAGCACCGTTAAAAATCAAAAGGAACAGAAATTATTCCATATATGAAGGAGGCAAGGCCGTAACCATAGGGGGGGGGGTAGTGGGTTTGACCCCCCCCCCTGCCCGAAATGTTTGTCTGACTCGTAAAAACAAAACAAAAAGGAATATAAACAAATTTTGTATGCGTTTTTTGAGTTTTTTTTGTGTACCCCCCGCCCCCGAAAATTTTTTGAGTAAAACCCCCTCCGAGAAAAATTCTGGGTACGGGTTTGGAAGAAGGTGCTCTCCTTCTCAATACATTACTCTTCACGCTAAAGTTGTTAACACTTTTAAAGAAGCTTCCTATTCTAATCGAACAGCCCTTGTGTTTCAGGAGTCTTACTTAGAAAATTGGGAGAAACAGTCAATCTTTAGCGTAACTTGATTTTCAAGCCAATATATTTCCATTGCTGTTCAAGCCAAGGGACAGAAAGTTTCCTATACAGGGGTTTCGGACAAGGCGGTTCTAATGGTGTACTTTTTGTTTTGATCTGACTCCTTTTTTAGGAGCTATGGGTTTTTATATTTCTTAACATTGGACGTGATCGTCTCTTACGAGGTTGCTAGCTACCGCTGCAACCCGGATAATTAAGTGGCGCATAAAATTTAGCATAGGGAAGAAGTCGTTCTTTATTATAATAATAAATTCATCATTAATGTATTATCTTTTAATGTATTATTACAAACAGGAAAAAGCCTACGGCTTTTTCTTCATTGGAATAGTAAGAGACGAACCTCAAAGAATCAGGCAGCTAACTAAGTCCAATATAAGCAATGGTTTGTTCTTCTAATGATCATCTTTTAATTGTGCGTTTCTTACTAGGTTGCTAGCTACCACTGCAACCCGGATTATGTAATTAATAGGTTGCTAACTACCGCTGCAACCTAGATATTCTTATTTCTGCTACTATGGGCAAAGGTTCGTTCTTTACTGCAAAACTAGCAAAACAGTTTTTAAGTCTGATGAAGATTTAACTGATGTGTCAAAAGTAAGGTTGCAATTCGACGATTTTGTTTTGGCCTTATTATAATTGGTATGGTGAAATAATAATATGCATATTGTTCTTAAATCATTCTTCTTTATGGTCCCATTTGGTCTAGTGGCTAGGATAGTTAACTTTTACTTAGGAGGACGGGGTTCGATTCCCGGTGTGGGAAAATTTTTAACTCTATAATCTTCGAACATTCGAACCTTTTATAATTTATAATGATGTATAATATAAATACTGTAATCTTCACTATAGTGAAGTTGCCTATGCAAGTTAGTATAGGGAAGAGTTCGATCTTTATTATATTGACCATTCTTTAACATGAAATGTTCTTTGCTGCAATGGTTTGTTCTTTACTAGGTATGAGCCGTCTCTACAACCACGATACTGATGGAAATTACATAATCCCTATTTATGTTTCATTTTTAATGGGCTAGGTGTCGTTCTTTATTGTAATTTTTATTATAAAATCTTTATATAAAATATTTAAGTTACTTTTGGCTAGAGTCTGTTCTTTATTATAAAATATTATATTTCTTAACATTGGACGTGATTGTCTCTTACTAGGTTGCTAGCTACTGCTGCAACCCGGATATTCCCATAGTTTTGTGAGACAGCGTGGCCAAGTGGTTTAATGTGCTGGTGTTAGCCGGTTCAAATCCCACCGCTGACAGTATTTTAGACCAAAGCAAACAAATTACTTGTTTGAGTCATAAATTATAATCTTATTTTATTTACTATGGGCTGAAGTTCGTTCTTTACTGTAACTTGATCGTTTGTTTAGCCTGCTCAATTCTTGCTTCTCTGTAATGTTCATCATTACCATACCGTTCCTTGATCTTTTGTTTGGCTGTCTCAATTTTTGCATGTCTATAATCTTCATCATTGTGATAACACATCTTGCTGTTTTCTTTTGCTCTCTCAATTATTACTTCTCGATACGCATGGTCGGTTGAATACCTTTGCTTTTTTCTTTTCAAGTTACTATCTCTGTTGTTTGTGTAGTACTCTTTCTTCAACTTGCGTATAGCCTGCTTTGATCTAACCATTATTCTAATCAAGAATGAGAGAATTTTCAGTTTTGACTTTCCTTATATACTAATTATGACGTCACTCTATTCACGTCATAACTCTAATATAAAACTATGATGACGTTCATTATTTATCTAGTAGGGTTTCAGACAAGGTATTTCTAATGATGTACTTTTGTTTTGATCTGACTCTATTTTTAGGAGTTTTGGGTTTTTATATTTCTTAGCATTGGACTGATCGTCTCTTACTAGGTTGCTAGCTACTGCTGCAACCCAAATTCACATATATATTTATTTATGAAAGGCAGCCTGGCCGAGTGGTCCAAGGCACTGGTGTTAGCCACCAGTCTCTTCAGAGGCGTGGGTTCAATTCTTACCGCTGGTATACGATTATGTTTGAAAGACTGCAGTGTGAAAAGACATCAAAATGCAGTTTTTGGTGGAAAAATTTATTCTCTTTTAGAAATAATTTATTTTAGTTACTATAGATTTTTAACTCACTTAATTTCCTTTAAAATGAGCTATTGAACAACCCTCTACGATGTTCCAGTGCCAAGCTATCTCTGGATACAAAAGAAAAAAAAAAGAAAAAAAGAAAAAAATATCCCGTTTAGGCAGAATGTTGTAGTAGCTGCCACTTTTCTTGATTTTCAAGCCAATATATTTCCCTTGCTGTTCAAGCCATGGGACAGAAATTTTACTATGCAGGGGTTTCAGACAAGGCGGTTCTAATGGTGTACTTTTTGTTTTGATCTGACTCCTTTTTTAGGAACTATGGGTTTTTATATTTCTTAACATTGGACGTGATCGTCTCTTACTAGGTTGCTAGCTACCGCTGCAACCCGGATATGATTTTTTAACTTGTGTGTAGCTTGCTTTGATCTAACCATTATGTATTCATGAATGAGACCATTTACAGTTTTGACGTTTCTTATATAGTAATTATGACGTCACTGCATTAAAAATACAGTTTTTACTGGAAAAAATTTATTCTCTTTTAGAAATAATTTATTTTAGTTACTATAGATTTTTAACCCAATTAATTTCCTTTAAAATGAGCTATTGAACAACCCTCTACGATGTTCCAGTGCCAAGCTATCTCTGGATACAAAAAAGAAAAAAAAAAGAAAAAAATATCTCGTTTGGGGAGAATAACGTGGTTAAAGTCAATTTTCTCGATTTTCAAGCCAATATATTTCCCTTGCTGTTCAAGCCAAGGGACAGAAAGTTTCCTATACAGGGGTTTCGGACAAGGCGGTTCTAATGGTGTACTTTTTGTTTTGATCTGACTCCTGCTTTAGGAGCTATGGGTTTTTATATTTCTTAACATTGGACGTGATCGTCTCTTACTAGGTTGCTAGCTACCGCTGCAACCCGGATCTTTCATTTGCTTAAAATCTTCAATGAAGTCTTTTGGAACCGCTGAATTGAGAGGCTGGACAGAAAAATGTTCAACCAATGTAGATTTTGCACTTTCTGTCAGTTTCTGAAGGATTGCAGCTTCCGGTATTTCAGGTAAATTATCAATACCAACCGCTTTTTCAGCAAGACGGGCTTCAAGTATTTTTTTTAAATCTTCTAGGGTGTATGCATGTATTGTTTTATAGAGACTGTTGTTCTCTCTTAACCACAACAGTGCTTCATGGACTTTTCTCAGATCTATTAGTGCAGTCCAAACATTCTTGTTGTAAGTAGGCTGACCATTGACAATGACTACAAAACTATCAATGTTAAGAAGTTTTTCAGGCTGAATATCTGCATTTGCTTGCACATCAACAGGTAGATATACTATTCTCCCCTTAAGAGCGTCAACAAGTTCTGTTCTAGGTCTCTTCAATGCAGTTACTTGCCCTAATCTGACGATCGTAAGACAAGGCATTACAAATCGAATCATTGCCATTTCAAAATTATTTAAACACTTTATACATTCCGGTGTACAGTCTATATGAAGGTTATTTAATACTGATCGGACATTCTCCTGACTTTTCAACATTTTCCCAGCACAGTAATCACAGACAAAGAATGAATCTATGACATCCTCTTTCCAACCTGTACATTGAATTAGTTCTTCTCTGTCATCTTTGGGTATGTCCTGTTGTAGGTGTTCTAAAATCGTGGCCATCATTACATCAAAACCTTTCTTATTTGAAAGGGATCTTAGACTCTTCAATTGGTATTTTGTCTTTATCTGCTCACAACTGTCACAATGCATTGTGGGGTATACATCCCTAATGTTAGCTACCTTATCAAGGCTCTCACCAAATAATTTTATTATTGTATTTTCATCCACAGAAACTCTAATATTGCCATCACCGTAAATGAAGTCTTGACTATTATTACGACAGAGTCTACTTGACACTTCTTCTATGTGATGACTTAGTTCCTTGTACGAGCCCTCGACTTTTAGTAGATTAATATGTTGTATAATCTTACATTTTGATACTGCCTTATATACGCTATTAATGAAACAGTTCAAGACAGGAAAATGTGGAGCTAGTGCCCTTAGAGAACGCAAATAGCTCTGACATCCCTCATTTGGGCTACAGTATAACGAATGCCCATGCTTTCTTGTGTCCCTGTAATTGATTTCACAATAATCCAAGCCGCCAAGGTAGAAATTAACCACTTTGTCAGTTGAAAATTTTAATGCTATATTGTTTTCAAGGATATCAAAAAGAATTTGACATAATTCAATATCCGTCGGATAGAGCTTGCAGATATCAGGGTGACATTGCCAAGTAACCTGCTGCCCAATTTTTGGTTTTGAATTTTTACTCAGATTGTTATAGGTGACTTCAGCCATCATAATTTCCTTGTCAGATCTAGTTTTAGAGCATTTTTCAATAGTTGTCTCGTACTTTTCAGGACAGTGTGTTCTACTACACAGAGAATTTTTTGCCAAATATTCAGTAGAACTAAACGAACTGTTTAAAACACAGTTAGAAATGCTTTTTTCTTGAGTCGGTGTTCCAGGAATTTGTTCTAAATCATTAGTCTTACAAACACATTTACTAATAACCCTAACAGGCTCGTTTTCGCCATAATTGAAAAACATTGCTTTTCCTTCGCTGTTGATAGGTATGCTTGTATATATATTTTTATTGCTGCTACATAAACTGCAATTGCTCCTTCCAAAATTAATATACGAATTTTCTAAGAAGTACGCCTCCGTATATTCACTGTGTTGTCGAACATTTTCCATTGCATCTATAAACTGTTCCGCAGTTGCCAATCCATACCTTGGAAGCTTTTCGTTAAACTGACAACATTTCTTTTGGATATTGCCATGAAGCTGTGCCAAAGCATTTCTAGCCGACTTTTCAACAGCATCCGCTCTTTCAAAGAGAATTTTAATCTGTAATTTCGAATACTTTTCGTGATCCCGATAAAACATGCGTAAAATGTTTCTCAATTTACAAAGATCAGCCTGCATTTTTGCCATCTTCTTGTATTTCTGAATGTAATTTTTCCCTTTGTCCTTATGCGTTCTTCGGTACAACCTCGCAGAGAATTTAATTTTTTCATTATAGCTTTTGTCACCCCAGTATCTACCCATTATTCTGGTAGCAACTTTTTTCTTATGTTTGTTTCGGTAATCTATATCGTTATCATACCGTTCCTTGCTCTTTTGTTTCGCTGTCTCAATTTTCCCTTCTCGATACCCCTGATCCGTAAGATACCTCTGTTTTGCTCTGTCATATTTCATTTTCTTAAATCCTGGATCACAAGACATCTTAGTAGCAATCCTTACGCGTGCTCGAGCTTTATTGCGTTTGGTGGCATTTTTATCTCTTTTAAATAAACTTTTCTTATATTTCAGGATGTTAGCTTTATTTTTTGTGTAGTAAAGTTTTCTATTAGTAGAAATTTGGATTGTTCTATTTTGATATTGTTTTTGGTTATTCTTTCTTTTTTTCCACTCGCGTGAGACCATATTTTTTCAAGATTTAAAATTATTAAGCACACAAAATCCCGTGTCGAGTATCTAAAACCTAGCATAAAACAAAACTAATTTTAAAATTTTCAGGTATTTATCTTGTTTGAATTACAAAATTAGTATTATTGGTTAGACACCATAAATATTTTTGCAGTTTAAATAATAAGTTTAGTGATTCTGGACTGAAAACTAAAATAATTGCAATTATGAGACAATAATATGGAGATATGTACTTTACGGGTTACAGGATACAATAATAAATTTGAACTGAGATGAAAAAAAAATTTCTTCCAGGAGACAAAAAGCAAAACTAATTTTAGAATTTTCATGTATTTTTGTTGTTTAAATTAAAAAATTACTATTACTGATTAGGCATCATAAATATTTTTGCAGTTTACATAATAATTTTAGCGATTAAGCCAAAAAAGAAAATTTTGGTTCCAGGAGTTTCGGTTACTATTGAGACAAGTAGCTATTATTACTATAGAGTTCATTACATGGACTGTTTTATTGCTTCAAAATTCAAATATCTTTGAAAAGACTGCAGTATGAAAATACATCAAAAATGCAATTTTTTTGACAAAATTGATTCTACTTTAAAAAGTATTTTATTTTTAAATACAAAAGTGACTAGATGTTGCAATTTCCTTTAAAATGAGCTATTATACAGCTCTCTATGATTTTCCAGTGCCCAGCTAGCTGAGCAGAAAGAAAAAGCGGAAAGAAAAAAATATCCCGTTTGTGGAGAATAACGTGGTAAAAGTCAATTTTCTTGATTTTCAAGCCAATATATTTTCTTTGTTATTCAAGCCAAAGGGAGGTAAGTTTCCTTTATAGAGGATTCGGACAAGGCGGTTCTAATGGTGTACTTTTTGTTTTGATCTGACTCTTTTTTTAGGAGTTGGGGGGTTTTATATTTCTTGACATTGGAGGTGATCGTCTCTTACTAGGTTGCTAGCTACCGCTGCAACCCGGATGTTCCAGTGCCAAGCTATCTGTGGAAAAGAAAAAGAAAAAAGAAAAAAATATCCCGTTTGTGGAGAATAACGTGGTAAAAGTCTATTTTCTTGATTTTCAAGCCAATATATTTTCTTTGTTATTCAAGCCAAAGGGCGGTAAGTTTCCTTTATAGAGGATTCGGACAAGGTGGTTCTAATGGTGTACTTTTTATTTTGATCTGACTCTTTTTTTAGGAGTTGGGGGGTTTTATATTTCTTAACATTGGAGGTGATCGTCTCTTACCAGGTTGCTAGCTACCGCTGCAACCCGGATTTGCTGAAAAGTCAGCTAGAAATGCTTTCGCAAAACTTCATAGTAATATCCAAAAGAAATGTTCCATGCTTAGTGAAAAGCTTCCAAGGTATGGACCGGCAACTGTGGAATAGTTTACAGATGTAATGGGAAACCTTAAACATCACTGTGAATATATGGAGGCATAATTGTCCTTTACTTAGTTTCAGCTTAAATTCGATGATCGAGCCTTTATGTAATCCCTTAATGTAAATTCACATCTATATTTATTTATGAGAGGCAGCCTGGCCGAGTGGTCCAAGACACTGATGTTAGCCACCAGTCTCTTCGGAGGCGTGGGTTCAAATCTTACCGCTGGTATACGATTATGTTTGAAAGACTGCAGTGTGAAAAGACATCAAAAATGCAGTTTTTGGTGGAAAAATTTATTCTCTTTTAGAAATAATTTATTTTAGTTACTATAGATTTTTAACCCAATTAATTTCCTTTAAAATGAGCTATTGAACAACCCTCTACGATGTTCCAGTGCCAAGCTATCTGTGGAAAAGAAAAAAAAAAGAAAAAAGAAAAAAATATCCCGTTTGGGGAGAATAACGTGGTTAAAGTCAATTTTCTTGATTTTCAAGCCAATATATTTCCCTTGCTGTTCAAGCCAAGGGACAGAAAGTTTCCTATACAGGGGTTTCGGACAAGGCGGTTCTAATGGTGTACTTTTTGTTTTGATCTGACTCCTTTGTTAGGAACTATGGGTTTTTATATTTCTTAACATTGGACGTGATCGTCTCTTACTAGGTTGCTAGCTACCGCTGCAACCCGGATTACAAGAAGTTTTTAACCCCATTAACTTTGCTTTAAAATGAGCCATTGAACAACTCTCTACGATGTTCTAGTGCCAAGCTATCTGTTGAATTACTAACCTATACTATAATTAAGTGGCGTATAAAATTTAGTATAGGCAAGAGGTCGTTCTTTATTATAAACTCTAATAATAATTGACAAACACCATTTATGATAAGTTATATCGGTCCTTTATGTAATGATTTTCAAGCCAATATATTTTCTTTGTTATTCAAGCCAAAGGGCGGTAAGTTTCCTTAATAGGGGTTTCGGACAAGGTGGTTCTAATGGTATACTTTTTGTTTTGATCTGACTCTTTTTTTAGGAGTTAGGGGTTTTATATTTCTTTACATTGGAGGTGATTGTCTCTTACTAGGTTGCTAGCTACCGCTGCAACCCGGATAACTGTACTAGCCTATACTATAGTTAAGTGGCCTATAAAATTTAGTATAGGAAAGAGGTCGTTCTTTAATATAATCGTTTTTTAACTATAAATACAAACAGGAAAAAGCCTACGGCTTTTTCTTCTTTTAAGAAGTAAGAGACGAAACTCAAACAATCAAGTAGCTAACTAAGTCCAATGTATGGAATGGTTTGTTATTTCAGTGATTTACTAACCTATACTATAGTTAAGTGGCCTATATAATTTAGTATAGGCAAGAGGTCGTTCTTTATTATAAAAAGAGAAAAAAAATACCCCGTTTAGGCAGAATGTTGTAGTAGCTGCCACTTTTCTTGATTTTTTAGTACTGATTTTTTAACTTGTGTGTAGCTTGCTTTGATCTAACCATTATGTATGAGACCATTTACAGTTTTGACGTTTCTTATATAGTAATTATGACGTCACTGCATTAAAAATACAGTTTTTATTGGAAAAATTTATTCTCTTTTAGAAATAATTTATTTTAGTTACTATAGATTTTTAACCCAATTAATTTCCTTTAAAATGAGCTATTGAACAACCCTCTACGATGTTCCAGTGCCAAGCTATCTCTGGATACAAAAAAGAAAAAAAAAAGAAAAAAATATCTCGTTTGGGGAGAATAACGTGGTTAAAGTCAATTTTCTCGATTTTCAAGCCAATATATTTCCCTTGCTGTTCAAGCCAAGGGACAGAAAGTTTCCTATACAGGGGTTTCGGACAAGGCGGTTCTAATGGTGTACTTTTTGTTTTGATCTGACTCCTGCTTTAGGAGCTATGGGTTTTTATATTTCTTAACATTGGACGTGATCGTCTCTTACTAGGTTGCTAGCTACCGCTGCAACCCGGATAGTTGAACCAGGTGTACTTGTACTTGCAGTTGTGGTACCTGGTGTAATTATAGTAGAACCAGGTGCACTTGTACTTGTAACAGGTGTAGTATTTCTTGTGGCAGTTGTGATACCTGTAGCAGTTGCGGTACTTGTATTAGTTGTTCCAGCTGTAAGTCTGTTGAAAAAATTTTAATGTGAAATGCCGTAACGAGTCAATTGAAGCAAGAGGAGAACCAGACTAATTTTAAAACTTTCAGTTTTTTTTCTGGGTTTAGTTAAAAAATGAAAATTGTTGATGAGACACCATAATAATTTTTGCATTTTACAGTTAGATAAAATTATTTAGTTTAAATTTTTCAGGAATTAATCTAGTTTTATTTGACAAAAAAGATCTTTTACAAGGAATCAGGCAGCTAACAAAGTCCAACATAAGCGATGGTATGTTCTTTGAATGATCGTCTTTTAATGTAATTTTAAAAATAATTTATTTTATAATTAAAAAAGGTGTTTAACCCCATTAATTTTCTTTAAAATGAGCCATTAAACAACTCTCTACGATGTTCCATTGCCAAGCTATCTGTGGAATTACTAACCTATACTATAATTAAGTGGCGTATAAAATTTAGTATAGGCAAAAGGTCGTTCTTTATTATAACCGTTTGTGGAGAATAACGTGGTAAAAGTCAATTTTCTTGATTTCCAAGCCAATATATTTTCTTTGTTATTCAAGCCAAAGGGCGGTAAGTTTCCTTTATAGAGGATTCGGACAAGGTGGTTCTAATGGTGTACTTTTTGTTTTGATCTGACTCTTTTTTTAGGGGTTTGGGGGGTTTTATATTTCTTAACATTGGAGGTGATCGTCTCTTACTAGGTTGCTAGCTACCGCTGCAACCCGGATTACTACGAACTGTTTGATTATAATTAACCAGAACAATTCCTTTTATAATTTTTTGTGTATTAACGAAATTATTATCATGTCTGATATGTAATTTATATGTGACATGTCTTTGGTAGTCTAATGGTAAGCATACACACTTGTCAGGAGGAAAAACGGCCTTCGATTCCCCGTCGGGGAGAATTTTTAATACGTTGAATTAATAGTAATATCTTTTAAATTTAAATTTAAAAAAGAAACTCGTTTTAGTTACATCCTAGCTAAAATACTTAAGACAATATAAATGAGCCACAGGGTTCAGTTTCTCTGGGCTTTAGTTCGTTCTTTACTATGTTATTACTAGCTTTTAGTCTCCTTATGGGTTTTTCTATTCATTCTTTACTTTAAACATATCGATCCTTTATGTAAAATATCTGCTGAATTACTAACCTATGCTATAATTAAGTGGCGTATAAAATTTAGTATTGGCAAGAGGTCGTTCTTTATTATAATGCAACCCGGATTCAAAATTGAATTAGTTACTATGGCCTAGAGTTAGTTCTTTAAGGTATCTTAACAATTTATTTTATAATAATAATTATATTTTTAATTACAAAAGGTTTCTAAATACAGCAATTTCCTTTAAAATGATCCATTACACAGCTCTTTATTATGACCGCGAACTGTTTGATTTAATACCTCAGTTACTATGGGCTACAGTTCGTTCCTTATAAAGTAATTAAAAAAAAATTACTGCATTTTACGTAATAATGGATAATTATATAAAAAAACCTAATTAACAAATACCATTTATGATGAACTATATTGGTCCTTAATGTAAAATCTTCGAACGTTTGAACCTTTTATAATTTATAATGATGTATAATATTAATATAAATACTGTAATCTTAACTATAGTGAAGTTGCGTATGCAAGTTAGCATATGGAAGAGTTCGATCTTTATTATAATGTACAAATATCAAATATCCTTGAAAAGACTGCAGTATTAAAAGACATCAAAAATGCAGTTTTAAGTGGAAAAATTTATTCTCTCTTAGAAATAATGTATTTTAGTTACCAAAGATTTATAACCCAATTAATTTCCTTTAAAATGAGCCATTGAAAAACTCTACGATGTTCCAGTGCCAAGCTATCTGTAATAAGAAAAGAAAAGGGAAAGAAAAAAAATATTCGGTGTGTGTAGAATAACGTGGTTAAAGTCATTTTTTGAGTTTCAAGCCAATATATTTCCCTTGCTGTTCAAGCCAAATAACAAAAAGTTTCATATACAGGGGTTTTGGACAAGGCGGTTCTAATGGTGTAGTTTTTGTTTTGATATCACTCTTTTTCTCAGGAGTTATGGGTTTTATATTTCTTAACATTGACATGAGCGTCTTTTACTAGGTTGTAAGCTACCGCTGCAACCCGGACTAGGTTTCAGCCATCTCTACAGCCATGATACTGATAGAAATTACATAATACGTATTTATGCTTCAGTTAACATGGGCAAGGTGTCGTTCTTTATTGTAAGTCTCTTACTAGGTAGCTAGCTACCGCTGCAACCCGGATTATTACGTCACATATGGTTATCTTTTAATGTATTATTACAAACAGGAAAAAGCCTACGGCTTTTTCTTCTTTGGAATAGTAAGAGACGAACCTCAAAGAATCAGGCAGCTAACTAAGTCCAATATAAGCAATTGTTTGTTCTTCTAATGATCATCTTTTAATTTGGCGTGTCTTACTAGGTTGCTAGCTACCACTTAAACCCGGATTATGTAATAGGTTGCTAGCTACCGCTGCAACCTAGATATTCTTATTTCTTCTACTATGGGCTAAGGTTCGTTCTTCATGTAAAACCAGCAAAACATTTTTTAAGCCTGATGAAGATTTAACTAATGTGTCAAAAGTAAGGTTGCCTGTCGACTATTTTGTTTTGGCCTTATTATAATTGGTATGGTGAAATAATAATATGCATATGGCTCTTAAATCATACTTCTTTATGGTTCCATATGGTCTAGTGGCTAGGATAGTTAACTTTCACTTAACAGGCTCGGGTTCGATTCCCGGTGTGGGAAAATTTTAAACTCTATAATCTTCGAACATTTGAACCTTTTATAATTTATAATGATGTATAATATAAATACTGTAATCTTAACTATAGTGAAGTTGCGTATGCAAGTTAGCATATGGAAGAGTTCGATCTTTATTATAATAACGTGGTAAAAGTCAATTTTCGTGATTTTCAAGCCAATATATATTCTTTGTTATTCAAGCCAAAGGGCGGTAAGTTTCCCTTATAGGAATTTTGGACAAGGCGATTCTAATGGTGTACTTTTTGTTTTGATCTGACTCTTTTTTTAGGAGTTATGGGTTTTTATATTTCTTAACATTGGACGTGATCGTCTCTTACTAGGTTGCTAGCTACCGCTGCAACCCGGATTATGTATTCACGAATGAGACCATTTACAGTTTTGACGTTTCTTATATAGTAATTATGACGTCACTGCATCAAAAATACAGTTTTTATTGGAAAAATTTATTCTCTTTTAGAATTAATTTATTTTAGTTACTATAGATTTTTAACCCAATTAATTTACTTTAAAATGAGCTATTAAACAACCCTCTACGATGTTCCAGTGCCAAGCTATCTCTGGATACAAAAGAAAAAAAAAAGAAAAAATATCCCGTTTGGGGAGAATAACGTGGTTAAAGTCAATTTTCTTGATTTTCAAGCCAATATATTTCCCTTGCTGTTCAAGCCAAGGGACAGAAAGTTTCCTATACAGGGGTTTCGGACAAGGCGGTTCTAATGGTGTACTTTTTGTTTTGATCTGACTCCTTTTTTAGGAGCTATGGGTTTTTATATTTCTTAACATTGGACGTGATCGTCTCTTACTAGGTTGCTAGCTACCGCTGCAACCCGGATACTAACTACATCCAACGAATATGACGTCATTTATCAATATTGTATATAAAGAATTAAGTTTTTCGTAAAAAATAATTAATTAAAAAAAATTAAGTACAAATAGCGCTAGATCTAGAGATTTCCTTTAAAGTGAGCCATTGAACAACTCTCTACGATGTTCCAGTGCCAAGCTATCTGTGGAAAAGAAGAAAGAAAGAAAAAAAATTACCGTTTGGGGAGAATAACGTGGTTGAAGTCAATTTTCTTGATTTTCAAGCCAATATATTTTCTTTGTTATTCAAGCCAAAGGGCGGTAAGTTTCCTTTATAGGGGTTTCGGACAAGGCGGTTCTAATGGTGTACTTTTTGTTTTGATCTGACTCCTTTGTTAAGAACTATGGGTTTTCATATTTCTTAACATTGGACGTGATCGTCTCTTACTAGGTTGCTAGCTACCGCTGCAACCCGGATTCATCGATATATACTAGCAAAACGTTTTTTAAGTCTATTGAAGATCTAATTTTTTTAGGAGTTAGGGGTTTTATATTTCTTAACATTGGACGTGATCGTCTCTTACTAAGTTGCTAGCTACCGCTGCAACCCGGATTAAATCCTGCAATGTGAGTTCGAATATCGGTGGAGCGTTTTTTAATTTTAAAATTAACTATACCGATCGTTTATATAACTGAACAGTTAGTACAGGCAAGAGTTTGTTCTTTATTATAATTAGAAATAATTTATTTTAGTTACAAAAGATTTTTGACCCCATTAATTTTCTTTAAAATGAGCCATTGAAAAACTCTCTACGATATTACAATGCCAAGCTATCTGTGGAAAATAAATAAAAAACAAAAAAAAATATCCCGTTTAGGCAGAATGTTGTAGTAGCGGCCACTTTTAGTAGCGGCCACTTTTCTTGATTTTCAAGCCAAAATATTTCCCTTGCTGTTCAAGCCAAGGGACAGAAAGTTTCCTATATAGGGGTTTCGAACAAGGCAGTTCTAATGGTGTACTTTTTCTTTTGGTCTGACTCCTTTTTTTTAGGTTTTATGGGTTTTTATATTTCTTTTCATTGGACGTGATCGTCTCATACTAGGCTGCTAGCTACCGCTGCAACCCAGATTCCTTGTTATTCAAGCCAAGGGCCGGTAAGTTTTCTATATAGAGGTTTTTAAACAAGGTGATTCTAAGACTATACTTCTTGTTTTGATCTTAATCTTTTTTCAGGAGTTATGGGTTACTTTAGTTTTCACTATGGGGCGTGATCGTCTCTTACTAGGTTGCTAGCTACCACTGCAACCTGGGGGCCAAGCTATCTGTAGAATTACTAACCTATACTATAATTAAGTAGCGTATAAAATTTAGTATAGGCGAGAGGTCGTTCTTTATTGTAAAATTACTAGGTTGCTAGCTACCGCTGCAACCCGGACTACTGCTGCAACCCGGATATCAAGCCAAAGAACGGTAAGTTTGTTTTATAGAAGTTTTGGACAAGGCAGTTCCTATAGTTTACTGTTTGTTTTGATCTGAAACTTTTTTCAGGAGTTATGGGTTACTTTAGTATTTATTATAGTGCGTGATCGTCTCTTACTAGTTTGCTAGCTACCGCTGCAACCCGGATGATTACAAACAGGAAAAAGCCTACGGCTATTTCTTCTTTAAAATAGTAAGAGACTAGCGTCAAATAATCAAGTAGCGAACTAAATCCAATGTATGTAATGGGTTTTTATTCCAATGATCGTCTTTTAATGGAAAATTTTAATATATTGACCTTAAATATAACTGTACTAGACTATACTATACGTAAGTGGCCTATAAAAATTTAGTGTAGCCAAGAGGTCGTTCTTTACTGTATTTTCTATTCATTCTTTACTTTAAACATATCGATCCTTTATGTAAATAAAATGAGTTATTAAACGTAAACTCAACCATTAACCATTAATAATAACCTGGTTACAAACAGGAAAAAGCCTATGGCTTTTTCTTCTTTCAAATAGTAAGAGACGAACCTCAAACAATCAAGTGTCTAACTAGTTCCAATGTACACAATGGTTTGATATTCCAATGATAGTCTTTTAATTTCTTTTCAACACATTGTAAACAGTAACCTTTGATTACTGTAAGCATCATCTATGTAATGGTTCCTTATAACACTTCAGTTACTATGGACTAAAGATCGTTCTTTAATGTAACTATCGCTGCAACCCGGATTACTATGGCCTTGAATTTGTTCTTTACCATAATAAGTTACTATGGGTTACAGTTCGTTCCTTATTGTAATTTCAGGAGTTATGGGTTACTTTAGTTTCTACTATGGGGCGTGATCGTCTCTTACTAGGTTGCTAGCTACCGCTGCAAGCCGGATTGTTGTTTAAGCAAAGAGACTCCGGGTTACAGCTGCCGTTGCAACCCGGATACCGCTGCAATCTGGATAGCTTGCAGCTACCCCTTGAACCAGCATATATCAGTTACTATGGGTGAAAGATCGTTCTTTACTGTATCAAATCTTACCGCTGGTATACGATTATGTTTGAAAGACTGCAGTGTGAAAAGACATCAAAAATGCAGTTTTTGGTGGAAAAATTTATTCTCTTTTAGAAATAATTTATTTTAGTTACTATAGATTTTTAACCCAATTAATTTCCTTTAAAATGAGCTATTGAACAACTCTCTACGATGTTCCAGTGCCAAGCTATCTGTGGATACAAAAGAAAAGAGAATAAAAATATCCCGTTTAGGCAGAATGTTGTAGTAGCTGCCACTTTTCTTGATTTTCAAGCCAATATATTTTCTTTGTTATTCAAGCCAAAGGGCGGTAAGTTTCCTTTATAGGGGTTTCGGACAAGGCGGTTCTAATGGTGTACTTTTTGTTTTTATCTGACTCCTTTTTTAGGAGCTATAGGTTTTTATATTTCTTAACATTGGACGTGATCGTCTCTTACTAGGTTGCTAGCTACCGCTGCAGCCCGGATAACTAGCGGATAGGATAGCTGGCTCGCACCTATCAGGCCCGGGTTCGAATTCGGGTATGGGAAAATTTTTAACTGTATAATCTTCGAACATTAGAAGCTCTAAATCTTTTATAATTTATAATGAACCACATCGATCCTTTATGAACTTCAATTACTATGGAAGAAAGTTCGTTCTTTAATGTAAAACCACTAACTGTTTCATTGATTCTACTTCAAAAATTATTTGTGCTAATTTCAAATGGTTTTAAAATTCATCAATTTCCTTTAAAATGAGCCAGTCGAATATTTTGATGGTGTTATTCTTATATCGTAATGCTTGTGTTATCTTATCTTTTAGTTACTATGTGACATGGTTTGTTCTTTACTAAGTTTCTAGTCTTCTACTAGGTTTTATAATTGCAAATCAAACTAAGTCTAATATGTCCCATGGCTTGTTCCTTATTAGGTTTATGATCCCGATGAAAATTACATAATCCCCATTTATTTTCCAGTTAACATTGGTTAGATGCCGTTCTTTACTATAAAAACTAATTCCAATGTGTGCAATGGTTTGATATTCCAATGCTTGACTTTTAATGTAAAAATTTGGTCAAAAATGCGTTCTTGACTATAAAACTTTACTAACCTATACTATAGTTAAGTGGCCTATAAAATTTAGTATAGGCGAGAGGTCGTTCTTTATTATACATTTTTTGCAAAAAAAACTGATTCTGTTTTAAAAATAATTTGTTTTAATTACAAAAGGTTATTAACCCCGTTAATTTTCTTTAAAATGAGCCATTGAACAACTCTCTACGACGTTCCAGTGCCAGCTATCTGTGGAAGTACTAACCTATACTATAATTAAGTGGCGGATAAAATTTAGTTTAGACAAGAGGTCGTTCTTTATTTACATGATAGAAATTACATAACCCCTATTTATGTTTCAGTTAACATGGGCTAAGTGTCGTTCTTTATTGTAATAGGAGCTTGAAACTTCTATAGTAGGGTTCTCTGATACGCTGAGTCTTATGGTGTGATTTTCATTAAAGTTCTATGACAATTAGAGGTTGTTTCCCCCTCTTTTCGAAAATAAGGCACATTTTCTCAGGGTTGATGGGTAAAGGCACATTTTGATGGGTAAAACTAAACTTCATGAAACTTAAATATTTGAAATCAGCATAAAAATTGATTCTTTTGATATATCTATTGGTATCAAAATTCCGTTTTTTAGAGTTTCGGTTACTATTGAACTGGGTCACTCCTTACTTACAGTTCGTTACCGCGAACTGTTTGACTAACCCTAGCCTTTCAGCTTTTTTAATCTCAAACTTTTTTTTTTACATTTATAAGATTCTTACATTCCTTTCTCTCTCTCTTTTTATCTGATATAGTTGTTGAAAATCATCTCCTTCTTCATTTAAATGCAATACATTCAGTGCCTCCCAAAGTTCTTCCCTTTCATTCCTACACTCCTCATCATAGAATGTCCTAATAGCCTGGTTCCCTCTATTTTTGCATATTTTCTCTCTCGCACCGTAAATTACACTAACCAAAATTTCTAGCCCTGAATCGACATTACCTTTTTAGGCTGATTCTAGACTTTTATCCAGTAGATCCTTATTACTTAACTCCTTCATAAATTCTTCAAATTTACTCTTATCATCTTCCTTCACTATTAGTCTTGTATGAGACTAATTAGATCCCTGGATGAGGTCTACTTTTGCTTCTATGCTGCTTAATTGTTGGTGCTGCTTCCACGACCCCCTAAATTTGCATTAATAGGAAACTGATCGGACCCTACGACCATTAATATACCAAAATCTACCCCCCTTTCACTCAGAGAAAGACTAGTTAAAATGTAATCAATTATGCTTGGAGAATGCCCCGACAAACAAGTAAACTCTCCCAGACTCTTATCTTTCCAAATCTACCATTTAATATCATTAAATTTTTATACCTACAAAATTCTAATAAATTTACCCCAGTTATTTCTACGACGGTTGTGGTCCCTACTTGTCCTCTGTGGGAGAGTCGTAAAAATATCATCTAAATTAACAGTGGATCTAACTATGATTCGAAAACTTCCTTGAAAAATTACGTTTTTCATGTTCTAAAATTGAACATGTGTCCTATTCCGGAAAAGAGCTTGTTTCTGGGGGAATATAAACTAAGCTAAACCAAGTTACAAGATTTACTTTTCAACCTATACATCTTTGTAGTCGCACTAAAATTCTTGGTAACTAACGTTGCTACGCCGCCATATGTTCTTCCATTTTTGGATTGTTTTCTATGCACTCCGTAACACTCGTATCCCTTAAACACTTTTGGTTTCTTTTTGCCACGTTTCAACTAAGCATGCTAAGTAAATTTTTCTTTGTTGTTTTGCTAATAAATGTTCCCATTTTTCACTGCTTACCCCTTGGATGTTCCAATGCACTAGTTTGAAGTTCGTTTTATATCCATGGCCCAACTTACCCTGGGTATCTACAACCAAACGACTGCCAGAACACGAGCCCCAAGTTTACACTTTTGTCCCTGACCCAGATGGCTGCTAATATAGCATATAATTATTATGTTCCCCTTTCAATCCTTTGTTGTAATTTTCAATCGCTGCCTCCACCTCCTCTTTACCTAGAGTTTCACTTGCAATTTTTGTGCGGTATCAACATGTCCAAATCTGATGTATAAAGCTGGGGGTATTGATCTTGTTACGCAAATATCCACTGGCTTGACGTCTTTTTCAATTAAAATGTTCTTTCTCGGTAAAAGCTTTTTCCTCGCCTCCCTCACTGCCTGCGGAGCATCATCAGCTATGAAAACTTTCGTAAAAATTACTTCTTTTTTGTTTTTTAACCTTTCCGTGTTTTCAAAATCATGGTTCTTGTTTCCAAATTCTCTATTTCCATAACTATAAATTTCTATTCTTTATTTATATATTTTACACCATATCTGAAGACCAGGGCCATGTCCAGACCATCCGTTACTAACTTCTCAAATCCCATTTTTGCTTCTTTTTCATCGTTCACTCCCATGTTCTAAATAGTAACTATCGCCATGATTTAGTTCTTTACCATGTCGTAACAATTTGTTTTATAATAATAATTAAGTTCGTTAATTACAAAAGGTTTCTATATACAGCAGTTTTCTTTAAAATGAGCCATTACACAGCTCTTTATTATGACCACGAACTGTTTGATTTAATACTTAAGTTACTATGGGTTCAGTTCGTTCCTTATTGTAATTTTGTTAGGAGTTAGGGGTTTTTATATTTCTTAGCATTGGACGTGATCGTCTCTTACTAGGTTGCTAGCTACCGCTACAACCCGGATGCTAGCTACCGCTGCAACCCGGATTTCTTAACATTGGACTGATCGTCTCTTGCTAGGTTGCTAGCTACCGCTGCAACCCAGATTCTATGCTATATGATTACAAACAGGAAAAAGCCTACGGCTTTTTCTTCTTTGAAATTGTAATGCTAGCTACCGCTGCAACCCGGATTTCTTAACATTGGACTGATCGTCTCTTGCTAGGTTGCTAGCTACCGCTGCAACCCAGATTCTATGCTATATGATTACAAACAGGAAAAAGCCTACGGCTTTTTCTTCTTTGAAATAGTAAGAGACGAACCTCAAACAATCAAGTTGCTAACTAAGTCCAAAGTCTGCAATGGTTTGTTATTGCAATGATCGTCCCTTAATGTAACACCATAGACCTCTTTTTCTTTTCCCTGTTGCATCAGTTACTACGAGATAGACTTCGGTCCTTACTGTAATATATTTCTTAGCATTGGACTGATCGTCTCTTACTAGGTTGCTAGCTACTGCTGCAACCCAAATTCACATATATATTTATGAGAAGCAGCCTGGCCGAGTGGTCCAAGGCACTAGTGTTAGCCACCAGTCTCTTCGGAGGCATGGGTTCAAATCTTACCGCTGGTATACGATTATGTTTGAAAGACTGCAGTGTGAAAAGACATCAAAAATGCAGTTTTTGGTAGAAAAATTTATTCTCTTTTAGAAATAATTTATTTTAGTTACTATAGATTTGTAACCCAATTAATTTCATTTAAAATGAGCTATTGAACAACTCTCTACGATGTTCCAGTGCCAAGCTATCTCTGGAAACAAAAGAAAAAAAATATCCCGTTTAGGCAGAATGCTGTAGTAGCTGCCACTTTTCTTGATTTTCAAGCCAATATATTTCCCTTGCTGTTCAAGCCAAGGGACAGAAAATTTAAGATACAGGGGTTTTGGATAAGGCGGTTCTAATGGTGTACTTTTTGTTTTGATCTGACTCCTTTTTTAGGAGCTATGGGTTTTTATATTTCTTAACATTGGACGTGATCGTCTCTTACTAGGTTGCTAGCTACCGCTGCAACCCGGATTAGGAGCTATGGGTTTTTATATTTCTTAACATTGGACGTGATCGTCTCTTACTAGGTTGCTAGCTACCGCTGCAACCCAGATCAGACAGCAAACTAGGTTTATAATTTGTTCTTTAACATAAACTTCATTAATCGGATATTTTAATATATCCTATATGGTCTAGAGGTTGGGATAGCTCTCACTCAGTTGGCTTGAGTTCAATTCCCGTATGGGAAATTTTTACTTATGATGATTTCTTAAGAAACATAATTAAAATGTCTTAATGTAATAAAAATAATTTGTTTGAATTACAAAAGGTTTTTGATCCCATTAATTTCCTTTAAAATGAGCCATTGAACAACTCTTCGATGTTCCAGTGCAAAGCTATCGGTTGAATTACTAACCTATACTATAATTAAGTTGCGTATAAAATTTAGTATAGGCAAGAGGTCGTTCTTTATTATAAAAAAGTTTCCTATACAGGGGTTTCGGAAAAGACGGTTCTAATGGTGTACTTTTTGTTTTGATCTGACTCCTTTTTTAGAAACTATGGGTTTTTATATTTCTTTACATTGGACGTGATGGTCTCTTACTAGGTTGCTAGCTACCGCTGCAACCCGGATTAAGTGGCGTATAAAATTTAGTACAGGCAAGAGGTCGTTCTTCATTATACCACTGCAACCCGGACTACCGCTGCAACCCAGATTGACAAATCAGATTATGTAAACCCTGATTACAAACAGGAAAAAGCCTACGGCTTTTTCTTCTCAGGAGTAGTAAGAGACGACTCTTAAAGAATCATGCAGCTAACTAAGTCCAATGTATGCAATAGTTTGTTATTCCAACGATTGTCTTTTAATGTGACTACCATTGCAAGTTTCCTATACAGGTATTTTGGACAAGGTGGTTCTAAGGGTTACTTTTTGTTTTGATTTGACTCTTTTTTTTAGGAGTTATGGGTTTTTATATTTCTTAACATTGGACGTGATCGTCTCTTACTAGGTTGCTAGCTACCGCTGCAACCCGGAGCTAGCTACCGCTTTAACCCACATCAATGCTACGAATTGACTTCGGTCCTTGCTGTTAATTTTTTTTTAGAATTGTGGAATGATTGCATTAAATCAAAATGATATTCCAAGAAAGATGCAATACGATATTAATTTTCAAGAGAACAAGTTGCTTTATTCAACAAATGGCCTAAATCTTAAAGGCAAAGTCAGTATGATAATATGGTACCCTCTTTATAGAGTGATTTAAATAACTACTACATGAGATCCTCTTGACTAACACCATTTATGATCGATCCTTATGTCCTACTACACAAGTTTGTATAGGCAAGAGTTCGTTCTTTATTGTAAATATCCGTCGGATAGAGCTTGCAGATATCAGGATGACATTGCCAAGTAACCTGCTGCCCAATTTTTGTTTTTGAATGTTTACTCAGATTGTTATAGGTGACTTCAGCCATCATAATTTCCTTGTCAGATCTAGTTTCAGAGCATTTTTCAATAGTTGTCTTGTACTTTTCAGGACAGTTTGTTCTACAACACAGAGCATTTTTTGCCAAATATTCAGTAGAACTAAAAGAACTGTTTAAAACACAGTTAGAAATACTTTTTTCTTGAGGTGTTCCAGGAATTTGCTCTTAATCATTAGTCTTACAAAGACATATACTAGTAACCCTAACAGGTTCGTTTTCGTCATAATTAAAAAACATTGCTTTTCCTTCGCTGTTGATAGGTATGCTTGTATATATATTTTTATTGCTGCTACATAAACTGCAATTGCTCCTTCCAAAATCAATATACAAATTTTCTAAGACGTATGCCTCTTTATAATCACTGTGTTGTCGAATATTTTCTATTGCATCTATAAACTAATCCGCAGTTACCAATCCATACCTTGGAAGCTTTTCATTAAACTGACAACATTTCTTTTGGATATTACTATGAAGTTTTGCCAGAGCATTTCTAGCCGACTTTTCAACAGCATCCGCTCTTCCAAAGAGAATTTTAATCTGTAATTTTGAATGCTTTTTGTGATCCTGGTTAAACATGCGTAAAATGTTTCTCAATTTACGAAGGTCAGCCTGCATTTTTGCCATCTTCTTGTATTTCTGAATGTAATTTTTCCCTTTGTCCTTATGCGTTCTTCGGTACAGCCTCGCAGAGAATTTAATTTTTTTCATTATAGCTTTTGTCACCCCAGTAACGCTCCTTGATGTTTTGTTTGGCTCTCTCAATTTTTACTTCTCGATACACCTGGTCAGTTGAATACCTTTGCTTTTCTTTTTTCTTATATTTGATTCGGTAATCTTCATCATTGTGATAACGCTCCTTGATCTTTTGTCTAGCCTTCTCAATTGTTGCTTCTCAGTAATCTTCATCATTACCATACCGTTCAGGTGAATCTTTTGTTTGGCTGTCTCAATTTTCGCATGTCTATAATCTTCATCATTGTGATAACACATCTTGCTGTTTTGTTTTGCTCTCTCTATTTTCACTTCTCGATACGCCTGGTCGGTTGAATACCTTTACTTTTCTCTTTTAAGATACTAGCTCTGTTGTTTGTGTAGTACTGTTTTTTCAACTTGCGTGTAGCTTGCTTTGCTCTAACCATTATGTAATCATGAATGAGACCATTTACATCTTTGTCGTTCTTAAATAGTAAAGCTACTGCTGCAACCCTGATTCTAACAGCAAAAAGCCTATGGATTTTTCTTAATTGGAATAGTAATAGATGAACCTCAGCATGGCACTATACCCCAGACAAGTAACTTTTCAAAAGATGCTTGTATTATCAAGCATCTTTTAAATTAAAGTAACTTTTAGTTACTATGTGCCGTCGCTTGTTCTTTACTAGGTTTCAGCTATATCCGGTGAAACTTGCATAGTCCCCATTTATAATGAGCTATTTCGATGCTTTATGTAATGTAATTTTAGTTATCTCTACAACCATGACACAGACGAATCCTACATAATCCACACTTATCATGAACTATACCGATACTACATGTGGCCATAACTTTTCAAAAGATGCTTGTATTATCTTAACTTTTAGTTACTGTGTGCTATGATTTGTTCTTTACTAGGTTTCAGCTATATCCCTTGAAACTTACAGGGTCCCCATTTATAATGAAGTATACCCATCCTTTATGTAAACTAAACTTAACGAAACTTATAAATTTAAAATGAGCATAAAAATCTGATTCTTTTGATGTATTGATTGGTATCAAAATTGGTATCAGTTTTTTAGAGTTTCGGTTATTATTGAGACGAGTCGCTCATACTATAGAGTTCGTTACCACAAACTGTTTGAAAATATTATTCTTTCTTTAGTATAATAATTAACTGTTTCGATCCTTTATGTAAATACTTGCCAAATTCACATTTATAGTATCGACCCTTTAAAATTTTAAAAAGAAACCCGTTTTAGTTACTTAAAGGCTAAAATAATGAGGATAATATGGATAAACCACAGTGGTCAGTTCCTTTGGTCTTGAGTTTGCTCTTTACTCTAACATATATATTAAACTAGATCGATCCTTTATGTAAACTAGATCGATCCTTTATGTAATTTTAGAAATAATTTATTTTAGTTACTATAGATTTTTAACCCAATTAATTTCCTTTAAAATGAGCCAGCCATTGAACAACTCTCTACGATGTTCCAGTGCCAAGCTATCTCTGGAAACAAAAAAAAAAGAAAAAAAGAAGAAAAAAATATCCCGTTTAGTCAGAATGTTGTAGTAGCTGCCACTTTTCTTGATTTTCAGGCCAATATATTTCCCTTGCTGTTCAAGCGAAGGCACAGAAAGTTTACTATACAGGGTTTTCGGACAAGGCGGTTCTAATGGTGTACTTTTGAATTTGATCTGACTCCTTTTTTAGGAACCATGGGCTTTTATATTTCTTAACATTGGACGTGATCGTCTCTTACTAGGTTGCTAGCTACCGCTGCAACCCGGATTACAAAGCTCTTTATTATACTTAAGTTACTATAGGTAGCTAGCTACCACTGAAACCTGGATGAAATCTCTTCTTTTTTTGATGTGAAATTACAAACAGGAAAAAGCCTATGGCTTTTTCTTAATATGAATAGTAACAAACGACCTGGCTATAAACTATGATTATGACATCACTGATCAATCTTTAACATGAAATGTTCTTTACTGTAATGGTTTGTTCTTTTCTTCAGCCATCTTTACAGCCATGATACTGATGGAAATTACATAATCCCTATTTATGTTTCAGTTAACATGGGCTAGGTGTCGTTCTTTATTGTAAAATTTTTATGTCACGTCGCTAATTAAGTCATATATGGTTATTAGTACACAATAGGTTTTAGATATTACGTCATGTCACTTATTACGTTATATATGGTTATTAGTAGATAATCGGTAAAATATTCGTTCTTTATTGTAATTGTTTTAATTACAAGAAGTTTTTAACCCCATTAATTTTCTTTAAAATGAGCCATTGAACAACTCTCTACGATGTTCCAGTACCAAGCTATCTATTGAATTACTAACCTATACTATAATTAAGTGGCGTATAAAATTTAGTATAGGCAAGAGGTCGTTCTTTATTATAAAACTATTTTTAGGAGTTTTGTTATATTTCTTAGCATTGGACTGATCGTCTCTTACTAGGTTGCTAGCTACTGCTGCAACCCAAATTCACATATATATTTATTTATGAGAGGCAGCCTGGCCGAGTGGTCCAAGGCACTGGTGCTAGCCACCAGTCTCTTCGGAGGCGTGGGTTCAAATCTTACCGCTGGTATGCGATTATGTTTGAAAGACTGCAGTGTGAAAAGACATCGAAAATGCAGTTTTTGGTGGAAAAATTTATTCTCTTTTAGAAATAATTTATTTTAGTTACTATAGATTTTTAACCCAATTAATTTCCTTTAAAATGAGCTATTGAACGACTATCTACGATGTTCCAGTGCCAAGCTATCTCTGGATACAAAAAAAGAAAAGAGAAAAAAATATCCCGTTTGGGGAGAATAACGTGGTTAAAGTCAATTTTCTTGAATTTCAAGCCAATATATTTCCTTTGCTGTTCAAGCCAAGGGACAGAAAGTTTCCTATACAGGGGTTTCGGACAAGGCAGTTCTAATGGTGTACTTTTATTTGATCTGACTCCTCTGTTAGGAGCTATGGGTTTTTATATTTCTTAACATTGGACGTGATCGTCTCTTACTACGTTGCTAGCTACCGCTGCAACCCGGATAATCACACTGAAATACAATACGGGATAAGTCCTTTGCAATTCCTCTTCGGATATATTTGCTGATGCTCAGACATTTTAAAAAGTTATCCACTTTATATCTCCTTTCATTATTTTGTATTCTTTCGTAGATTACCTGTTAATACCCTTGAGACTACGTGTCAAGTATCAAAAAACCTATCAAAAATCAAAACTAATTTTGAAATTTCTAGGTACTTTTCTAGAAAAAAACACTTGAATATTTTAAAATTAGTTTATTTATTGCTAGGTTCTAACTACACGATAACTGATTTTGTGGGAATGAGTTTAAAAATTCATAAATAAAGGATAGATACAGTTCATTATAAATAGACCATATGCTAGTTGCTAGTGTCAACGGATCTAGCTGAAATATAGTAAAAAAACAACAAACAAGAGCACATAGTAAATAGAATCGATTGTTTTCCGAAAAACTGCATTTTTGTACAACACTGTAATAGCGAATGGTATGAACATCATCTTGAATATGAACATCGAAATAATATTTTAACATAATCAAAAGCATGGAGAAATAGTTATCTAAAATACATTAACTCCTCGAGAGTTATAATAAAAAATCTGATGAGTGAATTGAAACTAGAGTAATTCCTGGAAATTTGAAATGAAATAATTTTATATTATGAATTACTAAAATTATTATGTAAACTTCAAAAGTATTTAAGGTATCTGAACAATAATTTTCATTTTTTAATTAAAACCAAAAAAGTACTTAAAAATTTACAAATTAGTTTTGATTTTTCATAGGTTTTTGATACTTGACACGTGGTTTTATGGGTAATTTCTGAAAGAACACAAAAAAAATGAAAGGAGATACAGTTGCATATAAAGTGTTGCATAAATGGCTGAATATCAGCAAATGTATCCGAAGAGGATTTGCAAAGATCTTAACCCGTATTGTGTTTCAGTGTGATATAACTAAACAGGGGGTGAGACAAATAACAACATTAAACCTGATAAGTTCAGCAATTATGACAATTTTAGTTATATTTTATATTTGTTATAGTACTGTTTTTTTAACTTGCGTGTAGCTTGCTTCGATTTAACCATTATGTAATCATGAATGAGACCATTTAGATCTTTGTCGCTTTTTATATAGTAATTATGACGTCGTGGCGTAATGATTTTATTTCATTACGTCATGGCGTAATGATATTATTTCATGAAGTCTTCAGAAATAACAAAATAATGTCGTGTTTTTTCTATTCACGTCATATCTCTAATAAAACTATGACGACATTCAATATTTATCTAGTAGGGTTTCAGACAAGGTGGTTCTAATTATGTACTTTTGTCTTGATCTGACTCTATTTTTAAGAGTTCTGGGTTTTTATATTGCTTAGCATTGGACTGATTGTCTCTTACTAGGTTGCTAGGTACCGCTGCAACCCGGATTCTATGCTATATGACTACAAACAGGAAAAAGCCTGTGGCTTTTTCTTCTTTGAAATAGTAAGAGACGAACCTCAAGCAATCAAGTAGCTAACTAAGTCCAAAGTGTGCAATGGTTTTTTATCGTCTCTTAATGTAATGTTCAAGTGCCAAACTATTGGTGGAAAAGAAAAAAGAAAAAATATGCCGTTTGTGGAGAATAACGTGGTTAAAGTCAATTTTCTTGATTGTGAAGCCAATATATTTTCTTTGTCATTCAAGCCAAAGGGCGGTAAATTTCCTTTTTAGGGGTTTCGGACAAGGCGGTTCTAATGGTGTACTTTTGTTTTGATCTGAATCTTTTTTTAGGAGTTAGGGTTTTTATATTTCTTAACGTTGGGCGTGATCGCCTCTTACTAGGTTGCTAGCTACCGCTGTAACACAGATAATACTTCAATTACTATGGACGAAATTTCGTTCTTTAATGTAAAAATAGTAAGAGACTAGCCTCAAACAATCAAGTAGCTAACTAAATCAAATGTATGTATTGGGTTTTTATTCCAATGACCGTCTTTTAGTGGAAAATTTTAATATATTGACCTTAAATATAATAACTGTACTAGCCTATACTATAGTTAAGTGGCCTATAAAATTTAGTATAGGCAAGATATCGTTCTTTATTATAATCTTACCGCTGGCAGACGATTATGTTTGAAAGACTGCAGTGTGAAAAGACATCAAAAATGCAGTTTTTGGTGGAAAAATTTATTCTCTTTTAGAAATAATTTATTTTAGTTACTATAGATTTTTAACCCAATTAATTTCCTTTAAAATGAGCTATGGAACAACCCTCTACGATGTTCCAGTGCCAAGCTATCTGTGGAAAAGAAAAAAGAAAAAAAGAAAAAAATATCTCGTTTAGGCAGAATGTTGTAGTAGCTGCCACTTTTCTTGATTTTCAAGCCAATATATTTTCCTTGCTGTTCAAGCCAAGGGACAGAAAGTTTCCTATACAGGGGTTTTGGACAAGGTAGTTCTAATGGTGCACTTTTTGTTTTGATCTGACTCCTCGTTTAGGAACTATGGGTTTTTATATTTCTTAACATTGGACGTGATCGTCTCTTACTAGGTTGCTAGCTACCGCAGGTTGCTAGCTACCGCAGGTTGCTAGCTACCGCTGCAACCCGGATTTAGGAGCTATGGGTTTTATATTTCTTAACATTGGACGTGATCGTCTCTTACTAGGTTGCTAGCTACCGCTGCAACGCGGATACTTTATATAACCATTCAACAGCTCTTTATGATATTCCGGTGCTTACGGCTCCTTATGTTATGTTAATTACAAAAGGTTTCTATATACAGCAGTTTCCTTTAAAGTGAGTCATTACACAGCTCTTTATTATGACCACGAACTATTTGATTTAATACTTAAGTTACTATGGGTTACAGTTCGTTCCTTATTGTAATAATTTCTATATTTCTTAACATTGGACGTGATCGTCTCTTACTAGGTTGCTAGCTACCACTGCAACCCGGATGATAACAAACAGGAAAAAGCCTACGGCTTTTTCTTCTTTGAAATAGTAAGAGACGAACCTCAAACCATCAAGTAGCTAACTAAGTCCAATGCATGCAATAACTTTTTATTCGAATGATCGTCTTTTAATGTAACATATCAGTTACTATGGGAGAGAGATCGTTCTTTACTGTAAAATTTTGGGTTTTTATATTTCTTAGCATTGGACTGATCGTCTATTACTAGGTTGCTAGCTACTGCTGCAACCCAAATTCACATATATATTTATTTATGAGAGGCAGCCTGGCCGAGTGGTCCAAGGCACTGGTGTTAGCCACCAGTCTCTTCAGAGGCGTGGGTTCAATTCTTACCGCTGGTATACGATTATGTTTGAAAGACTGCAGTGTGAAAAGACATCAAAAATGCAGTTTTTGGTGGAAAAATTTATTCTCTTTTAGAAATAATTTATTTTAGTTACTATAGATTTTTAACCCAATTAATTTCCTTTAAAATGCGCTATTGAACAACCCTTTACGATGTTCCAGTGCCAAGCTATCTGTGGAAAAGAAAAAAGAAAAAAATATCCCGTTTAGGCAGAATGTTGTAGTAGCTGCCACTTTTCTTGATTTTCAAGCCAATATATTTCCCTTGCTGTTCAAGCCAAGGGACAGAAATTTTACTATGCAGGGGTTTCGGACAAGGCGGTTCTAATGGTGTACTTTTTGTTTTGATCTGACTCTTTTTTTAAGAACTATGGGTTTTTATATTTCTTAACATTGGACGTGATCGTCTCTTACTAGGTTGCTAGCTACCGCTGCAACCCGGATTCAAGGTTTAAAATTATTAAGTGCACAATACCCCGTGTCGAGTATCTAAAACCTAGCATATAAAAAAAACTAATTTTTAAATTTTCAGGTATTTATCTTGTTTGAATTACAAAATTAGTATTATTGGTTAGACACCATAAATATTTTTGCAGTTTACATAATAAGTTTAGCGATTCTGGACTGAAAACTAAAATAATTGCAATTATAAGACAATAATATGGAGATACGTACTTTACGGGTTACAAACCAAAAAAAGTTTGGTTCCAGGATATAATAATAACTTTGAACTGAGATGAAAAAAAATTTTCTTCCAGGAGACAAAAAGTAAAACTAATTATAAAATTTTCATGTATTTTTGTTGTTTAAATTACCAGCTTTTGACGCGGGTAATTGTGGTCCAATTCCCAGTTGGGGGGGAATTTTAACACATTGTCTTTAAATATAACTGTTCAGGCATATACTGTAGTTAAGTGTCATATACAAGTTTGTATAGACAAGAGTTTGTTCCTTATAATACTAACTATTATTTTAATCCTTCGGTTTCTATGGGGTAAAATTCTTTCTTTGTTATAAAGAATGTAAAAAAAATTAACACAATATTGGCTACCTATGGTCTCTATAAGCCAAAAGTATCTTGATTTCAGGAAACTGAATTAAAATACGGTTCCTGTTTAACTTATATCCATTTTTGCAATACATTGATCGAAATTTGCTGTGTATTTAATGTTTTGGATACCATGGGCTAGAGTTTGTTCTTTGCTATAATTATATTTCTTAACATTGGACGTTGTCGTCTCTTACTAGGTTGCTAGCTACCGCTGCAGCTCGGATGATAATGTCAGTTTTAACTGGGGTTCATTCTATGCTATATGATTACAACAGGAAAAAGCCTATGGCTTTTTCTCCTTTAAAGTAGTAAGAGACGAACCTCAAACAATCAAGTAGCTAACTATGTCCAATGTATGCGATGTTTTTTATTCTAATGATCGTTTTTTAATGTGATTTGTTTTATCAGTTTCCTCTCTGCACTTAATCTGTTCAACTAGAAATGACGTCAAAACAACCAAATGGTAGCTTTTACTTACTTAAATTTTCGCTGCAAAGCTTTAGTTTGTCCTTTAAAATAAACTATATATTACCTATACTATATTTAAGTGGCCTATAAAATTTAGTATAGGCAAAACGTCGTTCTTTATTATAAAAAAAATATCCCGTTTAGGCAGAATGTTGTAGTAGCTGCCACTTTTCTTGATTTTCAAGCCAATATATTTCCCTTGCTGTTCAAGCCAAGGGACAGAAATTTTACTATGCAGGGGTTTCGGACAAGGCGGTTCTAATGGTGTACTTTTTGTTTTGATCTGACTCTTTTTTTAAGAACTATGGGTTTTTATATTTCTTAACATTGGACGTGATCGTCTCTTACTAGGTTGCTAGCTACCGCTGCAACCCGGATTCCTGAAAATATATTCAGATCAAAAAAAGAAGTACACTGTTAGAACCTTGTCCAAAACAGCAATATAGCGAACTTACAGTCCCTTGGCTTGAATGGGGAGAAAAAACGGAAAAACAAACCTGCTTTCGATGCGAAATACCTTGGTTACAGCCACTTTTCTTGATTTTTGAACTGATATATTTTCCTTGTTTTTCCAGCCAAGGGGCAGTTAGTTTCCTACATAGAGGTATTGGAGAATAAGATTCTAATAGTGTACTTAGTTTTTGATGTGATTGTAGTTTTAGGAATTATAGGCTATTTTATTTTTTTATTATGGGGCGTGGTCGTCTCTTACTAGGTTGCTAGTTTCCTGCTGACACCCGGATATTTTGAAAAAAAGTGGAAAGCAAGAAAAATCGGTCTTTCCTAGCTGATTAATGAATAGTACCCACTACCCAAGTCAGTCTTAATCCATTGTATAAGCAAGTTAAACCATAAAATGATGATGGTCATCTTTCAACAGAATAAATTTAACAAAAATCACATTTTTTGGCATGTTTACTATTGGGCATGAGCAAGTTAAAAGCATTTTCTGTGAACAATGCATGGCCCAGACTCATCGTATTCCTCCTTAGAAATCCACATCTGTTGAAATGATGAGAGGGAAGCTAAGATAGATCCACCGATCCATACGGTGTATTTACGCTCAGGAGGGGCAATAACTTTAATCTTCATGGTGGATGGTGCAAGGGTAGTAATTTCCTTTTGCATTCTTTCAGCAATCCTAGGGAACATGGTAGAACCCCCAGACAAGACGATGCTGCCATAGAGATCCTTTCTTATGTCAACGTCGCATTTCTTGATAGTATTGTACGTTGTTAGGTGAATCCCATCAGACTCCATACCGAGAAAAGATGGCTGGAATAAGACTTCTGGGCATCTGAGTCTCTCATCACCTATAGTGATGACCTGACCATCAGGCAGCTCATAGTTCTGTTCAAAAGATGCTGAGCTGGCGGAAGTTTCTATCTCCTGTTCGAAGTCCAAAGCAACATAGCAAAGTTTTTCTTTGATATCACGAACAATTTCTCTCTCGGCAGTGGTGGTAAAGGAATATCCTCGCTCAGTTAAAATTTTCATCAAATAATCGGTCAAATCTCGACCAGCAAGGTCCAATCTCGAAATTGCATGTGTAATGGCATAACCTTCGTAGATGGGTACAGTATGTGAGACACCATCGCCAGAGTCAAGAACAATACCAGTGGTTCTTCCAGATGCGTAGAGGGAAAGGACGGCTTGGATGGCAACATACATGGCAGGGGTGTTAAAAGTTTCGAACATGATTTGAGTCATTTTTTCTCTGTTGGCTTTTGGGTTAAGAGGAGCCTCTGTGAGCAAAACTGGGTGGTCTTCTGGGGCAACGCGAAGTTCATTGTAGAAGGTATGATGCCAGATCTTTTCCATATCGTCCCAATCTGTGACAATCCCATGCTCTACAGGATACTTAAGTCTCAAAATTCCCCTTTTTGCTTGAGCGTCATCGCCTACATAAGCATCCTGGCTGCCTGAATTAATCATCACTCCCGTATGTTTTGGACGTCCAATCACAGCAGGAAACAAAGATTTTGGGGTATCATCTCCTGAAAATCCTGCTTTACAAATACCTGATCCATTATCAATAACAATTGCAACTAAATCTTCTGTCATATTTTTTTCAAATGTCTTAGTAATTTTTACTATAACATGACGTGATAAGCTTAAGTACCGTATCAAGTTGCAAATTCCTAACAAAAAATTAAAGTAATTTCAAAATTTTCAGATATTTTTCTAGTTAGAAATAAAAAATAAAAAGTATTGCTCGGACACCATAAATATTTTTGCAATTTACAAAATAGCCTTAGCGATTCCGCACTGAAAACTATAATAAAAAATTGAATTTCTTTTCTACGCAAATATAGTACAAAAGATACGCACTTTTGAAGTTGAGCCAAAAAAAAGTTTGATTCCACGAGACAATTTTAACTTTGAAGTAAGAGATCGAATAAAACTTTTGTTGATGAAATTGAGCCAACAACAAAACCATTTTAAAAATTTCAGGTATTTCACTATTTTGAATTAAAAAATTAATATTATTTGTCGGACACCATAAGTATTTTTGCACTTTACATAATAACCTTAGCGATTCCTAACTGAAAACTAAAATAAAATAAGAAATTGAATTTTTTTCTACGAAAATGTAGCACAAAACATACGCACTTTAGAAGTTGAGCCAAAAAAAGTTTGGTTCTTCAATTCAATTCTAATTTCTCCAGAGAAAATAAAAATCTTCCAATTCAGTTTTAAGTTCCCCAAAGAAATAAAGAAATTTAAAGTTCTATTCTAAATTTTTAGATGGAAGATAGAAAAAGTAATACTATGACTGTGATTGTTTTCCATGAAGATCAAAAGTTTCCCTTTATATATAATTTTTCTTAAATTCAGTTCTGATTTTTCTCAAAGAGATGAAAAATTTAAAGTTCTGTTCCAAATTTTTCATAGAAGATAGAAAAAGTTATACATTGATTTGAATATTCAACATGAGTATAAGGAACTCCACTTTAATTCCGAGTTTTCTCAAAGAAGTGCAAATTGTTCAAGTTCTCTTCTGAATTTTCTTAAAGAAGAGAAATAAGTTAACTCAATTCTGAATTTTACCAATGAAAATGAAAAAACCTTCCACTTCAGTTCTTAATTTCTCAAAAACATAAAAAATTTAAAGTTCAGTTCTAAATTTTTCTGTTGAAGATAGGAAAAGTTATACTATGATTGTGATTATTTTCCAGTGAAGATAAAAAGTTTCACTTTAATTCTAATTTTCTTAAGTTCACTTCCAATTTTTTGCAAAGAGATGAAAAATTTAAAGTTCTGTTCCAAATTTTTCATTGAAGATAGAAAAAGTTATACATTGATTTGAATATTCGACATGAAGATAAGGAGCATCACTTTAATTCTGAGTTTTCTCGAAGAAGTGCAAAATGTTCAAGTTCTCTTCTGAATTTTCTTAAAGAAGTGAAAAAAGTTAGCTCAATTCTGAATTTTACCAATGAAAATGAAAAAGCCTCCACTTCAGTTCTTATTTCCTCAAAGACATAAAAAATTCAAAGTTCTCTTCTAATTTTTCCAAGAAAATAAAAAGGCTCCACTTCAGTTCTGGTTTTTTTCTCAAATAGATGAAAAATTTAAAGTTCTATTCTAATTTTAAATTAAATTTTAGCTCCTTTGTCTTATGGATTTATCCATCAATTTTTTTAATTAGAAAATGAGTGACTCGTTCTATTATTAAAGACAATCGTTCAAACTCGTTCATCTAACCTCCAAAAATATAGGTTAGGTATAAATAAATATTAATAAATAAATAGAAACATTTCTACATGTTTAAGTTAGGTTAGGTTAGGTTAACTTATCATGAGCGCTCATGATAAGTTAACCTAACCTTTTCCGGCGAGTATGGATAGGTTAGGCTAGATTAAGTTAGGTTAGATTAGGTTAGATTAAGTTAGGTTAGGTTAGCCTAAGTACGCTTCACTTAGGTTAGCTTAGGTTAGGTGAGAGACAGGCAAAAAGTTAGGTGTATGATTGGGTTAGGTTAGATTGGGTTAGGGAGAAATTAGAATTGAAGTGTGTTCTTTGGTAAAGTTCAGAAGAGAACTTGAAATTTTCTTCGCTTCGTTGAGAAAACTTGGAACAGTATTTTAGATTTTTCATCTCTTCGAGACAGATCTGAACTAAAGTGGAAAATTTTTATATTATTTGGAAAAATAGAAATGATCAATGACTAATTTTTTTTTCATTGAGAAAATTCAGAAGAGAACTTGAACTTTCCTTGACTTCGTTGAGAAAATTTTAAATTGAACTAGAACTTTTTATCTTCCGTGAAAATATTCACAAGTATGGTATTACTTTTTCTATCTTTCATCGAAAAATTAGAATTGAACTTTAAATTTCTTTATGTCTTTGTGAAATAAAGAACTGAAGTGAAAGATTTTTGTTTTCTCTGGAGAAATTAGAATTGAAGTGTGTTCTTTGGTAAAGTTCAGAAGAGAACTTGAACTATTCTTCACTTCGTTGAGAAAAATTAAAATTGAAGTAGAACTTTTTATATTCCGTGAAAATATTCACAAGTATGGTATTACTTTTTCTATTTTTCATCGAAAAATTAGAATTGAACTTTAAATTTCTTTATGTCTTTGTGAAATAAAGAAATGAAGTGGAAGATTTTTGTTTTCTCTGGAGAAATTAGAATTGAAGTGGGTTCTTTGGTAAAGTTCAGAAGAGAACTTGAAATTTTCTTCGCTTCGTTGAGAAAATTTGGAACAGTATTTTAGATTTTTCATCTCTTCGAGACAGATCTGAACTAAAGTGGAAAATTTTTATATTATTTGGAAAAATAGAAATGATCAATGACTAATTTTTTTTTCATTGAGAAAATTCAGAAGAGAACTTGAACTTTCCTTGACTTCGTTGAGAAAATTTTAAATTGAACTAGAACTTTTTATCTTCCGTGAAAATATTCACAAATATGGTATTACTTTTTCTATCTTCCATCGAAAAATTAGAATTGAACTTAAAATTTCTTTATGTCTTTGTGAAATAAAGAACTGAAGTGAAAGATTTTTGTTTTCTCTGGAGAAATTAGAATTGAAGTGTGTTCTTTGGTAAAGTTCAGAAGAGAACTTGAACTATTCTTCACTTCGTTGAGAAAAATTAAAATTGAAGTAGAACTTTTTATATTCCGTGAAAATATTCACAAGTATGGTATTACTTTTTCTATTTTTCATCGAAAAATTAGAATTGAACTTTAAATTTCTTTATGTCTTTGTGAAATAAAGAAATGAAGTGGAAGATTTTTGTTTTCTCTGGAGAAACTAGAATTGAAGTGTGTTCTTTGGTAAAGTTCAGAAGAGAACTTGAACTTTTTTTCACTTCGTTGAGAAAATTTTAAAATGAACTAGAACTTTTTATCTTTCGTGAAAATATTCACAAGTATGGTATTACTTTTTCTATCTTCCACCGAAAAATTTAGAATTGAACTTTAAATTTCTTTATGTCTTTGTGAAATAAAGAACTGAAGTGGAAGATTTTTGTTTTCTCTGGAGAAATTAGAATTGAATTGTGTTCTTTGGTAAAGTTCAGAAGAGAACTTGAACTTTTTTATCTTCTGTGAAAAATTTGGAACAGTATTTTAAATTTTTCATCTCTTCGAGACAGATCTGAACTAAAGTGGAAAATTTTTATATTATTTGGAAAAATAGAAATGATCAATGACTAATTTCTTTTTCATTGAGAAAATTCAGAAGAGAACTTGAACTTTCCTTGACTTCGTTGAGAAAATTTTAAATTGAACTAGAACTTTTTATCTTCTGTGAAAATATTCACAAGTATGGTATTACTTTTTCTATCTTCCTCCGAAAAATTAGAATTGAACTTTAAATTTCTTTATGTCTTTGTGAAATAAAGAACTGAAGTGGAAGATTTTTGTTTTCTCTGGAGAAATTAGAATTGAAGTGTGTTCTTTGGTAAAGTTCAGAAGAGAACTTGAACTTTTCTTCACTTCGTTGAGAAAATTTGGAACAGTATTTTAAATTTTTCAACCCTTTGAGAAAAATCTGAACTAAAGTGGAAAATTTTTATATTATTTGGAAAAATAGAATTGAATAAAAACTAATTTCTTTTTCATTGAGAAAATTCAGAAGAGAACTTGAACTTTTCTTCACTTCGTTGAGAAAATTTTAAATTGAACTAGAACTTTTTATCTTCCGTGAAAATATTCACATGTATGGTATTACTTTTTCTATCTTCCACCGAAAAATTTAGAATTTGTAAAATTGGTTTAACGAAGCATATTAAGAAAATAAACTTGTTCTGAAATGCCTTTGAAAAGTATTTCTTGGTGTTGAGGTATCCAAAAAGCTGTAAAGTATAGTTGTGGGTGAAAAAGATAAGTACTTCAAGTTGGAAAATGGGTTTAGGAGGGACATTAAGAAAGTAACTTGCTCTGAAATGGTCTTTGAAAAGTATTTCTTAGTGTTGAGGTATCCAAAAAGCTGTAAAGTATAGTTGTGAGTGAATAGGATAAGTACTTCAAGTTGGAAAATGGGTTTAGGAGGGACATTAAGAAAGTAACTTGCTCTGAAATGGTCTTTGAAAAGTATTTCTTGGTTTTGAGGTATCCAAAAAGCTGTAAAGTTTAGTTGTGGGTGAAAAAGATAAGTACTTCAAGTTGGATAATGGGTTTAGGAGGGACATTAAGAAAGTAATTTGCTCTGAAATGGTCTTTGAAAGGTATTTCTTGGTGTTGAGGTATCCAAAAAGCTGTAAAGTATAGTTGTGGGTGAAAAGATAAGTACTTCAAGTTGGAAAATGGGTTTAGGAGGGACATTAAGAAAGAAATTTGCTCTGAAATGGTCTTTGAAAAGTATTTCTTGGTGTTGAGGTATCCAAAAAGCTGTAAAGTATAGTTGTGGGTGAAAAAGATAAGTACTTCAAGTTGGAAAATGGGTTTAGGAGGGACATTAAGAAAGTAACTTGCTTGTCTTAGTCGATTACGTCATTCTATGCCCATAAATGAATTCCCGTCATGACCTTCTGATAGGGTTCTACCGATTATGTAATCAGTTTCTCAGAAATCCATTTTTCCTAGTTGATTACGTCATTCTATGCCCATAAATGGATTCCCGTCAGGACCTCCTGATAGGATTCAACCGATTATGTAATCAATTTCTCAGAAATCCATTTGTCCTAGTTGATTACGTCATTCTATGCCCATAAATGGATTCCCGTCACGAGCTCCTTATAGGGTTCTACCGATTATGTAATCAATTTCTCGGGAATTCTCTCCCTTCGATTACGTAATCAATATATCTCTTCCCCACCTTTCCCTTGGAAACATCAAATTAATTCCCCTTTCTTGAATCAATAATTCCCCTTAGAAACAACAATTAATTCCCCTTTCTTGAATCAATAATTCCCCTTAGAAACAACAAATTAATTCCCCTTTCTTGAATCAATAATTCCCCTTAGAAACAACAAATTAATTCCCCTTTCGTGACATATCAATTAATCTTGACATCACCTGTCAGATATTATTAAACTTCGCCTGGAAAAAATTTGATTAATGATTGACAGTACCTGTCAGACATTATTAAACTTTGCCCGGAAACAATTTGATTAATGACTGACTTTAGGTCATTGACCCCATTAACCACGTGTTCTCCCTAGGGAGGCTATGCCCTAGGTAGGTGGAAGCAGGGGTGAGGGATGGGGCTATAAGATATTGTTTCTATTTCTGGACACCTTGACATTCGCCTCGAGCGTGCACTTACAACAACAACAACATCGACCTTGGAAATTTAGGTCATTGACCCCATTAACCACGTGTTCTCCCTAATGACTCTATGCCCATATCACTGGGGATGGTAACCCTGCTGCTGTGTTGTTTTTTGGAGTGTTGAGAATAATTGCCATTATTTGCAATTATCGACCCCTCAGATGTCCAGGCTACTCTAACCCAGACATGATGATAGCTTCGTGTCTTAACGAAAGCGTCCAAATGTTGAACTTTCTTGTGGAAAAACAGGAAGCTTCTACCACTACCCCGTGTCCAGTTTTCTGGTCATCACTGCCACCTCATCAACCTCGTACTGTTCCGGTAGTATTGAAAAATACTACAGGAACATTATGAACATGGGAAACCTAATTAATCAGCGAGAATTTTTATCCGCAAATTGGGTTGCACTGATAAAGTTAAACATATTGTGATTCGTAGGGACAAGCAACTTTGTCTCTTCTAAATAAGTGGAGAAAACCCTTTCATAAGTGTTCGTCTGTGGAAATAATATCAAGGCGCATGCGTTCGCGTAAATTCTGGTGAACACACTAGTAGTTTTATTCGCGTTCGTCGTTTTTTGTGCACATGTCTCCTGTACTTAGTGTTTCTTTTTGTTGGCTGCTCTATCGTGCATTTTTGTGTACGGTGGATAAAAATAAATTATTATTTTTATTATGCCCTACTTATGTTAATTTTTGCTCGTTTTGAGTTTGACTCGCCTATTTATTTATAAATACTCGCTTGGAAGATTATTTATAAATAAATAATTATAGGAAGTTATAGTGTATTTATAGGAAGATACTATAAATACACTCGCTTGGAAGATTATTTTTGGTGGAACGAGGGTTTAGCTAAATGGGGTTGAGTTGTACGGGGCTCAGTCACACGAGGGTTTGGTTTGATTGGGATGAGCTGCACGTGGGCTGAGTAGCATGGATCCAAGATAAACTGGGGTTCATCTGCACGGTGATTCAGACAAAAGGGCTGAGTTACATAAGGGTCTAGTTGCAAGTGGGTCCAGTTAAGCAGGGGTTCAGTTGCATGAGTATTAAGTTAAATGCGGTTGAGTTGAACGGAAGCTGATTTACACCCACACCTGTTTTATAAAATGTACAACGTCATTGCAACACTATCACGCTTTTTTGTTCTCTTTAAATGCATTTGAATGTGACATCATTCACATGAAAAACTTTTTTTTTTAAATAAAGCCTCAAAAATAAAGTCTACCGGAGGGTGCACATCCTGCCCATGCCCCATCAAATATTGTCATACCTCACTGGTGGGGTATACCCCACGTTGGGAATCATAGAGCCAGACTTTTGGATGGTTGTTTAGTTTGCTCACCCGCACTTGGTTTCTATATTGACTTAGGCTGCTTGTAACGTGAATCTATTCTTGACACTTCAAATTTCTCATGTTGACTGGTTTGTGATAAAAGTTCTGACATTGAAATATGTAGCCTGTTTAAGTTCATTGAATTTAGGGTCTGGTATTTTCAAATTTGCTGTGTTAACACACCTATAATGAAAACTTACATATTTAGATGATTGCTTTAATTTTTCAGTGTTGAGCGACACCCCTCTCGGTTTTGTGGCTAGGGTTAGCTATTATTAATGATTAAAGAATCAAAACTCTCCTTGTGGGGGGGGGGGGGGAATAAAAAAGAAACAGCTTAAAAAAGAAAATAAGAATTTTATATTACATTAAACTGAGGGGCTGAGAGAAATTGGAGCGTACGAAAATCTGAAAAGTCCATGGTTATGAGCCCAATACGGAATCAATTGGCTTGAAAACAAAGGCTTTTTGATATTGTTGTAGTAAGAAATTTCTTTTGGTTGTACGCCAACGTGAATAAGCCAAACGTAGAGACACAATATAGGAATTGTGGGGTTAAAATGAATCAGAAATATACGTTAATGTAGGCATATTCTAGAAATACAATTATCCTGCGATTTTTTTATCCTCTGATCGCCAAACTTTTAGATAATAAATAAGAAAATCATAATTTGCCTGTTAGTCAACTTTTTTAAATTATCGAAAAAGTATTCACCTATCTATTGTGTGTAGACTTGAGGCGGGATTTTTCCTTTGACTATTTCAAAAGGGATCGTGTTTGAAAGCTTTGATTTGCCATGTTTAGTTATGCTGTTTCGTTTCATCCGGAGGCTTACACCAATCTTAACAATCAAAGTTTGGAATAGGGGGACGGTCCTAAGGGGGGTTATATACAGTCGTCCTTTTACCCCAAAGAAATGGGATAATAAAAATTAACTGAGTTTGAATCCTAGAAAAAATCATCGGTGAAATGGTGTTTAGCAAAGGAAGATATTTCTTAGATATTTCAAGTCCTGGAAGCTTCTTTTCCAGGCTCAAAACACCACAAGAAAACCACATTCTTTCTTATCAATCGTAGAAAACATGACAAAAAACCACATCAGTGTCCTAGATACGATGCAGTGATGCGTCCTCTATTCAATGCCGATGGGATCTAAACCTGCCTTTCAATTGTTTTGCTGATTTTTGCACAAGAGCTGTAAATTGTTTTGCTGATTTTCGTCCTTTTTGGCAACATTAGCTGGATAGCTATCCATTGGGAGAAAAAGAAGTAATTACCGCCGAAAAATCTTAACTTTGGCCATTATTCACACAAATTCAAATAAAAACCTTTCCTTTGGTTTATATACTTGTAATAGTTTTTTTTTTTATATTTTGACAATAATTCCAGACTGCAGCAAAAACGAAAAGCATCATCCTCTTCCTCTACTAAATCCTCTTACTCCACTAAATCTTCTTCCTCCCCCACTAAGTCCTCTTCCTCCTCCACTAAATACTCTTCCTCCTCCGCCCGATCCTTTTCGTCCACTAAGAAAACTTCTCTGGTTGCTTACTTTACTCGAATAATCCAATCCCTTATATTTATTCTGTGTCATCTTGTGACCTACATACGCTCCTGCACCAACCAGAGCCCCATTTTTCACGACCTTTTGTGCAAAGTTTCCCGCGTTCCATCCATAAAATCCACCAGTAGGAATATGAAAAAATATTGGGTAGATCGGTGAATATCCATGTCTATAAATAACAGTAGTTCTACTTCTGGACTTAAATCTATCTTCCAAATCAGTTCCATTTGTTGTGCAGAGTAACCCAATTTCACAAAAATATACAGCCTTACAATTTAGATAAAACGATAAATCTTGGGTTTCACCCCCTGCCGTTGTATTTTTAGAGGTGGCAGTGAGTGTAGTTTTTTTCGGTGGTGAAATTCCTCGACGCAACGGGAGTAGTATATTCTGCGCTCATATTATGATTAGCTGTTGAAGTCTCTGGGCTTTCAGTGGTTTCACCTCCTGCCGTTGTATTTTTGGAGGCGGCAGTGAGTGTGGTTTTTTTCGGTGGTGAAATTTCTCGACGCAACGGGAGTAGTATATTCTGTGCTGACATTATGAGTAGCTGCTGAAGTCTTTGGGCTTTCAGTGGTTTCACCTCCTGCCGTTGCATTTTTGGAGGCAGCAGTGAGTGTGGTTTTTTCGGTGGTGAAATTCCTCGACGCAACGGGAGTAGTATATTTTGCGCTGACATTATGAGTAGCTGCTGAAGTTTTTGGGCTTTCAGGTGTTCCCGTCGGTTGCTTATCCTCTTCGTGTATTATAGGGTTGCACTTTTTTAAATCCGGACAATGTACAAATGCAGATAGATTATTGACAAGGATACAGTTTTCATATGGATCAATGTCTTGTACTTGTACATATAGGCCAAGTGTGATTAAACTTGCTAATAAGCTTACAAAAACCAACACAAAACAGCAAGACAAAACTGACTTTCGGTTCATAGCATAAAAATTAACAAATTTTTAACTTTGCCAATGCTCTAGTGGAAGCAATTATGCACTTGCTTACACTAAAAGCATTGGCAAAAGTTAAAAATTTTTCAGTTTTTGTACCGAATTTGTATTTCTAAAACGTTTTTTCTACAGTTTCTTTTGCATTTGTTTGAAAATCAAAATTGTATAGATCTTATTTGAAAACTTCAGAGACATTTTCCATTTTGTTATCAATGTATGACGTTTCATATAAAACATACCAAAATCCTATCAAGGTCAACCCCTACGGGACAACATAGTGAAGAACATACCCTAGCCTATATTCCCTGTGATGGCACAGCGGACTGATGCTTTATTTGACAATATGGGGCCCAAGGAACAATCCCTGCTGCGGCTAGGTCGGGCAACAAGGTTGTTACTGGTCCCTGTGAAAAAGAGCCAGCAACTGAAGCTTTGATTTGACGCCCATTTGCCAGCAATGACTTTGGAGGATATTTGTCCTTTCTTATGCTAGCCGATAGAAACCGACATTGCGTTAGGAAATAATCTATCTTATTTTCAAATTATACATAAAATTTCTTTCTAACCGAAACTTGAAAGTTTTAATACAAACTAAAATGGAAGCTTTATGCATAATTCGTTTGTGATTTGTTCAAATCATAAAAAAAGACGAATATAGAAATTCGTTACGTAAGTTAATTCGTAAGTTACGTCAGAACAAAATTCTGAGACAGTGATTTAGCCAAAAAAAAGTAAAATTGATATGCAAATTTCGTTTTAATTATTCATGTACGGTGAGCCAAAATTAAAGCTGCATTAATTCAAAAACGTTCAGAAATTAAATAAAAAAATAAGTTTTGTAACTGAAAGTAAGGAGTGACATTGAAACTTAAACCGAACAGAAATTACTCCTTATATGAAAGGGGATGTCCCCTTCTTAATGCCTCGCTCTTTACGCTAAAGTTTGACTCTGTGTCACAACTTTTTTTTTCAAAACGATAAGAAAACTTTAGCGTCAAGAGCGAGGCGTTGAGGAGGGGACAGCCCCTTTCATATACGGAGTAATTTCTGTTCGTTTTAAGTTTTAATGTTGCTCCTTACTTTCAGTTTAAAAAAAACTTGTTTTTTTTATTTAATTACAGTTTAGATCACCGTTTATGAAAATATTCATGAATTATATGCGACGCATATATTCAATATGCGACGTGCTTGATATATTATGATGTGATTTTTAGTATGTCGTCATTTATGGCTGTAACATGTAAACAGCATTTTATATTAGTGCATGACGTCATTTCAATACTAATACGCATCTTTTTATTGTTGTTCTTTAAATACAATTCAAGCCAAAGGACGGTAAGTTTCCTTTATACAGGTTTAAGATAAGGCGGTTCTAATGGTGTACTTTTTGTTTTGATCTGACTCTTTTTTTAGGAGCTACGGGTTTTTATATTTCTTAACATTGGAGGTGATCGTCTCTTACTAGGTTGCTAGCTACCGCCGCAACCCGGATTTTTCTTAATTGGAATAGTAAGAGACGACTTGGCTACAACCTACGATTATCACATCATTGATAAATCTTCAATATTAATTATAATCTTATTTTAGTTAATATGGGCTGGAAGTTTAAGTTTTTAACCCCATTAATTTTCTTTAAAATGAGCCATTGAACAACTCTCTACGATGTTCCAGTGCCAAGCTATCTGTTGAATTACTAACCTATACTATAATTAAGTGGCGTATAAAATTTAGTATAGGCAAGAGGTCATTCTTTATTATAATTAATAATTTATAATGATGTATAATATAAATACTGTAATCTTCACTATATTAAAGTTGCCTATGCAAGTTAGTATAGGGAAGAGTTCGATCTTTATTATAAACTTTATGGAGGATTTGGACAAGGCGGTTCTAATGGTGTACTTTTTGTTTTGATCTGACTCTTTTTTTAGGAGCTACGGGTTTTTATATTTCTTAACATTGGAGGTGATCGTCTCTTACTAGGTTGCTAGCTACCGCTGCAACCCGGATTGTATGGGAAATTTTAACTTATGATGATTTCTTAAGAAACATAATTAAAATTTCTCAAGGTACTAAAAACGATTTATTTTAATTAGAAGAAGTTTTAACCCCATGAATTTCCTTTAAAATGAGCCATTGAATAATTCTCTACGATGTTCCAGTACCAATCTATCTGTTGAATTACTAACCTATACTATAAATAAGTGGCGTATAAAATTTAGTATAGGCAAGAGGTCGTTCTTTATTATAAATATTTCTTAACATTGGACGTGATCGTCTCTTACTAGGTTGCTAGCTACCGCTGCAACCCGGATAAACAGGAAAAAGCCTATTGCTTTTTCTTTATTGGAATAGTAAGAGACGACCTGGCTACAAACTATGATTATGGCATCATTGATCAATCTTTAACATGAAATGTTCTTTGCTGTAATGATTTGTTCTTTACTAGGTATCAGCCGTCTCTACAGCCATGATACTGATGGAAATTACATAATCCCTATTTATGTTTCATTTTTAATGGGCTAGGTGTCGTTCTTTAATGTATACAAACAGGAAAAAGCCTACGGCTTTTTCTTCTTTGAAATAGTAAGAGACGCACCTCAAACAATCAAGTAGCTAACTAAGTCCAAATTATGCAATAGTTTGTTATTCCAATGATCGTCTCTTAATGTAATCTTCTTTTAAAGAAGGAAAAGCCAATCGTTTAATATTGATCCCTTACTACAGGTGGATTTGAACCCGCAAACCTCGAATCATGAGGCACACTTTCATCCATTGTGCTGTAGTAAGGTATTCATTGATTTGATTTTTCCACAAATCTGTGTATATACGGATAAATAGATTTTGATAAACGTATTCTAACGGCTATACTAACTTGACTATGCCAGTTAGTATAGCCAAGAGTTATTTTATCATTATAACATTTGAACCTTTTATAATCTATAATGATGTATAATATAAATACTGTAATCTTAACTATAGTGAAGTTGCGTATGCAAGTTAGTATAGGGAAGAGTTCGATCTTTATTATAATATTTTAGCACTGATTTTTTAACTTGCGTGTAGCTTGCTTTGATCTAACCATTATGTATTCATGAATGAGACCATTTACAGTTTTGACGTTTCTTATATAGTAATTATGACGTCACTGCATCAAAAATACAGTTTTTATTGGAAAAATTTATTCTCTTTTAGAAATAATTTATTTTAGTTACAAAAGGTTTTTAACCCAATTAATTTCCTTTAAAATGAGCTATTGAACAACCCTCTACGATGTTCCAGTGCCAAGCTATCTCTGGAGACAAAAAAAGAAAAAAAAAAATATCCCGTTTGGGGAGAATAACGTGGTAAAAGTCTATTTTCTTGATTTTCAAGCCAATATATTTCCCTTTCTGTTCAAGCCAAAGGGCGGTAAGTTTCCTTTATGGAGGATTTGGACAAGGCGGTTCTAATGGTGTACTTTTTGTTTTGATCTGACTCTTTTTTTAGGAGCTATGGGTTTTTATATTTCTTAACATTGGAGGTGATCGTCTCTTACTAGGTTGCTAGCTACCGCTGCAACCCGGATTCCATTGCATCTATAAACTGTTCCGCAGTTGCCAATCCATACCTTGGAAGCTTTTCGTTAAACTGGCAACATTTCTTTTGGATATTGCTATGAAGCTTTGCCAAAGCATTTCTAGCCGACTTTTCAACAGCATCCGCTCTTTCAAAGAGAATTTTAATCTGTAATTTCGAATACTTTTCGTGATCCCGATAAAACATGCGTAAAATGTTTCTCAATTTACAAAGATCAGCCTGCATTTTTGCCATCTTCTTGTATTTCTGAATGTAATTTTTCCCTTTGTCCTTATGCGTTCTTCGGTACAACCTCGCAGAGAATTTAATTTTTTCATTATAGCTTTTGTCACCCCAGTATCTACCCATTATTCTGGTAGCAACTTTTTTCTTGTGTTTGTTTCGGTAATCTATATCGTTATCATACCGTTCCTTGCTCTTTTGTTTCGCTGTCTCAATTTTCCCTTCTCGATACCCCTGATCCGTAAGATACCTCTGTTTTGCTCTGTCATATTTCATTTTCTTAAATCCTGGATCACAAGACATCTTAGCAGCAATCCTTACACGTGCTCGAGCTTCATTGCGTTCGGTGGCATTTTTATCTCTTCTAAATAAACTTTTCTTATATTTCAGGATGTTAGCTTTATTTTTTGTGTAGTAAAATTTTCTATTAGTAGAAATTTGGATCGCTCTATTTTGATATTTTTTTTGGTTATTCTTTCTTTTTTTCCTTTCAAGCGAGACCATATTTTTTCAAGGTTTAAAATTATTAAGTACACAATACCCCGTGTCGAGTATCTAAAACCTAGCATAAAACAAAACTGGTTTTAAAATTTTCAGGTATTTATCTTGTTTGAATTACAAAATTAGTATTATTGGTTAGACACCATAAATATTTTTGCAGTTTACATAATAAGTTTAGTGATTCTGGACTGAAAACTAAAATAATTGCAATTATGAGACAATAATATGGCGATACGTACTTTACGGGTTACAAACCAAAAAAAGTTTAGTTCCAGGATACAATAATAACTTTGAACTGAGATGAAAAAAATTTTGGTTCCAGGAGACAAACAGTAAAACTAATTTTAAAATTTTCATGTATTTTTGTTGTTTAAATTAAAAAAAGTACAATTACTGATTAGGCATCATGAATATTTTTGCAGTTTACATAATAACTTTAGCGATTAAGCCAAAAAAAGAAAATTTTGGTTCCAGGAGTTTCGGTTGCTATTGAGACAAGTAGATATTATTACTATAGAGTTCATTACCATGAACTGTTTGATTGCTTCAAAATTCAAATATCTTTGAAAAGACTGCAGTATGAAATACATCAAAAATGCAATTTTTTTGAAAAAATTGATTCTACTTTAAAAAGTATTTTATTTTTAAATACAAAAGGCACTAGATGTAGCAATTTCCTTTAAAATGAGCTATTATACAACTCCCTATGATTTTCCAGTGCCCAGCTAGCTGAGGAGAAAGAAAAAGCGGAAAGAAAAAAATATCCCGTTTGTGGAGAATAACGTGGTAAAAGTCAATTTTCTTGATTTTCAAGCCAATATATTTTCTGTGTTATTCAAGCCAAAGGGCGGTAAGTTTCCTTTATAAAGGATTCGGACAAGGCGGTTCTAATGGTGTACTTTTTGTTTTGATCTGACTCTTTTTTTAGGAGTTGGGGGGTTTTATATTTCTTGACATTGGAGGTGATCGTCTCTTACTAGGTTGCTAGCTACCGCTGCAACCCGGATCTTCTTTTAAAGAAGGAAAAGCCAATCGTTTAATATTGAACCCTTACTACAGGTGGATTTGAACCCGCAAACCTCGAATCATGAGGCACACTTTCATCCATTGTGCTGTAGTAAGGTATTCATTGATTTGATTTTTCCACAAATCTGTGTATATACGGATAAATAGATTTTGATAAACGTATTCTAACGGCTATACTAACTTGACTATGCCAGTTAGTATAGCCAAGAGTTATTTTATCATTATAATGACTTCATATACACTATACCTCTTTTTCTTTTCTCTGTTGTACTATGAGATAGACTTCGTTCCTTACTGTAAAAAAAAGAGAAAAAAATATGCCATTTGTGGAGAATAATTTTTAGGAGCTATGGTTTTTTTTATTTCTTAACATTGGACGTGATCTCTTACTAGGTTGCTAGCTACCGCTGCAACCCGGAAAAATATTATAAACAGGAAAAAGCCTACGGCTTTTTCTTCTTTGAAATAATAAGAGACGAACCTCAAACGATCAAGTAGCTAACTAAGTCCAATGCATGCAATAACTTTTAATTCCAATGATCGTCTTTTAATGTAACATCACTCTTTAACATGAAATTATAATCTTATTTTAGTTACTATGGGCTGGAAGTATGTACTTTACTGTAATGGTTTGTTCTTTACTAGGTTTCAGCCATCTCTACAGCCATGATACTGATATAAATCACATAATCCCTATATATGTTTCATTTGACATGGGATAGGTGTCGTTCTTTATTGTAATAGTATAGCCAAGAGTTATTTTATCATTATAATGACTTCATATACACTATACCTCTTTTTCTTTTCTCTGTTGTACTATGAGATAGACTTCGTTCCTTACTGTAAATAATAACAAAATTTAATTAGAGTTCGTTCTTTATTGTTATGTTAGCATTGGACGTGATCGTCTCTTATTGTGATATTCATGAATGAGACCATTTACAGTTTTGACGTTTCTTATATAGTAATTATGACGTCACTGCATAAAAAATACAGTTTTTATTGGAAAAATTTATTCTCTTTTAGAAATAATTTATTTTAGTTACAAAAGGTTTTTAACCCAATTAATTTCCTTTAAAATGAGCTATTGAACAACCCTCTACGATGTTCCAGTGCCAAGCTATCTCTGGATACAAAAGAAAAAAAAAAGAAAAAAATATCTCGTTTGGGGAGAATAACGTGGTAAAAGTCAATTTGCTTGATTTTCAAGCCAATATATTTCCCTTGCTGTTCAAGCCAAGGGACAGAAAGTTTCCTATACAGGGGTTTCGGACAAGGCGGTTCTAATGGTGTACTTTTTGTTTTGATCTGACTCCTTTTTTAGGAGCTATGGGTTTTTATATTTCTTAACATTGGACGTGATCGTCTCTTACTAGGTTGCTAGCTACCGCTGCAACCCGGATTTCATCTGAATTTTTTTTAGGAGTTATGGGTTTTTATATTTCTTAACATTGGACGTGATCGTCTCCTACTAGGTTGCTAGCTACCGCTGCAACCCGGATCCTTTAAAATGAGCTATTATACAGCTCTCTACGATTTTCCAGTGCCCAGCTAGCTGAGGAAAAAAAAGCGGAAAGAAAAAAAGATGCCGTTTGTGGAGAATATCGTGGTTAAAGTCAATTTTCTTAATTTTCAAGCCAATATATTTTTTTTGTTAACCTAGCCAAAGGACGGTAAGTTTGCTATATAGAATTTTTGGACAAGACGGTTCTAATAGTGTACTTCTGGTTTTGATCTGAATCTTTTTTCAGGAGTTATGGTTACTTTAATTTTTACTATGGGGCGTGATCGTCTCTTACTAGGTCTCTAGCTACCGCTGCAACCCGGATCTAGTAAATTTATCACTAACTACAGGCAACAATTCGTTCTTTAATATAATCTTCAGGACATGAATTACATCCTTTAATTTGTACTGCATATCCTCAATATAATTTACAAGGATTGCATAATTTGCAATTTCCATTATAGTCATCAATAATTGTACAATTCTCACATGATGACCAACTGCCAAGAGTGCACATGCATAATTGACATGTATAGAACATTTTTTGGTTTTCGATGTCGACTCTCTCGCAGCTAAAACTTAATTGATCCTCGTTCGATAAATTCAGAGGGGGAAATGGGAGAGGAGTAACTCTGTGACGCTACCTCTTTTGAAGGGGGAGCCATCTACATTGAATCTATGGCAATGTTTTCAAAAGTATATCCACGATATTATTCTGCTTTGTTTCGACTAATATATCAATAAATTGAGTATAAGCATTTGAGTCACATCGACAAAGTTTCAAACAGTAGTCCAATGGGGGAGAATCAGTTTTCATTATATTGTCAAGTGTCCCTGTGAATATCTTCCGTTGAATGAATAACTCGAGAAAATTGTCATCCAGAATCAAATGTTTTTCCATAATCACAAGATTCGATCTAATTCTCTCTTTCTCAAATTTATTCATTTTTTAATCCTATCACTCTCACTGCTGACTCTAGACTGACTACAAACAGGAAAAAGCCTACGGCTTTTTCTTCTTTCAAATAGTAAGAGACGACCCTCAAACAATCAAGTGGCTAACTAGTTCCAATGTATGCAATGGTGTGTAATTCCAGTGATGATCTTTTAATGTCTTTTCAACACATTGTAAACAGTAACCTTTGATTACTGTAAGCATCATCTATACAATGGTTACTTATAACACTTCAGTTACTATGGACTGAAGATCGTTCTTTAATGTAATTGATTCTACTTAAAAACTATTTTATTTTTGATTACAAAAGTGACTAGATGTAGCAATTTCCATTAAAATGATCTATTATACAGCTCTCTATGATTTTCCAATGCCCAGCTAGCTGAGAAGGAAAAAAAGCGGATAGAAAAAAAGATGCCGTTTGTGGAGAATATCAGTACCGTATCAAGTTGCAAATTCCTAACAAAAAATTAAAGTAATTTCAAAATTTTCAGATATTTTTCTAGTTAGAAATAAAAAATTAAAAAGTATTGCTCGGACACCATAAATATTTTTGCAATTTACAAAATAACCTTAGCGATTCCGCACTGAAAACAATAATAAAAATTGAATTTCTTTTCTACGCAAATATAGTACAAAAGATACGCACTTTTGAAGTTGAGCAAAAAAAAAGTTTGATTCCACGAGACAATTTTAACTTTGAAGTAAGAGATCGAATAAAACTTTTGTTGATGAAATTGAACCAACAACAAAACCATTTTAAAAATTTCAGGTATTTCACTATTTTGAATTAAAAAATTAATATTATTTGTCGGACACCATAAGTATTTTTGCACTTTACATAATAACCTTAGCGATTCCTAACTGAAAACTAAAATAAAATAAGAAATTGAATTTTTTTCTACGAAAATGTAGCACAAAACATACGCACTTTAGAAGTTGAGCCAAAAAAAGTTTGGTTCCAGGAGACAATTATAGCTTTCAAGTAAGAGACTAAGTAAAAGTTTCGTTTATTAAATCAAACAAAAAACAAAACTAATTTAAAAATTGTAAGGTATCCGGGTTGCAGCGGTAGCTAGCAACCTAGTAAGAGACGATCACGTCCAATGTTAAGAAATATAAAAACCCATAGTTCCTAACAAAGGAGTCAGATCAAAACAAAAAGTACACCATTAGAACCGCCTTGTCCGAAACCCCTGTATAGGAAACTTTCTGTCCCTTGGCTTGAACAGCAAGGGAAATATATTGGCTTGAAAATCAAGAAAATTGACTTTAACCACGTTATTCTCCCCAAACGGGATATTTTTTTTTTTTTTCTTTTTTTTTCTTTTCCACTGATAGCTTGGCACTGGAACATCGTAGAGGGTTGTTCAATAGCTCATTTTAAAGTAAATTAATTGGGTTAAAAACCTTTTGTAACTAAAATAAATTATTTCTAAAAGAGAATAAATTTTTCCACCAAAAACTGCATTTTCGATGTCTTTTCACACTCCAGTCTTTCAAACATAATCGTATACCAGCGGTAAGATTTGAACCCACGCCTCCGAAGAGACTGGTGGCTAACACCAGTGCCTTGGACCACTCTGCCAGGCTGCCTCTCATAAATAAATATATATGTGAATTTGGGTTGCAGCAGTAGCTAGCAACCTAGTAAGAGATGATCAGTCCAATGCTAAGAAATATAACAAAACTCCTAAAAATAGAGTCAGATCAAAACAAAAGTACATCATTAGAATTACCTTGTCTGAAACCCTACTAGATAAATAATGAATGTCATCATAGTTTTATATTAGAGCTATGACGTGAATAGAAAAACATGAAATTATATTGTTGTTTCTGAAGACGTCATGAAATAATATCATTGCTCTATGACGTCAACAAAATCATTACGATGTGACGTCATAATTACTACTTAAGGACTACAAAGATGAAAATGTTCTCATTCATAATTACATAATGGTTTCAATCAAGCAAGTCGCACGCAAGTTGAAAAAACAGTACTGCACAAACAACAGAGATAGTATCTTGAAAAGAGAAAAGCAAAAATATTCAACCGACCAGGCGCATCGAGAAGTAAAAATTGAGAGAGCAAAACAAAGGTATTCAACCGACCAGGCGTATCGAGAAGTAATAATTGAGAGAGCAAAACAAAGGTATTCAACCGACCAGGCGTATCGAGAAGTAATAATTGAGAGAGCAAAACAAAACAGCAAGATGTGTTATCACAATGATGAAGATTATAGACATGCAAAAATTGAGACAGCCAAACAAAAGATCAAGGAGAGTTATCACAATGATGAAGATTACCGCATCAAATATAAGAAAAACCAAAAGCAAAGGTATTCAACCGTCCAGGTGTATCGAGAAGCAAAAATTGAGACAGCCAAACAAAAGATCAAGGAGCGTTACTGGGGTGACAAAATCTATAATGAAAAAATTAAATTCTCTGCGAGGTTGTACCGAAGAACGCATAAGGACAGAGGGAAAAATTACATTCAGAAATACAAGAAGATGGCAAAAATGCAGGCTGATCTTTGTAAATTGAGAAACATTTTACGCATGTTTTATCGGGATCACGAAAAGTATTCGAAATTACAGATTAAAATTCTCTTTGAAAGAGCGGATGCTGTTGAAAAGTCGGCTAGAAATGCTTTGGCAAAGCTTCATGGCAATATCCAAAAGAAATGTTGTCAGTTTAACGAAAAGCTTCCAAGGTATGGATTGGCAACTGCGGAACAGTTTATAGATGCAATGGAAAATGTTCGACAACACAGTGAATATACGGAGGCGTACTTCTTAGAAAATTCGTATATTAATTTTGGAAGGAGCAATTGCAGTTTATGTAGCAGCAATAAAAATATATATACAAGCATACCTATCAACAGCGAAGGAAAAGCAATGTTTTTCAATTATGGCGAAAACGAGCCTGTTAGGGTTATTAGTAAATGTGTTTGTAAGACTAATGATTTAGAACAAATTCCTGGAACACCGACTCAAGAAAAAAGCATTTCTAACTGTGTTTTAAACAGTTCGTTTAGTTCTACTGAATATTTGGCAAAAAATTCTCTGTGTAGTAGAACACACTGTCCTGAAAAGTACGAGACAACTATTGAAAAATGCTCTAAAACTAGATCTGACAAGGAAATTATGATGGCTGAAGTCACCTATAACAATCTGAGTAAAAATTCAAAACCAAAAATTGGGCAGCAGGTTACTTGGCAATGTCACCCTGATATCTGCAAGCTCTATCCGACGGATATTGAATTATGTCAAATTCTTTTTGATATCCTTGAAAACAATATAGCATTAAAATTTTCAACTGACAAAGTGGTTAATTTCTACCTTGGCGGCTTGGATTATTGTGAAATCAATTACAGGGACACAAGAAAGCATGGGCATTCGTTATACTGTAGCCCAAATGAGGGATGTCAGAGCTATTTGCGTTCTCTAAGGGCACTAGCTCCACATTTTCCTGTCTTGAACTGTTTCATTAATAGCGTATATAAGGCAGTATCAAAATGTAAGATTATACAACATATTAATCTACTAAAAGTCGAGGGCTCGTACAAGGAACTAAGTCATCACATAGAAGAAGTGTCAAGTAGACTCTGTCGTAATAATAGTCAAGACTTCATTTACGGTGATGGCAATATTAGAGTTTCTGTGGATGAAAATACAATAATAAAATTATTTGGTGAGAGCCTTGATAAGGTAGCTAACATCAGGGATGTATACCCCACAATGCATTGTGACAGTTGTGAGCAGATAAAGACAAAATACCAATTGAAGAGTCTAAGATCCCTTTCAAATAGGAAAGGTTTTGATGTAATGATGGCCACGATTTTAGAACACCTACAACAGGACATACCCAAAGATGACAGAGAACAACTAATTCAATGTACAGGTTGGAAAGAGGATGTCATTACAATAAGGAACGAACTTTATCCCATAGTAACTTAAGTATTATATAAACCGGTTCGTTGTCATAGTAAAGAGCTGTGTAATGGCTCATTTTAAAGGAAATTGCTGTATATAGAAACCTTTTGTAATTAACAAAATTAATTATTATTATTACATTAAAAGACGATCATAGGAATAAAAAGTTATTGCATGTATTGGACTTAGTTAGCTACTTGATCGTTTGAGGTTCGTCTCTTACTATTTCAAAGAAGAAAAAGCCGTAGGCTTTTTCCTGTTTGTAATATTTTCCTGTTTATTATCAGGGTTACAGCGGTATTACATAAAGGTATGTATATTCTCGAATGTTTATTCTCCTCTCGACGTCGCCCCAACCAAACATCCTACTCTTACACCCGGTTACCCACCGTTAGATGAAAGATCCGAATGTAAAGATCTACAGGGTCTTATCGTCCTCCAAGAATATTCAAGCTTTTTCACTTAAAAATTAAATTCAAATTAATTAAGGAGACAGGTTGCCTCTCGTCAGACGATTCATTCCAGCCTCAAATCAAAAGGCTAATTATTATGCTACCTTCGCATGGTCAATATACCACGGCCCTTTAATTTTTTCCTTTAAAATGAGCTATTGAACAACCCTCTACGATGTTCCAGTGCCAAGCTATCTGTGGAAAAGAAAGAAAAAAGAAAAAAATATCCCGTTTAGGCAGAATGTTGTAGTAGCTGCCACTTTTCTTGATTTTCAAGCCAATATATTTCCCTTGCTGTTCAAGCCAAGGGACTGAAAGTTTCCTATACAGGGGTTTCCGACAAGGGGGTTCTAATGGTGTACTTTTTGTTTTGATCTGACTCCTTTGTTAGGAACTATGGGTTTTTATATTTCTTAACATTGGACGTGATCGACTCTTACTAGGTTGCTAGCTACCGCTGCAACCCGGATTTAATGTAACAGCAACCCGGATCAAATAACATGGGTTAAGGGTCGTTCTTTACTATAATTTTAGTTACATTCTAGTTAAATAATGAAGATTATATGAATGAGCCACAGGGTTCAGTTTCTTTGGGCTTGAGTTCGTTCTTTACTATGAAACTCGTTACCACGAACTGTTTGATAAATGACACCATTTATGATTGATCAATTATGTAATGGTTATAATAACTTTATATTAGTTCTTTATTATAATACTATGGGTTACAGTTCGTTCCTTATTATAATTAATTACAAACAGGAAAAAGCCTACGGCTTTTTCTTCTTTGAAATAGTAAGAGACGAACGTCAAACGATCAAGTAGCTAACTAAGTCCAATGTATGCAATAAGTTTTTATTCCAATGATCGTCTTTTAATGTAGAATTAATTTTGTTAATTACAAAAGGTTTCTATATACAGCAGTTTTTTTAAAATGAGCCATTACACAGCTCTTTATTATGACCACGAACCGTTTGATTTCATACTTAAGTTACTATGGGTTACAGTTTGTTCCTTATTGTATTTTAGGAGCTATGGGTTTTTATATTTCTTAACATTGGACGTGATCGTCTCTTACTAGGTTGCTAGCTACCACTGCAACCCGGAAATATTTGATGAAACTTACATATTCTGCATTTACGATGAACCCTATCGATCCTTTTATGTACTTGTAGCTACCCCTGGCGCCACTGTATATCAGTTACTACTGGCAAGAGATCGTTCTTTACAGTAATGAAAAGACATCGAAAATGCAGTTTTTGGTGGAAAAATTTATTCTCTTTTAGAAATAATTTATTTTAGTTACAAAAGGTTTTTAACCCAATTAATTTACTTTAAAATGAGCTATTGAACAACCCTCTACGATGTTCCAGTGCCAAGCTATCTGTGGAAAAGAAAAAAAAAGAAAAAAGAAAAAAATATCCCGTTTGGGGAGAATAACGTGGTTAAAGTCAATTTTCTTGATTTTCAAGCCAATATATTTCCCTTGCTGTTCAAGCCAAGGGACAGAAAGTTTCCTATACAGGGGTTTCGGACAAGGCGGTTCTAATGGTGTACTTTTTGTTTTGATCTGACTCCTTTGTTAGGAACTATGGGTTTTTATATTTCTTAACATTGGACGTGATCGTCTCTTACTAGGTTGCTAGCTACCGCTGCAACCCGGATTTTAACCCAATTAACTTCCTTTAAAATGAGCTATTGAACAACCCTCTACGATGTTCCAGTGCCAAGCTATCTGTGGAAAAGAAAAAGAAAAAAAAAAAAAAAATATCCCGTTTGGGGAGAATAACGTGGTTAAAGTCAATTTTCTTGATTTTCAAGCCAATATATTTCCCTTGCTGTTCAAGCCAAGGGACAGAAAGTTTCCTATACAGGGGGTTTCGGACAAGGCGGTTCTAATGGTGTACTTTTTGTTTTGATCTGACTCCTTTGTTAGGAACTATGGGTTTTTATATTTCTTAACATTGGACGTGATCGTCTCTTACTAGGTTGCTAGCTATCGCTGCAACCCGGATTAACATTGGAGGTGATCGTCTCTTACTAGGTTGCTAGCTACCGCTGCAACCCGGATATTCAAATGATGGTCCTTTAATTTAATTTCATGCTATATTATTACAAACAGGAAAAAACCTACGGCTTTTTCTTCTTTGAAATAGTAAGAGACGAGCCTCAAGCAATCAAGTAGCTAACTAAGTCCAATGTATGCAGTGGTATGTTATTCCAATGATCGTCTTTAATGTAAACAGCCATGATACTGATGGGAATTTGTAAAAATGTGGGTTCAAATCCTACCACTGGTATACGATTATGACGTCATTGATCAATCTTTAATATGAAATATGTGATTTTTCGTAAAAAATAGATTCTATTTTAAAAATACATTGTTTGAAGTACAAAAGGTTTTTAACCCAATTAATTTCCTTTAAAATGAGCCATTGAACAACTCTCTACGATGTTCCAGTGCCAAGCTATCTGTGGAAAAAAAGAAGAAAGAAAAAAATATCCCCTTTGTGGAGAATAACGTGGTAAAAGTCAATTTTCTTGATTTTCAAGCCAATATATATTCTTTGTTATTCAAGCCAAAGGGCGGTAAGTTTCCCTTATAGGAATTTTGGACAAGGCGATACTAATGGTGTACTTTTTGTTTTGATCTGACTCTTTTTTTAGGAGTTATGGGTTTTTATATTTCTTAACATTGGACGTGATCGTCTCTTACTAGGTTGCTAGCTACCGCTGCAACCCGGATTAAATGAAACGGTACTGACAAACACCATTTATGATGAAGTATATCTGTCCTTCATGTAAGTTATATTTAATATTTTCAGGAATTATTCTAGTTTCAGTTAACAAATAAATTTTTTCTTAAAACCCCCATAACATTATTGCATTTTACATAATAATGGATAATTATATAGGAAAAAACCTCATTGACAAATACCATTTATGATGAACTATATTGGTCCTTTCTGTAATTTGATATAACTTTAATATAAAATATAGGCTAGAGTTCTTTCTTTATTGTACCTTACTAAATTACAAACAGGAAAAAGCCTATGGCTTTTTCTTAGTTGGAATAGTAAGAGACGACCTGGCTACAACCTACGATTGTCACATCATTGATCAATATTAAATATTAATTATAATCTTGTTTTAGTTACTATGGGCTGAAAGTTTGTTCTTTACTGTAATCCTACGAACTGTTTGAAGTTTCTATAAAGTTTGTTAACACGAACTGATTGACATTACTGATGGTTAGAGTTCGATCTTTAAGTTATCATATACTGTTAAAATTCTTTCTTGTATGAGCGTTTCTTGGTGTAGTGGTTAGCACTTCAGATATTGAATCCTGGGATCCGAGTTCAAATCCTGGTGAACGGTTCTTACGAAATGAAGCTTACTTATGCTACCATTTAAGTTTCTGCCGCAATTCTTTCTTTTCAAAATTAAATTAGCAACTATCGCCTAGAGTTAGTTCTTTACCATATCGTAACAATTTGTTTTATAATAATAATTAATTTAGTTAATTACAAAAGGATTCTATATACAGCAGTTTCCTTTAAAATGAGCCATTACACAGCTCTTTATTACAACCACAAACTTTTTGATTCAATATTTAAGTTACTATGGGTTCAGCTCGTTCCTTATTGTAACTTTTGATGATTTCTTAAGGAACATAATTAAAATTTTTTAATATAATAAAAATAATTTGTTTTAATTACAAAAGGTTTTTAACCCCATTAATTTCCTTTAAAATGAGCCATTGCACAACTCTCTACGATGTTCCAGTCCCATTATAATCATTACAAAGAGGAAAAAGCCTACAGCTTTTTCTTCTTTGAAATAGTAAGAGACGAATCTCAAGCAATCAAGTAGCTAACTAAGTCCAATGTATGCAGTGAAATGTTATTCCAATAATCGTCTTTTAATGTGAACCTTACCACGAACTGTTTGATTGCTTCAAAAATCAAATGTCTTTGAAAAGACAGCAGTATGGAAAGACATCCAAAATACAGTTTTTAGTGGAAAAATTTATCCTGTTTTAAAATAATTTGTTTTAGTTACAAAAGGTTTTTAACCCAATTAATATCCTTTAAAATGAGCCATTGAACAACTCTCTACGATGTTCCAGTGCAAAGCTATTTCTGGAAAAGTAGAAAAAAAGAAAAAAAATATCCCGTTTGTGGAGAATAACGTGGTTAAAGTCAATTTTCTTGATTTTCAAGCCAATATATTTCCCTTGCTGTTCAAGCCAAAGGGCGGTAAGTTTCCTTTCAAGGGGTTTCGGACAAGGCGGTTCTAACGGTGTACTTTTTGTTTTGATCTGACTCCTTTTTTAGGAACTATGGGTTTTTACATTTCTTAACATTGGACGTGATCGTCTCTTACTAGGTTGCTAGCTACCGCTGCAACCCGGATACTATGGGCTGGAAGTTTGTTCTTTACTGTAATGAACTGAAAACTAAAACAAAATAAAAATTGATTTTTCAATTTTAAGTCACGTCACTCATTACGTTATATATGGTTAGTACACAATTGCTGTTAGATATTACGGCATGCCACTTATTACGTCATATATGATTCTTAGCAGACAATCGATAGAATATTCGTTCTTTATTATAATTATTTTAGTTACTATGGGCTGGAAGTTCGTTCTTTACTGTACCAGTACCAAGCTATATGTAGAATTACTAACCTATACTATAATTAAGTGGCGTATAAAATTTAGTATAGGAAAGAGGTCGTTCTTTATTATAATTTTCAACTAAAACTAAATGGTCTTAGAGTTTTGATTTTTCTATAGCATAATATTCAGTGACAGCTTCATAGAAAGGTAGCCTGATAGCAAAACACAAAGAAGAGTTTAAGTTTTAGTTTAGAGTTTTAATTTAGAGTATTATGGCGTTTATAATGGCATTATAACGGCATAGTTATGTGAGTCAGCGTGGTCGAGCGGTTTAAGGCGCTGGTGTTAGCCACTCTTCAATTCGGAGGCATGGGTTCGAATCCCACCGCTGACAGTATTTTATACCAAAGCTGATTATAATCTTGTTTTAGTTACTATGGACTGAAGTTCGTTCTTTACTATAATTTATTATAAAAAATATTACTTTTCTTTTGCTAAATGGATGTCTTTACAAATTAACTACAAATTAACAATTTACAAATTGCAACCTAGTAAGAGACGATCACGTCCAATGTTAAGAAATATAAAAACCCATAGCTCCTAAAATACAATAAGGAACGAACTGTAACCCATAGTAACTTAAGTATGAAATCAAACGGTTCGTGGTCATAATAAAGAGCTGTGTAATGGCTCATTTTAAAAAAACTGCTGTATATAGAAACCTTTTGTAATTAACAAAATTAATTCTACATTAAAAGACGATCATTGGAATAAAAACTTATTGCATACATTGGACTTAGTTAGCTACTTGATCGTTTGACGTTCGTCTCTTACTATTTCAAAGAAGAAAAAGCCGTAGGCTTTTTCCTGTTTGTAATTAATTATAATAAGGAACGAACTGTAACCCATAGTATTATAATAAAGAACTAATATAAAGTTATTATAACCATTACATAATTGATCAATCATAAATGGTGTCATTTATCAAACAGCTCGTGGTAACGAGTTTCATAGTAAAGAACGAACTCAAGCCCAAAGAAACTGAACCCTGTGGCTCATTCATATAATCTTCATTATTTAACTAGAATGTAACTAAAATTATAGTAAAGAACGACCCTTAACCCATGTTACACCATTACACCATTAGAACCCCCTTGTCGGAAACCCCTGTATAGGAAACTTTCAGTCCCTTGGCTTGAACAGCAAGGGAAATATATTGGCTTGAAAATCAAGAAAAGTGGCAGCTACTACAACATTCTGCCTAAACGGGATATTTTTTTCTTTTTTCTTTCTTTTCCACAGATAGCTTGGCACTGGAACATCGTAGAGGGTTGTTCAATAGCTCATTTTAAAGGAAAAAATTAAAGGGCCGTGGTATATTGACCATGCGAAGGTAGCATAATAATTAGCCTTTTGATTTGAGGCTGGAATGAATCGTCTGACGAGAGGCAACCTGTCTCCTTAATTAATTTGAATTTAATTTTTAAGTGAAAAAGCTTGAATATTCTTGGAGGACGATAAGACCCTGTAGATCTTTACATTCGGATCTTTCATCTAACGGTGGGTAACCGGGTGTAAGAGTAGGATGTTTGGTTGGGGCGACGTCGAGAGGAGAATAAACATTCGAGAATATACATACCTTTATGTAATACCGCTGTAACCCTGATAATAAACAGGAAAATATTACAAACAGGAAAAAGCCTACGGCTTTTTCTTCTTTGAAATAGTAAGAGACGAACCTCAAACGATCAAGTAGCTAACTAAGTCCAATACATGCAATAACTTTTATTCCTATGATCGTCTTTTAATGTAATAATAATAATTAATTTTGTTAATTACAAAAGGTTTCTATATACAGCAATTTCCTTTAAAATGAGCCATTACACAGCTCTTTACTATGACAACGAACCGGTTTATATAATACTTAAGTTACTATGGGATAAAGTTCGTTCCTTATTGTAATGACATCCTCTTTCCAACCTGTACATTGAATTAGTTGTTCTCTGTCATCTTTGGGTATGTCCTGTTGTAGGTGTTCTAAAATCGTGGCCATCATTACATCAAAACCTTTCCTATTTGAAAGGGATCTTAGACTCTTCAATTGGTATTTTGTCTTTATCTGCTCACAACTGTCACAATGCATTGTGGGGTATACATCCCTGATGTTAGCTACCTTATCAAGGCTCTCACCAAATAATTTTATTATTGTATTTTCATCCACAGAAACTCTAATATTGCCATCACCGTAAATGAAGTCTTGACTATTATTACGACAGAGTCTACTTGACACTTCTTCTATGTGATGACTTAGTTCCTTGTACGAGCCCTCGACTTTTAGTAGATTAATATGTTGTATAATCTTACATTTGATACTGCCTTATATACGCTATTAATGAAACAGTTCAAGACAGGAAAATGTGGAGCTAGTGCCCTTAGAGAACGCAAATAGCTCTGACATCCCTCATTTGGGCTACAGTATAACGAATGCCCATGCTTTCTTGTGTCCCTGTAATTGATTTCACAATAATCCAAGCCGCCAAGGTAGAAATTAACCACTTTGTCAGTTGAAAATTTTAATGCTATATTGTTTTCAAGGATATCAAAAAGAATTTGACATAATTCAATATCCGTCGGATAGAGCTTGCAGATATCAGGGTGACATTGCCAAGTAACCTGCTGCCCAATTTTTGGTTTTGAATTTTTACTCAGATTGTTATAGGTGACTTCAGCCATCATAATTTCCTTGTCAGATCTAGTTTTAGAGCATTTTTCAATAGTTGTCTCGTACTTTTCAGGACAGTGTGTTCTACTACACAGAGAATTTTTTGCCAAATATTCAGTAGAACTAAACGAACTGTTTAAAACACAGTTAGAAATGCTTTTTTCTTGAGTCGGTGTTCCAGGAATTTGTTCTAAATCATTAGTCTTACAAACACATTTACTAATAACCCTAACAGGCTCGTTTTCGCCATAATTGAAAAACATTGCTTTTCCTTCGCTGTTGATAGGTATGCTTGTATATATATTTTTATTGCTGCTACATAAACTGCAATTGCTCCTTCCAAAATTAATATACGAATTTTCTAAGAAGTACGCCTCCGTATATTCACTGTGTTGTCGAACATTTTCCATTGCATCTATAAACTGTTCCGCAGTTGCCAATCCATACCTTGGAAGCTTTTCGTTAAACTGACAACATTTCTTTTGGATATTGCCATGAAGCTTTGCCAAAGCATTTCTAGCCGACTTTTCAACAGCATCCGCTCTTTCAAAGAGAATTTTAATCTGTAATTTCGAATACTTTTCGTGATCCCGATAAAACATGCGTAAAATGTTTCTCAATTTACAAAGATCAGCCTGCATTTTTGCCATCTTCTTGTATTTCTGAATGTAATTTTTCCCTCTGTCCTTATGCGTTCTTCGGTACAACCTCGCAGAGAATTTAATTTTTTCATTATAGATTTTGTCACCCCAGTAACGCTCCTTGATCTTTTGTTTGGCTGTCTCAATTTTTGCTTCTCGATACACCTGGACGGTTGAATACCTTTGCTTTTGGTTTTTCTTATATTTGATGCGGTAATCTTCATCATTGTGATAACTCTCCTTGATCTTTTGTTTGGCTGTCTCAATTTTTGCATGTCTATAATCTTCATCATTGTGATAACACATCTTGCTGTTTTGTTTTGCTCTCTCAATTATTACTTCTCGATACGCCTGGTCGGTTGAATACCTTTGTTTTGCTCTCTCAATTATTACTTCTCGATACGCCTGGTCGGTTGAATACCTTTGTTTTGCTCTCTCAATTTTTACTTCTCGATGCGCCTGGTCGGTTGAATATTTTTGCTTTTCTCTTTTCAAGATACTATCTCTGTTGTTTGTGCAGTACTGTTTTTTCAACTTGCGTGCGACTTGCTTGATTGAAACCATTATGTAATTATGAATGAGAACATTTTCATCTTTGTAGTCCTTAAGTAGTAATTATGACGTCACATCGTAATGATTTTGTTGACGTCATAGAGCAATGATATTATTTCATGACGTCTTCAGAAACAACAATATAATTTCATGTTTTTCTATTCACGTCATAGCTCTAATATAAAACTATGATGACATTCATTATTTATCTAGTAGGGTTTCAGACAAGGTAATTCTAATGATGTACTTTTGTTTTGATCTGACTCTATTTTTAGGAGTTTTGTTATATTTCTTAGCATTGGACTGATCATCTCTTACTAGGTTGCTAGCTACTGCTGCAACCCAAATTCACATATATATTTATTTATGAGAGGCAGCCTGGCAGAGTGGTCCAAGGCACTGGTGTTAGCCACCAGTCTCTTCGGAGGCGTGGGTTCAAATCTTACCGCTGGTATACGATTATGTTTGAAAGACTGGAGTGTGAAAAGACATCGAAAATGCAGTTTTTGGTGGAAAAATTTATTCTCTTTTAGAAATAATTTATTTTAGTTACAAAAGGTTTTTAACCCAATTAATTTACTTTAAAATGAGCTATTGAACAACCCTCTACGATGTTCCAGTGCCAAGCTATCAGTGGAAAAGAAAAAAAAGAAAAAAAAAAAAAATATCCCGTTTGGGGAGAATAACGTGGTTAAAGTCAATTTTCTTGATTTTCAAGCCAATATATTTCCCTTGCTGTTCAAGCCAAGGGACAGAAAGTTTCCTATACAGGGGTTTCGGACAAGGCGGTTCTAATGGTGTACTTTTTGTTTTGATCTGACTCCTTTGTTAGGAACTATGGGTTTTTATATTTCTTAACATTGGACGTGATCGACTCTTACTAGGTTGCTAGCTACCGCTGCAACCCGGATTTAATGTAACAGCAACCCGGATCAAATAACATGGGTTAAGGGTCGTTCTTTACTATAATTTTAGTTACATTCTAGTTAAATAATGAAGATTATATGAATGAGCCACAGGGTTCAGTTTCTTTGGGCTTGAGTTCGTTCTTTACTATGAAACTCGTTACCACGAGCTGTTTGATAAATGACACCATTTATGATTGATCAATTATGTAATGGTTTATAATAACTTTATATTAGTTCTTTATTATAATACTATGGGTTACAGTTCGTTCCTTATTATAATTAATTACAAACAGGAAAAAGCCTACGGCTTTTTCTTCTTTGAAATAGTAAGAGACGAACGTCAAACGATCAAGTAGCTAACTAAGTCCAATGTATGCAATAAGTTTTTATTCCAATGATCGTCTTTTAATGTAGAATTAATTTTGTTAATTACAAAAGGTTTCTATATACAGCAGTTTTTTTAAAATGAGCCATTACACAGCTCTTTATTATGACCACGAACCGTTTGATTTCATACTTAAGTTACTATGGGTTACAGTTCGTTCCTTATTGTATTTTAGGAGCTATGGGTTTTTATATTTCTTAACATTGGACGTGATCGTCTCTTACTAGGTTGCTAGCTACCACTGCAACCCGGAAATATTTGATGAAACTTACATATTCTGCATTTACGATGAACCCTATCGATCCTTTTATGTACTTGTAGCTACCCCTGGCGCCACTGTATATCAGTTACTACTGGCAAGAGATCGTTCTTTACAGTAATGAAAAGACATCGAAAATGCAGTTTTTGGTGGAAAAATTTATTCTCTTTTAGAAATAATTTATTTTAGTTACAAAAGGTTTTTAACCCAATTAATTTACTTTAAAATGAGCTATTGAACAACCCTCTACGATGTTCCAGTGCCAAGCTATCTGTGGAAAAGAAAAAAAAAGAAAAAAGAAAAAAAATATCCCGTTTGGGGAGAATAACGTGGTTAAAGTCAATTTTCTTGATTTTCAAGCCAATATATTTCCCTTGCTGTTCAAGCCAAGGGACAGAAAGTTTCCTATACAGGGGTTTCGGACAAGGCGGTTCTAATGGTGTACTTTTTGTTTTGATCTGACTCCTTTGTTAGGAACTATGGGTTTTTATATTTCTTAACATTGGACGTGATCGTCTCTTACTAGGTTGCTAGCTACCGCTGCAACCCGGATTTTAACCCAATTAATTTCCTTTAAAATGAGCTATTGAACAACCCTCTACGATGTTCCAGTGCCAAGCTATCTGTGGAAAAGAAAAAAAAAAAAAAGAAAAAAATATCCCGTTTGGGGAGAATAACGTGGTTAAAGTCAATTTTCTTGATTTTCAAGCCAATATATTTCCCTTGCTGTTCAAGCCAAGGGACAGAAAGTTTCCTATACAGGGGGTTTCGGACAAGGCGGTTCTAATGGTGTACTTTTTGTTTTGATCTGACTCCTTTGTTAGGAACTATGGGTTTTTATATTTCTTAACATTGGACGTGATCGTCTCTTACTAGGTTGCTAGCTATCGCTGCAACCCGGATTAACATTGGAGGTGATCGTCTCTTACTAGGTTGCTAGCTACCGCTGCAACCCGGATATTCAAATGATGGTCCTTTAATTTAATTTCATGCTATATTATTACAAACAGGAAAAAACCTACGGCTTTTTCTTCTTTGAAATAGTAAGAGACGAGCCTCAAGCAATCAAGTAGCTAACTAAGTCCAATGTATGCAGTGGTATGTTATTCCAATGATCGTCTTTTAATGTAAACAGCCATGATACTGATGGGAATTTGTAAAAATGTGGGTTCAAATCCTACCACTGGTATACGATTATGACGTCATTGATCAATCTTTAATATGAAATATGTGATTTTTCGTAAAAAATAGATTCTATTTTAAAAATACATTGTTTGAAGTACAAAAGGTTTTTAACCCAATTAATTTCCTTTAAAATGAGCCATTGAACAACTCTCTACGATGTTCCAGTGCCAAGCTATCTGTGGAAAAAAAGAAGAAAGAAAAAAATATCCCCTTTGTGGAGAATAACGTGGTAAAAGTCAATTTTCTTGATTTTCAAGCCAATATATATTCTTTGTTATTCAAGCCAAAGGGCGGTAAGTTTCCCTTATAGGAATTTGGACAAGGCGATACTAATGGTGTACTTTTTGTTTTGATCTGACTCTTTTTTAGGAGTTATGGGTTTTTATATTTCTTAACATTGGACGTGATCGTCTCTTACTAGGTTGCTAGCTACCGCTGCAACCCGGATTAAATGAAACGGTACTGACAAACACCATTTATGATGAAGTATATCTGTCCTTCATGTAAGTTATATTTAATATTTTCAGGAATTATTCTAGTTTCAGTTAACAAATAAATTTTTTCTTAAAACCCCCATAACATTATTGCATTTTACATAATAATGGATAATTATATAGGAAAAAACCTCATTGACAAATACCATTTATGATGAACTATATTGGTCCTTTCTGTAATTTGATATAACTTTAATATAAAATATAGGCTAGAGTTCTTTCTTTATTGTACCTTACTAAATTACAAACAGGAAAAAGCCTATGGCTTTTTCTTAGTTGGAATAGTAAGAGACGACCTGGCTACAACCTACGATTGTCACATCATTGATCAATATTAAATATTAATTATAATCTTGTTTTAGTTACTATGGGCTGAAAGTTTGTTCTTTACTGTAATCCTACGAACTGTTTGAAGTTTCTATAAAGTTTGTTAACACGAACTGATTGACAATACTGATGGTTAGAGTTCGATCTTTAAGTTATCATATACTGTTAAAATTCTTTCTTGTATGAGCGTTTCTTGGTGTAGTGGTTAGCACTTCAGATATTGAATCCTGGGATCCGAGTTCAAATCCTGGTGAACGGTTCTTACGAAATGAAGCTTACTTATGCTACCATTTAAGTTTCTGCCGCAATTCTTTCTTTTCAAAATTAAATTAGCAACTATCGCCTAGAGTTAGTTCTTTACCATATCGTAACAATTTGTTTTATAATAATAATTAATTTAGTTAATTACAAAAGGATTCTATATACAGCAGTTTCCTTTAAAATGAGCCATTACACAGCTCTTTATTACAACCACAAACTTTTTGATTCAATATTTAAGTTACTATGGGTTCAGCTCGTTCCTTATTGTAACTTTTGATGATTTCTTAAGGAACATAATTAAAATTTTTTAATATAATAAAAATAATTTGTTTTAATTACAAAAGGTTTTTAACCCCATTAATTTCCTTTAAAATGAGCCATTGCACAACTCTCTACGATGTTCCAGTCCCATTATAATCATTACAAAGAGGAAAAAGCCTACAGCTTTTTCTTCTTTGAAATAGTAAGAGACGAATCTCAAGCAATCAAGTAGCTAACTAAGTCCAATGTATGCAGTGAAATGTTATTCCAATAATCGTCTTTTAATGTGAACCTTACCACGAACTGTTTGATTGCTTCAAAAATCAAATGTCTTTGAAAAGACAGCAGTATGGAAAGACATCCAAAATACAGTTTTTAGTGGAAAAATTTATCCTGTTTTAAAATAATTTGTTTTAGTTACAAAAGGTTTTTAACCCAATTAATATCCTTTAAAATGAGCCATTGAACAACTCTCTACGATGTTCCAGTGCAAAGCTATTTCTGGAAAAGTAGAAAAAAAGAAAAAAAATATCCCGTTTGTGGAGAATAACGTGGTTAAAGTCAATTTTCTTGATTTTCAAGCCAATATATTTCCCTTGCTGTTCAAGCCAAAGGGCGGTAAGTTTCCTTTCAAGGGGTTTCGGACAAGGCGGTTCTAACGGTGTACTTTTTGTTTTGATCTGACTCCTTTTTTAGGAACTATGGGTTTTTACATTTCTTAACATTGGACGTGATCGTCTCTTACTAGGTTGCTAGCTACCGCTGCAACCCGGATACTATGGGCTGGAAGTTTGTTCTTTACTGTAATGAACTGAAAACTAAAACAAAATAAAAATTGATTTTTCAATTTTAAGTCACGTCACTCATTACGTTATATATGGTTAGTACACAATTGCTGTTAGATATTACGGCATGCCACTTATTACGTCATATATGATTCTTAGCAGACAATCGATAGAATATTCGTTCTTTATTATAATTATTTTAGTTACTATGGGCTGGAAGTTCGTTCTTTACTGTACCAGTACCAAGCTATATGTAGAATTACTAACCTATACTATAATTAAGTGGCGTATAAAATTTAGTATAGGAAAGAGGTCGTTCTTTATTATAATTTTCAACTAAAACTAAATGGTCTTAGAGTTTTGATTTTTCTATAGCATAATATTCAGTGACAGCTTCATAGAAAGGTAGCCTGATAGCAAAACACAAAGAAGAGTTTAAGTTTTAGTTTAGAGTTTTAATTTAGAGTATTATGGCGTTTATAATGGCATTATAACGGCATAGTTATGTGAGTCAGCGTGGTCGAGCGGTTTAAGGCGCTGGTGTTAGCCACTCTTCAATTCGGAGGCATGGGTTCGAATCCCACCGCTGACAGTATTTTATACCAAAGCTGATTATAATCTTGTTTTAGTTACTATGGACTGAAGTTCGTTCTTTACTATAATTTATTATAAAAAATATTACTTTTCTTTTGCTAAATGGATGTCTTTACAAATTAACTACAAATTAACAATTTACAAATTAACTAGCAAAAAATTTTTTAAGCCTGATGAAGATTTAACTAATGTGTCAAAAGTAAGGTTGCAAGTCGACGATTTTGTTTTGGCCTTATTATAATTGGTATGGTGAAATAATAATATGCATATGGCTCTTAAATCATACTTCTTTATGGTTCCATATAGTCTAGTGGCTAGGATAGTTAACTTTCACTTAACAGGCTCGGGTTCGATTCCCGGTGTGGGAAAATTTTTAACTCTATAATCTTCGAACATTTGAACCTTTTATAATCTATAATGATGTATAATATGAATACTGTAATCTTAACTATAGTGAAGTTGCGTATGCAAGTTAGTATAGGGAAGAGTTCGATCTTTATTATATTCCCCGTCGGGGAGAACTTTTAATATGTTGAATTAAAAGCACTATCTTTTAAATTTAAAATTTAAAAAAGAAACTTGTTTATTTACATTCTAGCTAAAATAATGAAGATAATATGAATGAACCACAGTGTTCAGTTTCTTTGGACTTGAGTTCGTTTTTTAACTATAAATACAAACAGGAAAAAGCCTACGACTTTTTCATCTTTTAAATAGTAAGAGACGAAACTCAAACAATCAAGCAGCTAACTAAGTCTAATTTATGGAATGGTTTGTTATTTCAGTGATCGTCTTTTAATGTAAAAATATAAATACTGTAATCTTAACTATAGTGAAGTTGCGTATGCAAGTTAGTATAGGGAATAGTTTGATCTTTATTATATCTAGCTACACCGCTGCAACCCGGATAATGAACTGATTACAGACAGGAAAAAGCCTACGGCTTTTTCTTCTTTGAAATAGTAAGAGACGAACCTCAAAAATCAAATAGCTAACTAATTCAAATGTATGTAATTGTTTGTTATTCCAATGATGGTCTTTTAATGTAAAAATTTTCGGGTATTTTTCTACTTTTAATTAAAAAATTAATATTATTGCAAAGACACCATAAATAGTTTTGCAGTTTGTAATGAACAGGATCGAAACTTTATGTAATGTAATAGTTAGACTAGATACTGAGCAATTTCTTAACATTGGGCGTGATCGTCTCTTACTAGGTTGCTATCTAGCGCTGCAACCCGGAACTAGCAAAAAATTTTTTAAGCCTGATGAAGATTTAACTAATGTGTCAAAAGTAAGGTTGCAAGTCGACGATTTTGTTTTGGCCTTATTATAATTGGTATGGTGAAATAATAATATGCATATGGCTCTTAAATCATACTTCTTTATGGTTCCATATGGTCTAGTGGCTAGGATAGTTAACTTTCACTTAACAGGCTCGGGTTCGATTCCCGGTGTGGGAAAATTTTTAACTCTATAATCTTCGAACATTTGAACCTTTTATAATCTATAATGATGTATAATATAAATACTGTAATCTTAACTATAGTGAAGTTGCGTATGCAAGTTAGTATAGGGAAGAGTTCGATCTTTATTATAAAATGTAAAAATATAAATACTGTAATCTTAACTATAGTGAAGTTGCGTATGCAAGTTAGTATAGGGAAGAGTTTGATCTTTATTACATTACATTAAAGGTAGAACTCTTTCTAATTGATTACAAACAGGAAAAAGCCTACGGCTTTTTCTTCTTTGAAATAGTAAGAGACTAGCCTCAAACAATCAAGTAGCTAACTAAATCAAATGTATGTATTGGGTTTTTATTCCAATGACCGTCTTTTAGTGGAAAATTTTAATATATTGGCCTTAAATATAATAACTGTACTAGCCTATGCTATAGTTAAGCGGCCTATAAAATTTAGTATAGGAAAGAGGTCGTTCTTTATTATAATTTAGTTACTATAGATTTTTAACCCAATTAATTTCCTTTAAAATGAGCTATTGAACAACCCTCTACGATGTTCCAGTGCCAAGCTATCTGTGGAAAAGAAAAAGAAAAAAAAAGAAAAAAATATCCCGTTTGGGGAGAATAACGTGGTTAAAGTCAATTTTCTTGATTTTCAAGCCAATATATTTCCCTTGCTGTTCAAGCCAAGGGACAGAAAGTTTCCTATACAGGGGTTTCGGACAAGGCGGTTCTAATGGTTTACTTTTTGTTTTGATCTGACTCCTTTGTTAGGAACTATGGGTTTTTATATTTCTTAACATTGGACGTGATCGTCTCTTACTAGGTTGCTATCTACCGCTGCAACCCGGATATTGCTGCTACATAAACTGCAATTGCTCCTTCCAAAATTAATATACGAATTTTCTAAGAAGTACGCCTCCGTATATTCACTGTGTTGTCGAACATTTTCCATTGCATCTATAAACTGTTCCGCAGTTGCCAATCCATACCTTGGAAGCTTTTCGTTAAACTGACAACATTTCTTTTGGATATTACTATGAAGCTTTGCCAAAGAATTTCTAGCCGACTTTTCAACAGCATCCGCTCATTCAAAGAGAATTTTAATCTGTAATTTTGAATACTTTTCGTGATCCCGATAAAACATGCGTAAATGTTTCTCAATTTACAAAGATCAGCCTGCATTTTTGCCATCTTCTTGTATTTCTGAATGTAATTTTTCCCTTTGTCCTTATGCGTTCTTCGGTACAACCTCGCAAAGAATTTAATTTTTTCATTATAGCTTTTGTCACACCAGTATCTACCCATTATTCTGGTAGCAACTTTTTTCTTATGTTTGTTTCGGTAATCTTCATCATTATCATACCGTTCCTTGCTCTTTTGTCTAGCCTTCTCAATTGTTGCTTCTCTATAAAGTTTATCATTATGATAACGCTCCTTGATCTTTTGTCTAGCCTGCTCAATTCTTGCTTCTCTGTAATATTCATCATTATCATACCGTTCCTTGATCTTTTGTTTGGCTGTCTCAATTTTTGCATGTCTATAATCTTCATCATTGTGATAACACATCTTGCTGTTTTGTTTGATTACTTCTCGATACGCCTGGTCGGTTGAATACCTTTGCTTTTTTCTTTTCAAGATACTATCTCTGCTGTTTGTGTAGTACTGTTTTTTCAATTTGCGTGCAGCTTGCTTGATTGAAACCATTATGTAATTATGAATGTGAACATTTACAGTTCTGACGCTTCTTATATAGTAATTATGACGTCACAGCGTAATGATTTTATTGACGTCATAGCGCAATGATATTATTTCATGACGTCTTCAGAAACAACAATATAATTTCGTGTTTTTCTATTCACGTCATAGCTCTAATATAAAACTATGACGACATTCAATATTTATCTAGTAGGGTTTCAGACAAGGTAATTCTAATGATGTACTTTTGTTTTGATCTGACTCTATTTTTAGGAGTTTTGTTATATTTCTTAGCATTGGACTGATCGTCTCTTACTAGATTGCTAGCTACTGCTGCAACCCGGATTCACATATATATTATTTATGAGAGGCAACCTGGCCGAGTGGTCCAAGGCACTGGTGTTAGCCACCAGTCTCTTCGGAGGCGTGGGTTCAAATCTTACCGCTGGTATACGATTATGTTTGAAAGACTGCAGTGTGAAAAGACATCGAAAATGCAGTTTTTGGTGGAAAAATTTATTCTCTTTTAGAAATAATTTATTTTAGTTACAAAAGGTTTTTAACCCAATTAATTTCCTTTAAAATGAGCTATTGAACAACCCTCTACGATGTTCCAGTGCCAAGCTATCTCTGGAAACAAAGAAAAAAAAAAGAAAAAAATATCCCGTTTAGGAAGAATGTTGTAGTAGCTGCCACTTTTCTTGGTTTTCAAGCCAATATATTTCCCTTTCTGTTCAAGCCAAGGGACAGAAAGTTTCCTATACAGGGGTTTCGGACAAGGCGGTTCTAATGGTGTACTTTTTGTTTTGATCTGACTCCTTTTTTAGGAACTATGGGTTTTTATATTTCTTAACATTGGACGTGATCGTCTCTTACTAGGTTGCTAGCTACCGCTGCAACCCGGATGTTTGAAAGACTGCAGTGTGAAAAGACATCAAAAATGCAGTTTTTGGTGGAAAAATTTATTCTCTTTTAGAAATAATTTATTTTAGTTACTATAGATTTTTAACCCAATTAATTTCCTTTAAAATGAGCTATTGAACAACCCTCTACGATGTTCCAGTGCCAAGCTATTTTTGGAAAAGAAAAAAAAAAAGAAAAAAGAAAAAAATATCCCGTTTGGGGAGAATAACGTGGTTAAAATCAATTTTCTTGATTTTCAAGCCAATATATTTCCCTTGCTGTTCAAGCCAAGGGACAGAAAGTTTCCTTTACAGGGGTTTCGGACAAGGCGGTTCTAATGGTGTACTTTTTGTTTTGATCTGACTCCTTTGTTAGGAACTATGGGTTTTTATATTTCTTAACATTGGACGTGATCGTCTCTTACTAGGTTGCTAGCTACCGCTGCAACCCGGATAGAGTTCGTTCTTTATTATAATAAAAAATTAAGTTTTCCGTAAAAAATAATTAATTTAAAAAAAATTAAGTAATGAAAAAAAAAATTAAAAAAATTAAATGGCACTAGATCTAGAGATTTCCTTTAAAATGAGGCATTGAACAACTCTCTACAATGTCCCAGTGCCAAGCTATCTGTGGAAAAGAAGAAGAAGAAGAAGAACGAAAAAAACATCCCGTTTGTGGGATATTTTTCTTGGCCGAGTGGTCCAAGGCACTGGTGTTAATCACCAGTCTCTTCAGAGGTGTGGGTTCAAATCCTACCACTGGTATACGATTATGACGTCATTGATCAATCTTTAATATGAAATATGCAATTTTTCGTTAAAAACTGATTCTATTTTAAAAATACATTGTTTTAAGTACAAAAAGTTTTTAACGCCATTAATTACCTTTAAAATGAGCCATTGAACAACTCTCTACGATGTTCCAGTCCCAAGCTATCTGTGGAAAAGAAGAAGAAAGAAAAAAATATCTTCTTTGTGAAGAATAACGTGGTAAAAGTCAATTTTCTTGATTTTCAAGCCAATATATTTTCTTTGTTATTCAAGCCAAAGGGCGGTAAGTTTCCCTTATAGGAATTTCGGACAAGGCGATTCTAATGGTGTACTTTTTGTTTTGATCTGACTCTTTTTTTAGGAGTTATGGGTTTTTATATTTCTTAACATTGGACGTGATCGTCTCTTACTAGGTTGCTAGCTACCGCTGCAACCCGGACTAGCCGACTTTTCAACAGCATCCGGTCTTTCAAAGACAATTTTAATCTGTAATTTCGAATACTTTTCGTGATCCTGGTAAAACATGCGTAAAATGTCTCTCAATTTACGAAGATCAGCCTGCATTTTTGCCATCTTCTTGTATTTCTGAATGTAATTTTTCCCTTTGTCCTTATGCGTTCTTCGGTACAACCTCGCAGAGAATTTAGTTTTTCCATTATAGCTTTTGTCACCCCAGCATCTACCCATTATTCTGGTAGCAACTTTTTTCTTATATATTTTTCGGTAATCTTCATCATTGTGATAACGCTCCTTGACCTTTTGTCTAGCCTGCTCAAATGTTGCTTCTCTGTAATCTTCATCATTATCATACCGTTCCTTACTCTTTTGTTTGGCTGTCTCAATTTTCGCATGTCTATAAACTACATCATTATAATAACGCTGTTGGTCACTATCATTTATTACTTCTCGATACGCCTGGTCGGTTGAATACCTTTGCTTTTTTCTTTTCAAGATGCTATCTCTGTTTTTTTGGTAGTACTGTTTTTTTAACTTGCGTGTAGCTTGCTTGATTGAAACCATTATGTAACCATTAGTTGAATGTTTAAGTCACGTATCAAGTATCAAGAACCTAACAAAAAATTGAACTAATTTTTAAATTTTCAGGTATTTTTCTAGTCTAAATTAAAAGATTAAAACTATTGTTTAGACACCATAAATATTTTTGCAGTTTATAACTTTAGCGATTCTGAACTAAAAACGAAAATAAAATAAAAATTAATTTTCTCAATTTTTACGTCACGTCGCTCATTAAGTCATATATGGTTATTAGTACACAATAGGTTTTAGATATTACGTCTATAATAAAAACTTCAAAAACGCATAAAAAAGTTGTTCATATTCATTTTTGTATATTTTTTTTATATTCAATTTTGTTTTATTCATTTTATATTCGTTATTATGAATCTGAAAAACATTTTGGGGGAGGGGGTTCAAACCCACTAAACCCTTTGGATACGTCCTTGAATGTTATTAATTTACTTTAAAATGATCCATTGAACAACTCTCTACGATGTTCCAGTGCTAAGCTATCTATGGAATATAAAGTTTAAAATACAACCTTACCACGAACTGTTTGATTGCTTCAAAAATCAAATGTCTTTGAAAAGACAGCAGTATGGAAAGACATCAAAAATACAGTTTTTAGTGGAAAAATTTATCCTGTTTTAAAATAATTTGTTTTAGTTACAAAAGGTTTTTAACCCAATTAATTTCCTTTAAAATGAGCCATTGAACAACTTTCTACGATGTTCCAGTGCAAAGCTATCTCTGGATAACAAGAAAGAAAAAAAAATATCCCGTTTAAGCAAAATGTTGTAGTAGCTGCCACTTTTCTTGATTTTCAAGCCAATATATTTCCCTTGCTGTTCAAGCCAAGGGACAGAAAGTTTCCTATACAGTGGTTTCGGACAAGGCGGTTCTAATGGTGTACTTTTTGTTTTGGTCTGACTCCTTTTTTAGGAACTATGGGTTTTTATATTTCTTAACATTGGACGTGATCGTCTCTTACTAGGTTGCTAGCTACCGCTGCAACCCGAATCCGCATGTGAAATTTTTACTTATGATGATTTCTTAAGGAACATAATTAAAATTTCTTAATGTGATAAAAATAATTTGTTTTAATTCCAAAAGTTTTTAATCCAATTAATTTCCTTTAAAATGAGCCATTGAACAACTCTCTACGATGTTCCAGTGCCAAGCTATCTGTTGAATTACTAACCCATGCTATAATTAAGTGGCGTATAAAATTTAGTATAGGCAAGAGGTCTTTCTTTATTATAAACATATACTAATAACCCTAACAGGCTCGTTTTCGAAATAATTGAAAAACATTGCTTTTCCTTCGCTGTTGATAGGTATGCTTGTATATATATTTTTATTGCTGCTACATAAACTGCAATTGCTCCTTCCAAAATTAATATACGAATTTTCTAAGAAGTACGCCTCCGTATATTCACTGTGTTGTCGAACATTTTCCATTGCATCTATAAACTGTTCCGCAGTTGCCAATCCATACCTTGGAAGCTTTTCATTAAACTGACAACATTTCTTTTGGATATTACTATGAAGCTTTGCCAAAGCATTTCTAGCCGACTTTTCAACAGCAACCGCTCTTTCAAAGAGAATTTTAATCTGTGATTTTGAATACTTTTCGAGATCCTGGTAAAACATGCGTAAAATGTTACTCAATTTACGAAGATCAGCCTGCATTTTTGCCATCTTCTTGTATTTCTGAATGTAATTTTTCCCTTTGTCCTTATGCGTTCTTCGGTACAACCTCGCAGAGAATTTAATTTTTTCATTATAGCTTTTGTCACCCCAGTATGTACCCATTATTCTGGTAGCAACTTTTTTCTTATATATTTTTCGGTAATCTTCATCATTGTGATAACGCTACTTGATCTTTTGCCTAGCCTGCTCAATTGTTGCTTCTCTATAAAGTTTATCATTTTGATAACGCTCCTTGATGTTTTGTTTGGCTGTCTCAATTTTCGCATGTCTATAATCTTCATCATTGTGATAACGCTCCTTGATGTTTTGTTTAGCTGTCTCAATTTTCGTATGTCTATAATCTTCATCATTTTGATAACGCTCCTTGATTTTTTGTTTGGCTGTCTCAATTTTCGCATGTCTATAATCTTCATCATTGTGATAACGCTCCTTGAACTTTTGTTTGGCTGTCTCAATTTTCGCATGTCTATAATCTTCATCACTGTGATAACACATCTTGCTGTTTTGTTTGATTACTTCTCGATACGCCTGGTCGGTTGAATACCTTTGCTTTTTTCTTTTCGAGATACTATCTCTGTTTTTTTGTAGTACTGTTTTTTTAACTTGCGTGTAGCTTGCTTTGATCTAACCATTATGTATTCATGAATGAGATCATTTACAGTTTTGACGTTTCTTATATAGTAATTATGACGTCACGGCGTAATGATTTTATTTCATGACGTCATGGCGCAATGGTATTATTTCATGACGTCTTCAGAAACAACAATATAATTTCGCGTTTTTCTATTCACGTCATAGCTCTATTATAAAACTATGATGACATTCATTATTTATCTAGTAGGGTTTCAGACAAAGTAGTTCTAATGATATACTTTTGTTTTGATCTGACTCTATTTTTAGGAGTTTTGGGTTTTTATATTTCTTAGCATTGGACTGATCGTCTCTTACTAGGCTGCTAGCTACTGCTGCAACCCAAATTCACATATATATATATATATATATATATATATATATATATATATATATATATATATATATATATATATATATATATATATATATTTATGAGAGGCAGCCTGGCCGAGTGGTCCAAGGCACTGGTGTTAGCCACCAGTCTCTTCGAAGGCGTGGGTTCAAATCTTACCGCTGGTATTATGTTTGAAAGACTGCAGTGTGAAAAGACATCAAAAATGCAGTTTTTGGTGGAAAAATTTATCCTCTTTTAGAAATAATTTATTTTAGTTACTATAGATTTGTAACCCAATTAATTTCCTTTAAAATGAGCCATTGAACAACTCTCTACGATGTTCCAGTGCCAAGCTATCTCTGGAAACAAAGAAAAAAAAATATCCCGTTTAGGCAGAATGTTGTAGTAGCTGCCACTTTTCTTGATTTTCAAGCCAATATATTTCCCTTGCTGTTCAAGCCAAGGGACAGAAAGTTTACTATACAGGGGTTTCGGATAAGGCGGTTATAATGGTGTACTTTTTGTTTTGATCTGACTCTTTTTTTAAGAACTATGGGTTTTTATATTTCTTAACATTGGACGTGATCGTCTCTTACTAGGTTGCTAGCTACCGCTGCAACCCGGATGACTGTCACAAACAGGAAAAAGCCCATGGCTTTTCTTATTTGGAATAGTAAGAGACGACCTTGAAAGAGTCACGTACCAAACTTCCATTTAAAAGTTAAATTTATTATCTTAACGTTTAGTTACTATGTGCCATGGTTTGTTCTTTACTCGGTTTCAGCTATATCCACTGAAAGTAGCTTAGGCCCCATTTATCATAAACGTTATCGATTCTTTATGTAAATAGTAAGAGCGACCCGTCTCAATAGTAACCGAAACTCTAAAAACCGAAATTAGCTAATTTCTTTAATGTAAAACAAACAGGAAAAAGCCTACGGCTTTTTTCTTTGAAAGAGACGAACGTCAAACAATCAAGTAGCTAATTAGGTCCAATGTATGCAATGGTTTGTTATTCCAATGATCGTCTTTTAATGTGAGTTTTCAAAGCGTGTTTTTTCACTTTTTAATTACTATGGGCTCTGGTTCACCTTTCACTAGGTTTTGCCATCTACAGAAATTATGATTTTCCAAAACATATTTAAAACTTTTAGTTACTATATGCTTTGGTTTGTCTTTCACTTGATTACAGCTATAGCTACAACTATCATTTAGAGCTCGTTCTTTACTATATAAAAATACTAAACTTTTCAGTTAGTAAAGCCTGAAGTTCATTCTTTATTATAAAATAAATTACAAACAGGAAAAAGCCTACGGCTTTTTCTTCTTTGGAATAGTAAGAGGCGATCCTCAAATAATCAGGCAGCTAACTAGGTTTATAATTTGTTCTTTAACATAAACTTCATTAATCGGATATTTTAATATATCCTATATGGTCTAGAGGTTGGGATAGCTCTCACCCAGCAGGCTTGAGTTCAATTTCCGTATGGGAAATTTTTACTTATGATGATTTCTTAAGGAACATAATTAAAATTTCTTAATGTAATGAAAATAATTTGTTTTAATTACAAAAGGTTTTTAACCCCATTACTTTCCTTTAAAATGAGCCATTGAACAACTCTCTACGATGTTCCAGTGCCATGCTATCTGTTGAATTACTAACCTATACTATAATTAAGTGGCGTATAAAATTTAGTATAGGCAAGAGGTCGTTCTTTATTATATAAACTGAAAAATAAAATATACAAAAAATGGAATTTTTTGGTCTGAAAATACATAGTCAATCCCACATCGGGTAGTTACAACCTAACCAAAAATAAAACTAATTTTAACATTTTAAGGTATTTTTCTAGCTTGTATTGAAATATTCAAACTATTGCTCGGATACCATGGATATTTTTGCAGTTTACACAAGCTGCAATGAACTCACAGGCTGATCTTTCTAAATTGAGAAAAATTTTACGAATGTTTTACCGGGATTACGAAAAATATTCAAAATTAAAGATTAAAATTATCTCTGAAAGAATAGATTTTGTTGAAAAGTCAGCTAGAGATGTTTTCGCAAAACTTCATAGTAATATCCAAAAGAAATGTTGCATGTTTAGTGAAAAGCTTCCAAGATATGGACCGGCAACTGTGGAACAGTTTACAGATGTAATGGGAAATCTTATATATCACTGTGATGAATATATTGAGGCATAATTATCCTTTACTTAGTTTCAGCTTAAATTCGATGATCGAGCCTTTATGTAATACTAACTACATCCAACGACTATGACGTCATTGATCAATATTGTATTTAAAAATTAAGTTTTTCGTAAAAAAATAATTAATTAAAAAAAAATTAAGTACAAATAGCGCTAGATCTAGAGATTTCCTTAAAAATGAGCCATTGAACAAATCTCTACGATGTTCCAGTACCAATCTATCTGTGGAAAAGAAGAAAGAAAGAAAAAAATATCCCGTTTGTGGAGAATAACGTGGTTGAAGTCAATTTTCTTGATTTTTCAAGCCAATATATTTTCTTTGTTATTCAAGCCAAAGAGCGGTAAGTTTCCTTTATAGGGGTTTCGGACAAGGCGGTTCTAATGGTGTACTTTTTGTTTTGATCTGACTCTTTTTTTAGGAGTTAGGGGTTTTTATATTTCTTAACATTGGACGTGATCGTCTCTTACTAGGTTGCTAGCTACCGCTGCAACCCTGATTGCTAGCTACCGCTGCAACCCGGATTTCAGACAAAGCGGTTCTAATGGTGTACTTTTTGTTATGATCTGACTCTTTTTTTACGAGTTAGGGGTTTTTATATTTCTTAACATTGGACGTGATCGTCTCTTACTAGGTTGCTAGCTACTGCTGCAACCCGGATTTTTTTTTTAGTTACAAAAGGTTTTTAACCCAATTAATTTCCTTTAAAATAAGCCATTGAACAGCTCTCTACGATGTTCCAGTGCCAAGCTATCTGTGGAAAAGAAGAAGAAGAAGAAGAAGAAAGAAAGAAATATCCCGTTTGTGGAGAATAACGTGGTTAAAGACAATTTTCTTGATTTTCAAGCCAATATATTTTCTTTGTTATTCAAGCCAAAGGGTGGTAAGTTTCCTTTATAGGGGTTTCGGACAAAGCGGTTCTAATGGTGTACTTTTTGTTTTGATCTGACTCTTTTTTTAGGAGTTAGGGGTTTTTATATTTCTTAACATTGGACGTGATCGTCTCTTACTAGGTTGCTAGTTACCGCTGCAACCCGGATAAATATGATGAGCTATATCGGTCCTTTATGTAATTCTTCGGTACAACCTCGCAGAGAATTTAATTTTTTAGCTTTTGTCACCCCAGTATCTACCCGTTATTCTTATGCTTGTTTAATATATATGTTTTCTTATATAGTTTATTCTATAAAATAAGAAGGGAGAAGAAAAAGTTAATTGCTCCAAAATCGAATGGGATAATTTTCACACTTTTTTTAAATCTTAGACGCCATATACTGAATGACATATTTGTATTATCAGTTACCACGGTCCTGTGGAGGTGAACTTGTCATTCTGCTAAGGGGGATTTGAGTTTAAAACACTGTGTGGTAACGATCGATCTTAAATGATAATAAAACGATGCTGCGGGTCTTTATTCAGCAAACTAATTTCGACGTGATCAAAATTGGACGTGATCGTCTCTTACTAGGTTGCTAGCTACCGCTGCAACCCTGATTGCTAGCTACCGCTGCAACCCGGATTTCAGACAAAGCGGTTCTAATGGTGTACTTTTTGTTTTGATCTGACTCTTTTTTTACGAGTTAGGGGTTTTTATATTTCTTAACATTGGACGTGATCGTCTCTTACTAGGTTGCTAGCTACTGCTGCAACCCGGATTTTTTTTTTAGTTACAATAGATTTTTAACCCAATTAATTTCCTTTAAAATAAGCCATTGAACAGCTCTCTACGATGTTCCAGTGCCAAGCTATCTGTGGAAAAGAAGAAGAAGAAGAAGAAGAAGAAGAAAGAAAGAAATATCCCGTTTGTGGAGAATAACGTGGTTAAAGTCAATTTTCTTGATTTTCAAGCCAATATATTTTCTTTTTTATTCAAGCCAAAGGGCGGTAAGTTTTCTTTATAGGGGTTTCGGACAAAGCGGTTCTAATGGTGTACTTTTTGTTTTGATCTGACTCTTTTTTTAGGAGTTAGGGGTTTTTATATTTCTTAACATTGGACGTGATCGTCTCTTACTAGGTTGCTAGTTACCGCTGCAACCCGGATTATGATGAGCTATATCAGTCCTTTATGTAATTCTTCGGTACAACCTCGCAGAGAATTTAATTTTTTCATTATAGCTTTTGTCACCCCAGTATCGACCCGTTATTCTTATGCTTGTTTAAAATATATGTTTTCTTATATAGTTTATTCTATCAAATAAGAAGGGAGAAGAAAAAGTTAATTGCTCCAAAATCGAATGGGATAATTTTCACACTTTTTTTAAATCTTAGACGCCATAAACTGAATGACATATTTGTATTATCAGTTACCACGGTCCTGTAGAGGTGAACTTGTCATTCTGCTAAGGGGGATTTGAGTTTAAAACACTGTGTGGTAACGATCGATCTTAAATGATAATTCCTTTACATGACCATAGGCTAGTTATCGCTCTTTACTATAACATGAACTGTTTGACAACCCAGATTATGTAAGGCCTGATTACAAACAGGAAAAAGCCTACGGCTTTTTCTTCTTTGGTGTAGTAAGAGACAATTTTCAAAAAATCAGGCAGCGAACTAAGTCCAATGTATCCAATTGTTTGTTCTCCTAATGATCGCCTTTTAATATAAACCCGTATTGCTACGAACTGTATGATTTGATACTGGGTAGTCATTTTTGTCACTATACGTGATATACACATAGTTATCCGAGGCAGCTTGGCCGAGAGGTCTAAGACATTGGTTTTAGCCACCCGTATCTTTCGAAGTGTGGGTTCAAATCCCAACACTGCCAGTATTTCATACCAAAGCAAACAAAGTACTTGTTTTAGTCTTAAATTTATAATCTTACTTTAGTTACTATGGGCTGAAGTTCGTTCTTTACTGTAAAATAGTTACAAAAGGTTTTTAACCCAATTAATTTCCTTTAAAATGAGCTATTGAACAACCCTCTACGATGTTCCTACGATGTCATATATGGTTATTAGTACACAATAGGTTTTAGATATTACGTCATGTCACTTATTACGTCATATATGGTTATTAGTAGATAATCGGTAAAATATTCGTTCTTTATTATAATCCAATGTATGGAATGGTTTGTTATTTCAGTGATCGTCTTTTAATGTATCAAATAATCAAGTACCTAACAAGGTCGAATGTGTGCAATGGTTTATTATTCTAATGATCGTCTTTTAATGTAAAATATATTATTTCAGTTAGCATGGTCATGTCGTTCTTTACTGTAATGCTCTACTGCAACTGCACCTGTTGTCTTAGTTGTCTGCAGCTGTTGGCTTTATTGCACTTGCACCTGTTGGTTTTGTTGTTCCTTTAACTATTGGGCTAATTGTCTATAGCTGCTTGCTATATTGTATCTTCAGCTGTTGGATTAGTTGCTTGCAGCGTTTGTCGTCAACTGTTTGCCTTATTGTAGCTAGAGCTATTGGCTTAGTTGTTCCTGAATATTGTATAAGGTACTATGGGCTACTGTTCGTTCCTTAATGTAAATAAATAAAAACGAAAATAAAGTCAAAATTAATTTTTTCAATTTTTACGTCACCTCGCTCATTAAGTCATATATGGTTATTAGTACACAATAGGTTTTAGATATTACGTCATGTCACTTATTACGTCATATATGGTTATTAGTACATAATCGGTAAAATATTCGTTCTTTATTCTAATTCTTGATTTTCAAGCCAATATATTTCCCTTGCTGTTTCAAGCCAAGGGACAGAAAGTTTTCTATACAGGGGTTTCGGACAAGGCGGTTCTAATGGTGTACTTTTTGTTTTGATCTGACTCCTTTGTTAGGAACTATGGGTTTTTATATTTCTTAACATTGGATGTGATCGTCTCTCACTAGGTTGCTAGCTACCGCTGCAACCCGGATACTATAATTAAGTGGCGCATAAAATTTAGTACAGGCAAGAAGTCGTTCTTTATTATAACTTTTAATGTAAGAATATAAATACTGTAATCTTAACTATAGTGAAGTTGCGTATGCAAGTTAGTATAGGGAAGAGTTCGATCTTTATTATAAAATTCAAATATCTTTGAAAAGACTGCAGTATGAAAATACATCAAAAATGCAATTTTTTTGACAAAATTGATTCTACTTTAAAAAGTATTTTATTTTTAATTACAAAAGTGACTAGATGTTGCAATTTCCTTTAAAATGAGCTATTATACAGCTCTCTATGATTTTTCAGTGCCCAGCTAGTTGAGGAGGAAAATCAAGCGGAAAGAAAAAATATCCCGTTTGTGGAGAATAACTTGGTTAAAGTCAATTTTCTTGAATTTCAAGCCAATATATTTTCTTTGTTATTCAAGCCAAAGAGTAATAAGTTTCCTTAATAGGGGTTTTGGACAAGGTGATTCTAATGGTGTAATTTTGTTTTGATTTGACTCTTTTCTGAGGATTTAGGGGTTTTTATATTTCTTAACATTGGACGTGATCGTCTCTTACTAGGTTGCTAGCTACCGCTGCAACCCAGATATAAATACTGTAATCTTAACTATAGTGAAGTTGCGTATGCAAGTTAGTATAGGGAAGAGTTCGATCTTTATTATAATTCTTAAAGAAAATTCATCATCTATATAATGATTCCTTATAGTACTTCAGTTACAATGGACTAAAGTTCGTTCTTTAATGTAAAACTATGGGCTACAGTTCGTTTCTTAATTAAATAAAAATAATTTGTTTTAATTACAAAAGATTTTTAACCCCATTAATTTCCTTTAAAATGAGCTATTGAACAACTCTCTACGATGTTCCAGGGCCAAGCTCTCTGTGGAATTATTAACCTATACTAAAATTACAATCTAGTATAGGAAATAGGTCGTTCTTTATTATATTTCAAAATTAAATTAGTTGCTATTGCCTAGAGTTAGTTCTTTACCACATCGTAATAATTTGTTTTATAATAATAATTAATTTTGTTAATTACAAAAGGTTTCTATATACAGCAGTTTCCTTTAAAATGAGCCATTACACAGCTCTTTATTATGACAACGAACCGTTTGATTTAATACTTAAGTTACTATGGGTTAAAGTTCGTTCCTTATTGTAATTATGCAATAGTTTGTTATTCCAATGATCGTCTCTTAATATAATCTTCTTTTAAAGAAGGAAAAGCCAATCGTTTAATATTGAACCCTTACTACATGTGGATTTGAACCCGCAAACCTCGAATCATGAGGCACACTTTCATCCATTGTGCTGTAGTAAGGTATTCATTGATTTGATTTTTCCACAAATCTGTGTATATACGGATAAATAGATTTGATAAACGTATTCTAACGGCTATACTAACTTGACTATGCCAGTTAGTATAGCCAAGAGTTATTTTATCATTATAATGACGTCATGTACACTATACCTCTTTTTCTTTTCTCTGTTGTACTATGAGATAGACTTCGTTCCTTACTGTAAATAATAACAAAATTTAATTAGAGTTCGTTCTTTATTGTTATGTTAGCATTGGACGTGATCGTCTCTTATTGTGATATTCATGAATGAGACCATTTACAGTTTTGACGTTTCTTATATAGTAATTATGACGTCACTGCATCAAAAATACAGTTTTTATTGGAAAAATTTATTCTCTTTTAGAAATAATTTATTTTAGTTACAAAAGGTTTTTAACCCAATTAATTTCCTTTAAAATGAGCTATTGAACAACCCTCTACGATGTTCCAGTGCCAAGCTATCTCTGGAAAAGAAAGAAAAAAAAAAAGAAAAAAATATCTCGTTTGGGGAGAATAACGTGGTAAAAGTCAATTTGCTTGATTTTCAAGCCAATATATTTCCCTTGCTGTTCAAGCCAAGGGACAGAAAGTTTCCTATACAGGGGTTTCGGACAAGGCGATTCTAATGGTGTACTTTTTGTTTTGATCTGACTCCTTTGTTAGGAACTATGGGTTTTTATATTTCTTAACATTGGACGTGATCGTCTCTTACTAGGTTGCTAGCTACCGCTGCAACCCGGATATAGTAATTATGACGTCACTGCATCAAAAATACAGTTTTTATTGGAAAAATTTATTCTCTTTTAGAAATAATTTATTTTAGTTACAAAAGGTTTTTAACCCAATTAATTTCCTTTAAAATGAGCTATTGAACAACCCTCTACGATGTTCCAGTGCCAAGCTATCTCTGGATACAAAGAAAAAAAAAAGAAAAAAATATCTCGTTTGAGAAGAATAACGTGGTAAAAGTCAATTTGCTTGATTTTCAAGCCAATATATTTCCCTTGCTGTTCAAGCCAAGGGACAGAAAGTTTCCTATACAGGGGTTTCGGACAAGGCGATTCTAATGGTGTACTTTTTGTTTTGATCTGACTCCTGCTTTAGGAGCTATGGGTTTTTATATTTCTTAACATTGGTTATTAGTACACAATAGGTTTTAGATATTACGTCATGTCACTTATTACGTCATATATGGTTATTAGTAGATAATCGGTAAAATATTCGTTCTTTATTATAATATAGTAATTATGACGTCACTGCATCAAAAATACAGTTTTTATTGGAAAAATTTATTCTCTTTTAGAAATAATTTATTTTAGTTACAAAAGGTTTTTAACCCAATTAATTTCCTTTAAAATGAGCTATTGAACAACCCTCTACGATGTTCCAGTGCCAAGCTATCTCTGGAAAAGAAAGAAAAAAAAAAAGAAAAAAATATCTCGTTTGAGAAGAATAACGTGGTAAAAGTCAATTTGCTTGATTTTCAAGCCAATATATTTCCCTTGCTGTTCAAGCCAAGGGACAGAAAGTTTCCTATACAGGGGTTTCGGACAAGGCGATTCTAATGGTGTACTTTTTGTTTTGATCTGACTCCTGCTTTAGGAGCTATGGGTTTTTATATTTCTTAACATTGGACGTGATCGTCTCTTACTAGGTTGCTAGCTACCGCTGCAACCCGGATACAGTCAGTCGTGGGTACCTTAATGAGAATTGAGAAGCGATTGAAAGGATGAAAATCCAGGTTCCCCTTCAAGTTATGGTTTAAGGTAATTTTCTCTAAATAAAACTTGTAATGATATTTACTGGATTATTAACATGCTGCTTGTCTGAGATCGTATTACGACCTGAGATGTTGAATTCTTCATTGTAAATTCAATGCAACATTGTGCAAATACATAAGAATAGTTACTTGACAATTACTTAAGAAGGGTAGGTATTATCCATTTTAAAATTAAAAGTAAAAATGGCTAAAAACCTCGAAAACAGAGGTGGATCAAAACAGAAAGTATACCATTGGAATTCTTGTATCTGAAAACCATCAATTGACGGTTTCTGCCCTTAACTTCCCTTGAAAACTGGAGAAAACTTTAGCTTGTGTATCAGTTATGTATGTTTAAGACAAACCGGATTACAAACAGCAAAAAGCCTATGGCTTTTTCTTAGTTGGAATAGTAAGAGACGATCCTCAGTATGGCACCATACCCAAGATAAACAACTTTTCAAAAGATGCTATTCTTTTAACTTTCAGTTACTATGTGCCGTGGTTTGTTCTTTACTAGGTTTCAGCAATATCCGATGAAACTTTCATAGTCCCTGTTTATAATCAAGTATCTAGCTAAGTCCAATGTATGCAATGGTTTGTTATTGTAATGATCTTCTTTTAATGTAATTTTGTGAGAAAAATGATTATATTTTAAAAATAATTTGTTTTTTAAATGCAAAAGGTATTTAACCCCATTAATTTACTTTAAAATGAGCTATTGAACAACTATCTACGATGTTCCAGTGCCAAGCTATCTCTGGATACAAAAAAAGAAAAGAGAAAAAAATATACCGTTTGGGGAGAATAACGTGGTTAAAGTCAATTTTCTTGATTTTCAAGCCAATATATTTCCCTTGCTGTTCAAGCCAAGGGACAGAAAGTTTCCTATACAGGGGTTTCGGACAAGGCGGCTCTAATGGTGTACTTTTAGTTTTGATCTGACTCCTTTGTTAGGAACTATGGGTTTTTATATTTCTTAACATTGGACGTGATCGTCTCTTACTAGGTTGCTAGCTACCGCTGCAACCCGGATTGGTGGAAAAATTTATTCTCTTTTAGAAATAATTTATTTTAGTTACTATAGATTTTTAACCCAATTAATTTCCTTTAAAATGAGCCATTGAACAACTCTCTACGATGTTCCAGTGCCAAGCTATCTCTGGATACAAAAGAAAAAAGAAAAAAAAAATATCCCGTTTAGGCAGAATGTTGTAGTAGCTGCCACTTTTCTTGATTTTCAAGCCAATATATTTCCCTTGCTGTTCAAGCCAAGGGACAGAAAGTTTACTATACAGGGGTTTCGGACAAGGCGGTTCTAATAGTGTACTTTTGAATTTGATCTGACTCCTTTTTTAGGAACTATGGGTTTTTATATTTCTTAACATTGGACGTGATCGTCTCTTACTAGGTTGCTAGCTACCGCTGCAACCCGGATCAAGTTACTATCTCTGTTGTCTGTGTAGTACTGTTTTTTTAACTTGCGTGCAGCTTGCTTTGATCTAACCATTATCTAATTAACGAATGAGACCATTTACATCTTTGTCGTTCTTAAGTAGTAATTCGTTTTTTACTATAAAACCGCTGACACTCGGATTGACACAAAATTTTTTTAAAGAACATTACAAACAGGAAAAAGCCTATGGCTTTTTCTTATTTGGAATAGTAAGAGACGAATCAGGCAGCTAAATAAGTCTAATAATTAAGTATAGTTAAGTTGCCTATACATGTTAATATAGGCAAGAGTTCGTTCTTTATTATAATTTCCTTTAAAATGAGCCACTACACAGTCCTTTACTATGACCACAAACTGTTTGATTTAATACTTAAGTTACTATGGGTTACAGTTTGTTCCTTATTGTAATCTGGAAACAAAGAAAAGAGAAAAAAATAACCCGTTTAGGCAGAATGTTGTAGTAGCTGCCACTTTTCTTGATTTTTTAGTACTGATTTTTTAACTTGCGTGTAGCTTGCTTTGATCTAACCATTATGTATTCATGAATGAGACCATTTACAGTTTTGACGTTTCTTATATAGTAATTATGACGTCACTGCATCAAAAATACAGTTTTTATTGGAAAAATTTATTCTCTTTTAGAAATAATTTATTTTAGTTACTATAGATTTTTAACCCAATTAATTTCCTTTAGGATGAGCTATTGAACAACCCTCTACGATGTTCCAGTGCCAAGTTATCTCTGGATACAAAGAAAAGAGAAAAAAATATCCCGTTTGGGGAGAATAACGTGGTTAAAGTCAATTTTCTTGATTTTCAAGCCAATATATTTCCCTTGCTGTTCAAGCCAAGGGACAGAAAGTTTCCTATAAAGGGGTTTCGGACAAGGCGGTTCTAATGGTGTACTTTTTGTTTTGATCTGACTCCTTTTTTAGGAGCTATGGGTTTTTGTATTTCTTAACTTTGGACGTGATCGTCTCTTACTAGGTTGCTAGCTACCGCTGCAACCCGGACTAGCAAAACATTTTTTAAGTCTGATGAAGATTTAACTAATGTGTCAAAAGTAAGGTTACAAGTCGACGATTTTGTTTTGGCCTTTTTATAATTAAATAAAAAAAAACAAGTTTTTTAAACTGAAAGTAAGGAGCGACATTAAAACTTAAAACGAACAGAAATTATTCTGTATATGAAAGAGACTCTCCCCTCCTCAACGCCTCGCTCTTTACGCTAAAGTTTTTTATTGTTTTAAAAAATAAAGTTGTGAGACAGAGTCAAACTTTAGCGTAAAGAGCGAGGCGTTGAGGAGGGGACAGTCTCTTTCATATACAGAATAATTTCTGTTCGTTTTAAGTTTTAATGTCGCTCCTTACTTTCAGTTTAAAAAACTTGATTTTTTTTATTTAATTTTTGAACGTTTTTGAATAAATGCAGGTTTTGATCTTGGCTCACCGTACATGAATAATTAAAACAAAATTGTCATATTAATTTACTTTTATTTAGTTAAATGGCTTTCTCGAAACTTGTTTAATTTTATTTACGAACGTTTTTATTAGTAATAAATATACGTAACTTACGAATTAACTTACGTAACGAACTTCTATATTCATATATTTTTAATACATTTATTAGGGGGTTCGCCCCCTAGTCAATACCTTGCTCTTTAAGCGAAAGTTCAAATCTTGTTCCAATTCTTTAGAAATGACCGCTTAATCACAAAGGCCGTTAATTAGAATAAATAGCTCTTATGAAAGTACTAAAAAATCTTTGGCTTAAAGAGCGAGGCATTGACTACGGGGTGAACCCAATTATATATGTAATATTTTCTGTTCGTTTAAAGTTTCGATGTTGCTGCTGTTGCAGTTGAAATACTTGTTTTTTTATATTAAATTTATGATCTTTTTTTAAATAATGCTGGGAAGTCCGGCGTCCCCTTCATAGCAATGTCCCTTCCCCCATGAAAACTTCCTTCATGGAAAGACTCCTCCCAAATAACCCCTGACCCACCCACCCCCCCCCCCTTCCCCCCCACTACCAGGAAAAATCTCCCCTGAAAACGTCTGTATACTTCCAAATAACCAATACTATATGTTAACATTGGGTAAAGTTCATAACTTTCAGCCCTCCCCCCGGGAATTTCGGGGGATTAAGTCATCCTAAAAGACATACTTATAATATTTTCGAACATGCTGAACAAAATGGCTATCTCAAAATTTTGATCAGGTGACTTTGGGAAAAAAATGAGCGTGGGAGGGGGCCTAGTTGCCCTCCATTTTTTTTGGTCACTTAAAAAGGGCACTAGAACTTTCAATTTCCATTCCAATAAGCCCTTTCACGATATTCTAGGACAACTGGTTCGATACGATCACCCCTGGGAAAAAAAAAAAAAAAAAAAAAAAAAAAAAAACAAACAAATAAACACGCACCCGTGATCTTTCTTCTGGCAAAAAATGCAAAATTCCACATTTTTGTAGATGGGAGCTTGAAACCTCTACAGTAGGGTTCTCTGATACGCGGAATATGATGGTGTGATTTTCATTAAGGTTCTATGACTTTTAGGGGGTCTTTCCCCCCTTTTTCGAAAATCAGCCAAATTTTCACAGGCGCCTAACTTTTGATGGAAAGGATTAAACTTGATGAAACTTATATGTTTGAAATCAGCATTAAAATACGATTCTTTTGATGTATCTATTTGTATCAAAATACCGTTTTCTAGAGTTTCGGTTACCATTGAGCCGGGTCGCTCCTTGCTTACAGTTCGTTACCACGAACTGTTTGAAATTGGTATGGTGAAATAATAATATGCATATGGTTCTTAAATCATGCTTATTTATGGTCCCATATGGTCTAGTGGCTAGGATAGTTAACTTTCACTCAACAGGCCCGGGTTCGATTCCCGGTGTGGAAAATTTTTAACTCTATAATCTTCAAACAATTTGAACCTTTTATAATTTATAATGATGTATAATATAAATACTGTAATCTTAACTATAGTGAAGTTGCCTATGCAACTTAGTATAGGAAAGAGTTCGATCTTTATTATAATGCTTTTCCTTCGCTGTTGATAGGTATGCTTGTATATATATTTTTATTGCTGTTACATAAACTGCAATTGCTCCTTCCAAAATTAATATACGAATTTTCTAAGAAGTACGCCTCTGTATATTCACTGTGTTGTCGAACATTTTCCATTGCATCTATAAACTGTTCCGCAGTTGCCAGTCCATATCTTGGAAGCTTTTCGTTAAACTGACAACATTTCTTTTGGATATTGCCATGAAGCTTTGCCAAAGCATTTCTAGCCGACTTTTCAACAGCATCCGCTCTTTCAAAGAGAATTTTAATCTGTAATTTTGAATACTTTTCGTCCTCCCGGTAAAACATGCGTAAAATATTTCTCAATTTACAAAGATCAGCCTGCATTTTTGCCATCTTCTTGTATTTCTGAATGTAATTTTTCCCTTTGTCCTTATGCGTTCTTCGGTACAACCTCGCAGAGAATTTAATTTTTTCATTATAGCTTTTGTCACCCCAGTATCTACCCATTATTCTGGTAGCAACTTTTTTCTTATATATTTTTCGGTAATCTTCATCATTGTGATAACGCTCATTGATCTTTTGTCTAGCCTGCTCAATTCTTGCTTCTCTGTAATCTTTATCATTATCATACCGTTCCTTGCTCTTTTGTCTAGCCTGCTCAATTGTTGCTTCTCTATAAAGTTTATCATTTTGATAACGCTCCTTGATCTTTTGTTTGGCTGTCTCAATTTTTACTTCTCGATACACCTGGACGGTTGAATACCTTTGCTTTTGGTTTTTCTTATATTTGATGCGGTAATCTTCATCATTGTGATAACTCTCCTTGAACTTTTGTTTGGCTGTCTCAATTTTTGCATGTCTATAATCTTCATCATTGAGATAACACATCTTGCTGTTTTGTTTGATTACTTCTCGATACACCTGGTCGGTTGAAAACCTTTGCTTTTTTCTTTTCAAGATACTATCTCTGTTGTTTGTGTAGTACTGTTTTTTCAACTTGCGTATAGCTTGCTTCGATCTAACCATTATTCTAATCAAGAATGAGAACATTTACATCTTTGTCGTTCTTAAGTAGTAATTATGACGTCACGGCGTAATGATTTTATTGACGTCATGGCGCAATGATATTATTTCATGACGTCTTCAGAAACAACAATATATTTTCGTGTTTTTCTATTCACGTCATAGCCCTAATATAAAAAACAATGATGAAATTCATTATTTATCTAGTAGGGTTTCAGACAAGGTAGTTCTAATGATGTACTTTTGTTTTGATCTGACTCTATTTTTAGGAGTTTTGGGTTTTTATATTTCTTAGCATGGGACTGATCGTCTCTTGCTAGGTTGCTAGCTACTGCTGCAACCCAAATTATAAGAGGCAGCCTGGCCGAGTGGTTCAAGGCACTGGTGTTAGCCACCAGTCTCTTCGGAGGCGTGGGTTCAAATCTTACCGCTGGTATACGATTATGTTTGAAAGACTGCAGTGTGAAAAGACATCGAAAATGCAGTTTTTGGCGGAAAAATTTAGTCTCTTTTAGAAATAATTTATATTAGTTACTATAGATTTTTATCCCAATTAATTTCCTTTAAAATGAGCCATTGAACAACTCTCTACGATGTTCCAGTGCCAAGCTATCTCTGGAAACAAAGAAAAGAGAAAAAAGAAAAAAAAATATCCCGTTTAGGCAGAATATTGTAATAGCTGCCACTTTTCTTGATTTTCAAGCCAATATATTTCCCTTGCTGTTCAAGTCAAGGGACAGAAAGTTTCCTTTACAGGGGTTTCGGACAAGGCGGTTCTAATGGTGTACTTTTTGTTTTGATCTGACTCCTTTTTTTTAGGAACTATGGGTTTTTATATTTCTTAACATTGGACGTGATCGTCTCTTACTAGGTTGCTAGCTACCGCTGCAACCCGGATTCAGTTAACAAATAAATTTTAATAAAATGAAACAGTATTGACAAACACCATTTATGATGAACTATATTGGTCCTTTATGTAAACTTCACTAACCTATACTATAGTTAAGTAGCCTATAAGATTTAGTATTGGCAAGAGGTCGTTCCTTATTACAATGTAATGCAACCCAGATTATATTTCTTAACATTGGACGTGATTATCTCTTACTAGGCTGCTAGCTACCGCTGCAACCCGGAAAACAAAAAGGAAAATATTACAAACAGGAAAAAGCCTACGGCGTTTTCTTCTTTGAAATAGTAAGAGACGAACCTCAAACGATCAAGTAGCTAACTAAGTCTAATGTATGCAATAATTTTTTATTCCAATTATCCTCTTTTAATGTAATAATTGACAAACACCATTTATGATGAGATATATCAGTCCTTTATGTAACTACCCCTGGAACCATCATATATCAGTTACTATGGGCGAGAGATCGTTCTTTACTGTAAATTTTAGAAATAATTTATTTTAGTTACTATAGATTTTTAACCCAATTATTTTCCTTTAAAATGAGCTATTGAACAACTATCTACGATGTTCCAGTGCCAAGCTATCTCTGGAAACAAAGTAAAGAGAAAAAAAATATCCCGTTTAGGCAGAATGTTGTAGTAGCTGCCACTTTTCTTGATTTTTTAGTACTGATTTTTTAACTTGCGTGTAGCATGCTTTGATCTAACCATTATGTATTCATGAATGAGACCATTTACAGTTTTGACGTTTCTTATATAGTAATTATGACGTCACTGCATCAAAAATACAGTTTTTATTGGAAAAATTTATTCTCTTTTAGAAATAATTTATTTTAGTTACTATAGATTTGTAACCCAATTAATTTCCTTTAGGATGAGCTATTGAACAACCCTCTACGATGTTCCAGTGCCAAGCTATCTCTGGATACAAAGAAAAGAGAAAAAAAAAGAAAAAAAATATCCCGTTTAGGCAGAATGTTGTAGTAGCTGCCACTTTTCTTGATTTTCAAGCCAATATATTTCCCTTGCTGTTCAAGCCAAGAGACAGAAAGTTTCCTATACAGGGGTTTCGGACAAGGCGGTTCTAATGGTGTTCTTTTTGTTTTGATCTGACTCCTCTGTTAGGAACTATGGGTTTTTATATTTCTTAACATTGGAAGTGATCGTCTCTTACTAGGTTGCTAGCTACCGCTGCAACCCGGATCTCTACGATGTTCCAGTGCCATGCTATCTGTTGAATTACTAACCTATACTATAATTAAGTTGTGTATAAAATGTAGTATAGGCAAGAGGTCGTCCTTTATTATAATTTTTATATTTCTTAACATTGGACGTGATCGTCTCTTACTAGGTTGCTAGCTACTGCTGCAACCCAGATAAAACGATCTGATAGACAAAACTGATGGTTAGAGTTTTGTCTTTAAGTTATCATATACTGTTAAAATTCTTTCTTGTATGAACGTTTCTTGATGTAGTGGTTAGCACCTAAGACTTTGAATCCTGCGATCCGAGTTCAAATCCTGGTGGACGGTTGTTATTATATGTAGCTTACTTATATTACCATTTAGGTTTCTGCTGTAATTCTTTCTTTTCAAAATTAAATTGGTTACTATCGCCTAGAGTTAGTTCTTTACCACATAATAATAATTTGTTTTATAATAATAATTAATTTTGTTAATTACAAAAGGTTTTTATATACAGCAATTTCCTTTAAAATGAGCCATTACACAGCTCTTTACTATGACAACGAACTGTTTGATATAATACTTAAGTTACTATGGGTTAAAGTTCGTTCCTTATTGTAATACTTTAAAAACTATTTTATTTTTAATTACAAAAGACATTAGATTTAGCAATTTCCTTTAAAATGAGCGATTATACAGCTCTCTATGATTTTCCAGTGCCCAGCTAGCTGAGGAGAAAAAAAAGCGGGAAGAAAAAAGATGCCGTTTGTGGAGAATATCGTGGTTAAAGTCAATTTTCTTGATTTTTAAGCCAATGTATTTTCTTTGTTATTCAAGCCAAATGACGGCAAGTTTGCTATATAGAAGTTTTGGACAAGACGGTTCTAATAGTGTACTTCTTGTTTTGATCTGAATCTTTTTTAAGGAGTTATGGGTTACTTTAGTTTTCAAAATGGGGCGTGATCGTCTCTTACTAGTTTGATAGCTACCGCTGCAACCCGGATTATAATGGTATTTTAGTTACTATGGGCTGGAAGTTTGTTCTTTACTGAAATAATCCTTTAAAATGAGGCATTGAACCACTCTCTACGATGTTCCAGGGCCAAGCTGTCTTTGCAAAAGAAAGAAAAAAAAATATGCCGTTTAGGCAGAATGCTGAAGTGGCTGCCACTTTTCTTGATTTTCAAACAAATATATTTCCCTTGTTGTTCAAGCCAAGGGACAGAAGGTTTTCTATACAAAGGTTTCTGACAAGGCGGTTTTAATGGTGTACTTTGTGTTTTGATCTGACTCTTATTTTTAGGAGTTATGGGTTTTTATATTTCTTAACATTGGACGTGATCGTCTCTTACTAGGTTGCTAGCTACCTCTGCAACCCGGATTTCAGTTATTTAAAATCCTGAAAAGTTCTATTATCTGAAAAGTTATCTAAAAAGTTCTAATATAATACGGTGCAACCCGGATCTTCAGTTACTACGGGCTACAGATCGGTCTTTACTGTAATTATTATAATTTCTATTCACGTCATAGCTCTAATATAAAGCTATGACGACATTCATTATTTATCTAGTAGGGTTTGAGACAAGGTAATTCTAATGATGTACTTTCGTTTTGATCTTACTCTATTTTTAGGAGTTTTGTTATATTTCTTAGCATGGGACTGATCGTCTCTTACTAGGTTGCTAGCTACTGCTGCAACCCAAATTCATATATATATTTATTTATGAGAGGCAGCCTGGCCGAGTGGTCCAAGACACTGGTGTTAGCCACCAGTCTCTTCGGAGGCGTGGGTTCAAATCTTACCGCTGGTATACGATTATGTTTGAAAGACTGCAGTGTGAAAAGACATCAAAAATGCAGTTTTTGGTTGAAAAATTTATTCTCTTTTAGAAATAATTTATTTTAGTTACTATAGATTTTTAACCCAATTAATTTCCTTTAAAATGAGCTATTGAACAACCCTCTACGATGTTCCAGTGCCAAGCTATCTGTGGAAAAGAAAAAAAAAGAAAAGAGAAAAAAATATCCCGTTTGGGGAGAATAACGTGGTTAAAGTCAATTTTCTTGATTTTCAAGCCAATATATTTCCCTTGCTGTTCAAGCCAAGGGACAGAAAGTTTCCTATACAGGGGTTTCGGACAAGGCGGTTCTAATGGTGTACTTTTTGTTTTGATCTGACTCCTTTGTTAGGAACTATGGGTTTTTATATTTCTTAACATTGGACGTGATCGTCTCTTACTAGGTTGCTAGCTACCGCTGCAACCCGGATGTTAGCCACCAGTCTCTTCGGAGGCGTGGGTTCAAATCTTACCGCTGGTATACGATTATGTTTGAAAGACTGCAGTGTGAAAAGACATCAAAAATGCAGTTTTTGGTGGAAAAATTTATTCTCTTTTAGAAATAATTTATTTTAGTTACTATAGATTTTTAACCCAATTAATTTCCTTTAAAATGAGCTATTGAACAACCCTCTACGATGTTCCAGTGCCAAGCTATCTGTGGAAAAGAAAAAAAAAGAAAAGAGAAAAAAATATCCCGTTTGGGGAGAATAACGTGGTTAAAGTCAATTTTCTTGATTTTCAAGCCAATATATTTCCCCTGCTGTTCAAGCCAAGGGACAGAAAGTTTCCTATACAGGGGTTTCGGACAAGGCGGTTCTAATGGTGTACTTTTTGTTTTGATCTGACTCCTTTGTTAGGAACTATGGGTTTTTATATTTCTTAACATTGGACGTGATCGTCTCTTACTAGGTTGCTAGCTACCGCTGCAACCCGGATTCAAATCCAGGTCGAAGGAATTTTTTACCACCTTTGTTTTCAACTATACTCTGTCTCGTGTTTTAAATTAAAAAACCACAGAAAATCAGGCAACTAAGCTATTCAATTACATGCTGTTGTTTGTTATTTACTAATTTTCAGATCGATCCTTTATGTATATACTACTTTTAATTAATATTTCAGTTACTATGAGCAAGCGTTCGTTCTTTATTATAAAATTCCTTTTAAAATAAGATATTAAACATTCCCTCCACCAACTATAGAGTAAAAGTACGAAAGTGCTCATGGAAAAGACACCCTTTAAGTATCACATAAACCATTTAAAAATTACGTGTTTATAAGTGGGCAGTGTAGTGGATAGTGTGTTAGATGTGCAATATGAAGGGTGCGCGTTCAATTCTCGGCATAGGTATATTTTTGTGCACTGGATAATTTTATTTCAAGACAAATCTCTGTTAATAACTACTACTAAGAACACAGATACGCAATCTTTTTTCTGTTTAGTCCTAGACTATTGGCCGACAAAAACGATTTTTGTAAATCTATCATCCACCTATACCGATCCTTTGTGTAATTACTATTAAATTTTTATTAAAATTTTCACACATAATTATGACATCTTGGACACCACAAGCTGAATAGTATATTTAAATTGGAAGTTGCCACAGTATAGCTGAGAGTAATCTCCTTCGACACTGAATGATCGAGATCAATGCACTCTGTTGTAACGATCAACCTTAATATTAATCTTTTCCCAGTCATAAGTGAAATCATACTGAATATTCAGTTTATCAGCAAGACTTCTGAAGATATCAGTTAGATATGAATAATTTGGATTTTCTGCAAACTCCAAGTTTCGGCAATAGTTCAAGTACAAACCAAATTCTGTTGGTATGCTTTCACATAGAGTAGATATGCTGGTGGACTTTTTAGATTTGTATATTTTGTCTAATAAGTCTAATTTTGAAGTGGCTTTTAAGTTTTGCCACGGAAGATCACCCTTCACAAAATGTACCAATACATATCCTAGGGATTCAAGATCATCTCGGCGGCTTTGTTCAAGACCTTCATGTGCATTTAAAGAAGCATACTTAAGATTTCCTATTTTATACTTATTGTACTTTAATTTATTAGAATACTGTCTTGTATAGGAAAAACTAGTAAGGAAAACTTTTTTAACGTCTGTATAGTCTTTTATACCCATAGAAAAACTACTTGGATGAATGTTCCCATGGATAAAAAATTTAGAATGAACATATTTTAGTCTTTCCAGCATTTGATCAGCTAGAATCAAGACTGTCTTGAGGTTAAACTTCAGACTACAAGACGTAAACAGTTCTTGTAGTGAAGGTCCTAAGATATTCATTACCAGTACGTTGTACTCATTCTCCTGACCACGACACTTGACTGCAGGTACACCATTTTCAGTGTCTTGAAGTGTCTCGGAATTATCGAAGTCACAAATTAGCTCTTTTTTTCCCTTAGAGCCCAACTTGATAAGTACATCTTCGTTGCTGTCCATGTCTTTTGCATAGTACGTATGACAAACATCGTTGCGTCGAATTTTTACAACTAGACGATATTTCCCTAAAAGAATAGTTTCATGTTCAGGTGCCTCAAAAACTGCGATTTTTTCTAATGCTGGCTCTGTTTTCGTCCCTTTCTTTTGACTCATTTTTCGCATTATAAATCAGACAATATCTTGTCAGTACTTAAAATCATTCTCATAAAAAATGTGTCTCGGAGTTAGAACGTAGTAAAAAAACAACAATTTTTTTAATTTTCAGGGTTTTTCTAGTTTTAATTAAATAGTTAGAATTATTGCTCAGACACCATAAATATTTTTGCAATTTGCATAATAACTTTAGCGATCCTGAACTGAGAACTAAAATAAAATAAAATTATCTTATCGAAAGATAAACGTGTAAATATTTTATATTCATTTAATACGTAATATATAATATTTATACACAATCTAATTAAAAGACGATCATTCGAAGAACATACCATTGCATATATCAGACTTAGTCAGCTGCTCGATTCCTTAAAAAAAAATCTCATTTGTCAACTGAAACTAGAATCATTCCTAAAAATTTTAAATAAAATAATTTTATTTAACTGCAAAGTGCAAAAATATTTATGGTGTCTGATCACTAATTTCCATTTTTTAATTCAAACCAGAAAAAAACACAAAATTATAAAATTAGTTTGGTTTTCCTTTTGCTTCAATTAACTCGCTACGCCATTTTTTTACGCCATTAATTTTATATCATCTTAGTTCAATGTTATTATTGCATCCTGGAAACAAACCTTTTTGGATTAATTCGTGAAGTACGTATCTCTATATTGTTGTCCTATTGTGGTCCTAATAGTGTAATTCTTGTTTTGATCTGAATCTTTATTCAGGAGTTATGGGCTACTTTAGTTTTTACTATGGGGCGTGATCGTCTCATAATAGTTAGCTAGCTACCGCTGCATCCCAGATTATGGGCTGAAAGTTCGTTCTTTACTGTAAAAACTTAAAACGAACAGAAATTATTCCGTATACGAAAGGGGCTGCCCCTCAACGCCTCACTCTTTTCGCTAAAGTTTGACTTTCTCACAAATCTATTTTTTTTTAAACAATGAAAGATAATGTAAGAGTAATGTAAGAGTTACAATATAAGATAATGTAACTAGCAATTTTTATTGTTACTAAGGGCTTTGGTTTGTCCTTTATTTGGTTGCATCTACCCCTTCAACCATGATGGTTGTAACCTTTGATTATGACGTCACCTAGCATTTTGTTTGCAAATTCATAATGTGTTTAATAATATCTTATTGACTAATAGTTGCTGTAGCGTAATGGCAAGGAGACAATCCTTAAGACACAAAGGATTTGATTTCAAGCCTGTCTACGGTAACGGTTCTAATAGAAATACTCATACAGCCGTGGGATTCTCACCAAAAACCGGGTCATATGCAAAAAACAGTGCTTTGCCAAATTGGAAGATGACATTAAAAAACTTGCATAAAGAAAAAAACCGTTGAAAACTTGCATAAGCAATGGAAATATCTTTCCTTGATTTGTAGAAGTTTTTTCAACTGCTTCTTCTCTTTTTTGCTTGATTTTTTTCAGTTGTATTTGAAGATCCAATTTGTCTGGATTCATTATTGACACGATCAATAATGAATAAAAAAAAGATGAAAGACAAATCAACATCAAAAGCACCCATGACAAAGGAATTCCGTATATTCGCTGTTTTTAAGGTTTTTCCATTTTCATGAATTTTGAATAGAATTTGAATTGCTTTCTCCATATAAAAGCTTTTAAATTTTAGAAGCCACGTTTTCAGACACCACCTGTGACTCTGCGCTACCTATGACTCTGATTTGAATTTAAAAAAAATTAAAATTATTGGTCAGACATCATAAATAATTTTGCAGTTTGCAGTTAAATAAAATTATTTTATTTAAAATTTTCAGGAATTATTCTAGTTTTAGTTAACAAATAAATTTTTCGACAAAACCCCCCAAAAATTACTGCATTTTACATAATAATGGATAATTATATAAAAAACCGTATTGACAAACACCATTTATGATGAACTATATCGGTCCTTTATGTAATACTAGGTTGCTAGAAACCGCCGCAACCCGGATAGTATGCAAGCTACTGCTGCAACCTGGATTCCAGTTACTATGGGCTATAGTTCACCCTTTAATGTAAATTTTCTTATTTGGAATAGTAAGAGACGAATTTCTGAGAATCAGGCAGCCAACTATGTCCAATATGTGCCATGGTTTGTTCTTTACTAGGTTTCATAAATCTCCACAGCCATGATACCGATGAAACTTGCATAGTCCCTATTTATGATTTACTAGACTGATTTTTTATATAACATACCTTAGAGAAGCAACTTTCAAAAGATGTTTGTTTGGTTATATCGTCATCAGATTATTTCAGTTAACATGGGTATGTCGTTCTTTACTGTAAATTCCAATAATCGTCTTTTAATGGAAATTTTTAATATATTGACCCTTAATATAACTCTACTAGCCTAAACTATAGTTAAGAAGCCTATAAAATTTAGTATGGGCAAGAGGTCGTTCTTTATTATACGATTTTTAAAAGTAATTTGTTTTATAATTACAAAAGGTTTTTAACCCCATTAATTTCCTTTAAAACGAGCCATTAAACAACTCTCTACGATGTTCCAGTGCCAAGATATCTGTGGAATTACTAACCTATACTATAATTAAGTGGCGTAATTTAGTATAGGCAAGAGGTCGTTCTTTATTATAAATTTTACTTATGATGATTTCTTAAGGAATATAATTAGAATTTCTTAATGTAATAAAAATAATTTGTTTTAGTTACAAAAGCTTTTTAACCCCATTAATTTCCTTTAAAATGAGCCATTGAACAACTCTACGATGTTCCAGTGCAAAGCTAACTGTTGAATTACTAACCTGTACTATAATTAAATGGCGTATAAAATTTAGTATAGGCAAGAAGTCGTTCTTAATTATAAAAACCCTGATAACAAACAGGAAAATATTACAAACAGGAAAAAGCCTTCGGCTTTTTCTTCTTTGAAATAGTAAGAGACGAACCTCGAACGATCAAGTAGCTAACTAACTCCAATGCATGCAATAAGATTTTATTCCAATGATCGTCTTTTATATCAGTTACTATGGGAGAGAGATCGTTCTTTACTGTAATTTATTGTAAAATAATTTGTTTTAATTACAAAATGTTTTTAACCCCATTAATTTGCTTCAAAATGAGCCATTGAACATCTCTCTACAATATTCCAGTGCCATGCTATCTGTTGAATTACTAACCTATACTATAATTACGTGGCGTATAAAATTTAGTATAGGTAAGAGGTCGTTCTTTATTATAATTCTTATATAGTAATTATGACGTCACTGCATCAAAAATACAGTTTTTATTGGAAAAATTTATTCTCTTTTAGAAATAATTTATTTTAGTTACAAAAGGTTTTTAACCCAATTAATTTCCTTTAAAATGAGCTATTGAACAACCCTCTACGATGTTCCAGTGCCAAGCTATCTCTGGAAAAGAAAGAAAAAAAAAAAGAAAAAAATATCCCGTTTGGGGAGAATAACGTGGTAAAAGTCAATTTGCTTGATTTTCAAGCCAATATATTTTCTTTATTATTCAAGCCAAAGGGCGGTAAGTTTCCTTTATGGAGGATTTGGACAAGGCGGTTCTAATGGTGTACTTTTTGTTTTGATCTGACTCTTTTTTTAAGAACTATGGGTTTTTATATTTCTTAACATTGGACGTGATCGTCTCTTACTAGGTTGCTAGCTACCGCTGCAACCCGGATTTAAATTACGTATAACTCGCTTAAAACGCATCTTATTATTAAACAAGAAATAATATTCTTTCTAATAACGACTGGTATCAAGTACCCATAACCTAACGAAAAATTAAACTAATTTTTAAATTTTCAGTTTTTTTAGTTTGAATGAAAAGATTAAAATCATTCCTTAGATATCATAAATATTTTTGCACTTTACATAATAACTTTAGCGATTCTAAACTGAAAAATAAAACATATAAAAAAAATTGAATTTTTGGTCGGGAAATACATATTAAATCCAACGTCGGGTAGTTAGAACCTAACCAAAAAAAAACCAGTTTAAAATTTTAAGGTATTTTTCTAGCTTGAATTGAAAGATTCAAACTATTGCTCGGATACCATGAATATTTTGCAGTTTACACAAGCTGCAAAGAACGCATAAGGACAAAATTAAAAATTATATTCAGAAGTCCAAAAAGATGGCAACAAGGCAGGCTGATCTTTGTAAATTGAATAATATTTTACGAATGTTTTACTTGGATTACAAAAAATATTCAAAATTACAGATTGAAATTCTCTTTGAAAGAGCGGATTTTGTTCAAATGTCCGCTAGAAATACTTTCGGAAAACTTCATAGTAATATCCAAAAGAAATGATGTATATTTAATGAAAAGCTTCGAAGGTATGAACCGGCAACTGTGGAACAGTTTACAGATGTAATGGGATATATTAGACATCACTGTGAATATATGGAAGCATAATTGTCCTTTACTTAGTTTCAGCTTTATTCGATGATCGAGCCTTTATGTAATTTGCTTTTCTCTTTTCAAGATACTATCTCTGTTGTTTGTGTAGTACTGTTTTTTCAACTTGCGTGCGACTTGCTTGATTGAAACCATTATGTAATTATGAATGAGAACATTTTCATCTTTGTAGTTCTTAAGTAGTAAAATTTTTAACTCTATAATCTTCGAATATTTGAACCTTTTATAATTTATAATGATGTATAATATAAATACTGTAATCTTAACTATATTAACTATAGTGAAGTTGCGTATGCAAGTTAGTATAGGGAAGAGTTCGATCTTTATTATAATTTAGGCAGAAAGTTATAGTAGCTGCCACTTTTCTTGATTTTCAAGCCAATATATTTCCCTTGCTGTTCAAGCCAAGGGACAGAAAGTTTCCTATACAGGGGTTTCGGACAAGGCGGTTCTAATGGTGTACTTTTTGTTTTGATCTGACTCCTTTTTTAGGAGCTATGGGTTTTTATATTTCTTAACATTGGACGTGATCGTCTCTTACTAGGTTGCTAGCTACCGCTGCAACCCGGATTTTCATAAAGTGAAATTGTTACTCAAACATTTTAAATATATTTGCAGTTTACAGAGTTTTGCACTTTCTTCTCATACCTTTTCACCGTCATAATATAAATACTGTAATCTTAACTATAGTGAAGTTGCCTATGCAAGTTAGTATAGGGAAGAGTTCGATCTTTATTATAATCCCCGTAAGGGAGAACTTTTAATGTGTAGAATTAAAAGCACTATCTTTTAAATTTAAAATTTAAAAAAGAAACTTGTTTATTTACATCCTAGCTAAAATAATGGAGATAATATGAATGAACCACAGGGTTCCGTTTCTTTGGGCTTGAGTTCGTTTTTTTACTGTAAATACAAATAGGAAAAAGCCTACGGCTTTTTATTCGTTTAAATAGTAAGAGACTAAACTCAAACAATCAAGTAGCTAACTAAGTCCAATATATGGAATGGTTTGTTATTTCAGTGATCGTCTTTTAATGTAATAACAAATCTTGCTGTTTTGTTTTCCTCTCTTAATTTTTACTTCTCGATACGCCTGGTCGGTTGAATACCTTTGCTTTTCTCTTTTCAAGATACTATCTCTGTTGTCTGTGTAGTACTGTTTTTTTAAGTTGCGTGCAGCTTGCTTTGATCTAACCATTATGTAATTCACGAATGAGACCATTTACATCTTTGTCGTTCTTAAGTAGTAAATATGACATCACGGCGTTATGATTTTATTTCATGACGTCTAGGTGCAATGATATTATTTCATGATGTTTTCAGAAACCACAACATAATGTCGTGTTTTTCTATTCACGTCATAGCTCTAATATAAAACTATGACGACATTCATTATTTATCTAGTAGGGTTTCAGACAAGGTAGTTCTAATGATGTACTTTTGTCTTGATCTTACTCTATTTTTAGGAGTTCTGGGTTTTTATATTTCTTAGCATTGGACTGATCTTCTCTTACTAGGTTGCTAGCTACTGCTGCAACCAAAATTATGAGAGGCAGCCTGACCGAGTAGTCCAAGGCACTGGTGTTAGCCACCAGTCTCTTCGGAGGCGTGGGTTCAAATCTTACCGCTGGTATACGATTATGTTTGAAAGACTGCTGTGTGAAAAAACATCAAAAATGCAGTTTTGATGGAAAAATTTATTCTGTTTTAGAAATAATTTATTTTAGTTACTGTAGATTTTTAACCTAATTGATTTCCTTTAAAATGAGCTATTGAAAACCCTCTACGATGTTCCAGTGCCAAGCTATCTGTGGAAAAGTAAGAAAAAAGAAAAAAAATATCCCGTTTAGGCAGAATGTTGTAGTATCTGCCACTTTTCTTTTTTTTCAAGCCAATATATTTCCCTTGCTGTTCAAGCCAAGGGACAGAAAGTTCCTATACAGGGGTTTTGGACAAGGCGGTGCTAATGGTGTACTTTTTGTTTTGATCTGACTCCTTTGTTAGGAACTATGGTTTTTTATATTTCTTAACATTGGACGTAATCGTCTCTTACTAGGTTGCTAGCTATCGCTGCAATCCGGATTTAAATTCTGTCTTTTAAAGTATCGGTTACTATTGAGGCGAGTCGCTCTTACGATACATTTCGTTACCACGAACTTTTTGAAATACCACTAACTCTTTTATTTATGTATTATATTGTTAATTTTACAACTTTAATTAATGACGTCATAGTCTAATTGGCTAGCAGGATCGGCCAATAACCGACAGGTTGGTGTAACCCTGATAACAAACAGGAAAATATTACAAACAGGAAAAAGCCTACGGCTTTTTCTTCTTTGAAATAGTAAGAGACGAACCTCATATAGTAACCTCAAATAGTCAAGAACCTCAAATAGTAAAACGATCAAGTAGCCAACTAATTCCAATGCATGCAATTAATTTTCATTCCAATGATCGTCTTTTAATGTAATATCTAAAACCTAGCATAAAACAAAACTAATTTTAAAATTTTCAGGTATTTATCTTGTTTGAATTACAAAATTAGTATTATTGGTTAGACACCATAAATATTTTTGCAGTTTAAATAATAAGTTTAGTGATTCTGGACTGAAAACTAAAATAATTGCAATTATGAGACAATAATATGGAGATATGTACTTTACGGGTTACAGGATACAATAATAAATTTGAACTGAGATGAAAAAAAAATTTCTTCCAGGAGACAAAAAGCAAAACTAATTTTAGAATTTTCATGTATTTTTGTTGTTTAAATTAAAAAATTACTATTACTGATTAGGCATCATAAATATTTTTGCAGTTTACATAATAATTTTAGCGATTAAGCCAAAAAAGAAAATTTTGGTTCCAGGAGTTTCGGTTACTATTGAGACAAGTAGCTATTATTACTATAGAGTTCATTACATGGACTGTTTTATTGCTTCAAAATTCAAATATCTTTGAAAAGACTGCAGTATGAAAATACATAAAAAATGCAATTTTTTTGACAAAATTGATTCTACTTTAAAAAGTATTTTATTTTTAAATACAAAAGTGACTAGATGTTGCAATTTCCTTTAAAATGAGCTATTATACAGCTCTCTATGATTTTCCAGTGCCCAGCTAGCTGAGCAGAAAGAAAAAGCGGAAAGAAAAAAATATCCCGTTTGTGGAGAATAACGTGGTAAAAGTCAATTTTCTTGATTTTCAAGCCAATATATTTTCTTTGTTATTCAAGCCAAAGGGAGGTAAGTTTCCTTTATAGAGGATTCGGACAAGGCGGTTCTAATGGTGTACTTTTTGTTTTGATCTGACTCTTTTTTTAGGAGTTGGGGGGTTTTATATTTCTTGACATTGGAGGTGATCGTCTCTTACTAGGTTGCTAGCTACCGCTGCAACCCGGATATTTCTTAACATTGGACGTGATCGTCTCTTACTAGGTTGCTAGCTACCGCTGCAACCCGGATGAAAGATATCAAAAAATATTATTGGTCTCGAAAGATAATTATTTGGGCAATCGTTACCGCAAATTGACTTGAACTCATATCTTTCGAATTCGAAAGAAAGGCTCTAAGCCACTGGGACACAGTAACTGCTAATATAAAATGTATTATTAAACATATGATTAATATGGAGCGATAGACAAATTGGAGAAGAGCCGAGACCTGTTTTCCCTTTTTCCGCAGATATAATGTATGCAGTGGTTTGTTATTCTAATAATCTTATTTTAATGTAACACGCACGAAATGATGAATGACGTCATAATAGTGGGTTACAACTATAAATGATGTTATAGTAAACTTTATGGTGACCTCAGTTACAACTGGATTTGGTTCTATTCTATATGATTACAAACAGGAAAAAGCCTACGGCTTTTTCTTCTATGAAATAGTAAGAGACGAACCTCAAACAATCAAGTAGCTAACTAAGTCCAATGTATGCAATGGTTTTTTTATTCCAATAATCGTTTTTAATGTTATGTTGCTTCAGTTACTATTAGATAGACTTTGGTCCTTATTGTAATTTAGGCAGAATTTTGTAGTAGCTGCCACTTTTCTTGATTTTCAAGCCAATATATTTCCCTTGCTGTTCAAGCCAAGGGACAGAAAGTTTCCTATACAGGGGTTTCGGACAAGGCGGTTCTAATGGTGTACTTTTTGTTTTGATCTGACTCCTTTGTTAGGAACTAAGGGTTTTTATATTTCTTAACATTGGACGGGATCGTCTCTTACTAGGTTGCTAGCTACCGCTGCAACCCGGATGATTACAAAAAGGAAAAAGCCTACGGATTTTTCTTCTTTGAAATAGTAAGAGACGAACCTCAAACAATCAAGTAATTCCAATGTATGCAATTGTTTGTTATTCCAATGATTGTCTTTTAATGTAATAATGGATAATTATATAATATGACACCGTATTAAAAAACACCATTTATGATGAACAATATCGGTCCTTTGGGTAAACTTCACTAACCTACAATATAGTTAAGTGGCCAATAAAATTTAGTATAGGCAAGAGGTCGTTCTTTATTATAAACAAATAATAAAACTAGTTTTAAAATTTTCAGGTAGTTTTCCAGTTTAAATTACAAGATTAAAATGATTGCTCAGATACAATAAATGTTTTTGCATTTTATAACTTTATCGATTCTGAACTAAAATGTATCTTCAGCTGTAATTTCATTTTATGAAGGAATACGTCATAGATTTCAATATCATGAGAATCTTGGATTTCATTGTCGTCATTTTGTTCGAAACTACTATTATTATTTAAAAATTTAAGTAAAACCAATTTGTACTGAGCTATATTGGTCCTTTATGTATGAGATCCTCTTGACTAACACCATTTATGATAGATTCTTATGTCCCACTCTACAACTTTGTATAGGCAAGAGTTCGTTCTTCATTGTTATTTATTGACGTCATGGCGCAATGATATTATTTCATGACGTCATCAGAAACAACAATATAATTTCGTGTTTTTCTATTCACGTCATAGCTCTAATATAAAACTATGATGACATTCATTATTTATCTAGTAGGGTTTCAGACAAGGTAATTCTAATGATGTACTTTTGTTTTGATCTGACTCTATTTTTAGGAGTTTTGGGTTTTTATATTTCTTAGCATTGGACTGATGGTCTCTTACTAGGTTGCTAGCTACTGCTGCAACCCAAATTCACATATATATTTATTTATGAGAGGCAGCCTGGCCGAGTGGTCCAAGGCACTGGTGTTAGCCACCAGTCTCTTCGGAGGCGTGGGTTCAAATCTTACCGCTGGTATACGATTATGTTTGAAAGACTGCAGTGTGAAAAGATATCAAAAATGCAGTTTTTGGTGGAAAAATTCATTCTCTTTTAGAAATAATTTATTTTAGTTACTATAGATTTTTAACCCAATTAATTTCCTTTAAAATGAGCTATTGAACAACTATCTACGATGTTCCAGTGCCAAGCTATCTCTGGATACAAATAAAAAGAAAAGAGAAAAAAATATCCCGTTTGTGGAGAATAACGTGGTTAAAGTCAATTTTCTTGATTTTCAAGCCAATTTATTTCCCTTGCTGTTCAAGCCAAGGGACAGAAAGTTTCCTATACAGGGGTTTCGGACAAGGCGGTTCTAATGGTGTACTTTTTGTTTTGATCTGACTCCTTTGTTAGGAACTATGGGTTTTTATATTTTTTAACATTGGACGTGATCGTCTCTTACTAGGTTGCTAGCTACCGCTGCAACCCGGATGCTAGCTACCGCTGCAACCCGGATATATAGTAATTATGACGTCACTGCATCAAAAATACAGTTTTTATTGGAAAAATTTATTCTCTTTTAGAAATAATTTATTTTAGTTACTATAGATTTTTAACCCAATTAATTTCCTTTAGGATGAGCTATTGAACAACCCTCTACGATGTTCCAGTGCCAAGCTATCTCTGGATACAAAGAAAGAAAAGAGAAAAAAATATCCCGTTTGGGGAGAATAACGTGGTTATAGTCAATTTTCTTGATTTTCAAGCCAATATATTTCCCTTGTTGTTCAAGCCAAGGGACAGAAAGTTTCCTATAAAGGGGTTTCGGACAAGGCGGTTCTAAAGGTGTACTTTTTGTTTTGATCTGACTCCTTTTTTAGGAGCTATGGGTTTTTATATTTTTTAACATTGGACGTGATCGTCTCTTACTAGGTTGCTAGCTACCGCTGCAACCCGGATTTGTTATAATAACAGCAACCCGGATCAATTAACATGGGTTAGATCGTTCTTTACTATAATGTTCAAATAAGCCCTCTCGCAAAATTCTAGGACCTCTGGGTCGATACAATGACCTCTGGTAAAAAAGGGTGAATAAACACGCATTCGTGATCTTCTGGCAATAAATACGAAATTCCACATTTTTGCAGGTAGGAGCTTGAAACCTTTACAGTATGGTTCTCTGATACGCTTAATCTGATGGTGTGATTTTCATTAGGATTCTATGATTTTCTTAGGGGTGTTTTTCTCTTTTTCTGAAAATCTGGCAAAACTTCTCAGGCTCGTAACTTTTGATGGATATGAGTAAACATTATTAAATTTAAATATTTAAAATTAGCATAAAACTACAATTCTTTTGATGTATCTATTGATATTAAAATACCGTTTTTTAGAGTTTTGGTTACTGCTGAGACGGGTCGCTCTTACTATACAGTTCGTTACCACGAACTGTCTGATACATTCTACATAATAATGCCTAATTATATAGGAAAAACTATATTGACAAACACCATTTTTGATGAACTATATCGGTCCTTTATGTAATTACATAATAAAAAAACAAAAAAAAATTAAAAGTAGAATTACTATACAAAAAAACTGTATTTTTGATGTCTTTTCATCAACTAATAGCCATATACGACGGAATAAGTGACGTGACATCTAACACCGATTGTGTACTAATAACCATATATGACGTAATGAGTGACGTGACGTAAAAATGATTTTTTTTTATTATAGTCATATTAAAAAACGATCATTAGAAGAACAAACAATTGCATGTATTGGACTTAGTTAGCTGCCTGATTCTCTTAGGTTCGTCTCTTATTTATATACATTTTACATAATAATGGATAATTGTATAAGAAAAACAGTATTGACAAACACCATTTATGATAAACTATATCGGTTTGTTATTTAATTATTACTAAACAAAACTACTACTGATAACTACTACGTGAGATTTTCTTGACTGAAACCATTAATGATGAACTTTATCGATTCTTTATGTACTTCTTTTCAAAATTACATTAGCTACTACGGCCTAGAGTTAGTTCTTTACCATATCGTAAAAAATTATTTTATAATAATATTTATTATTTTAATTACAAAAGGTTTCTATATACAGCAATTTCTTTTAAAATGATCCATTACACGGCTCTTTATTATGATCTGGAAAACAAGAAAAAAAAAGTATCCCGTTTAGGCAGAATGTTGTAGTAGCTGCCACTTTTCCTGATTTTCAAGCCAATATATTTCCCTTGCTGTTCAAGCCAAGGGACAGAAAGTTTACTATACAGGGGTTTCGGACAAGGCGGTTCTAATGGTGTACTTTTTGTTTTGATCTGACTCCTTTTTTAGGAACTATGGGTTTTTATATTTCTTAACATTGGACGTGATCGTCTCTTATTAGGTTGCTAGCTACCGCTGCAACCCAGATTGGACCTGATCGTTTCTTACTAGTTTGCTGGCTACCGCTGCAACCCAGATTTAAATTATCATTTATATAATGATTCATTTTATTACTTCAGTTACTGTGGGCTATAGTTCGTTCCTTAACGTAATCTTTTAAATAGTAAGAGACGAAACTCAAACAATCAAGTAGCTAACTAAGTCCAATGTATGGAATGGTTTGTTATTTCAGTGATCGTCTTTTAATGTAATATGTTTGAAAGACTGCAGTGTGAAAAGACATCGAAAATGCAGTTTTTGGTGGAAGAATTTATTCTCTTTTAGAAATAATTTATTTTAGTTACTATATATTTTTAACCCAATTAATTTCCTTTAAAATGAGCTATTGAACAACCCTCTACGATGTTCCAGTGCCAAGCTATCTCTGGATACAAAAGAAAAGAGAAAAAAAGAAAAAAATATCCCATATAGGCAGAATGTTGTAATAGCTGCCACTTTTCTTGATTTTCAAGCCAATATATTTCCCTTGCTGTTCAAGCCAAGGGACAGAAAGTTTCCTATACAGAGGTTTCGGACAAGGCGGTTCTAATGGTGTACTTTTTGTTTTGATCTGACTCCTTTTTTAGGAACTATGGGTTTTTATATTTCTTAACATTGGACGTGATCGTCTCTTACTAGGTTGCTAGCTACCGCTGCAACCCGGATTGCTAGCTACCGCTGCAACCCGGATCAGCCATCATAATTTCCTTGTCAGATCTAGATTCAGAGCATTTTTCAATAGTTGTCTCGAATTTTTCAGGACAGTTTGTTCTACTACACAGATAATTTTTTGCCAAATATTCAGTAGAACTGAAAGAACTGTTTAAAACACAGTTAGAAATACTTTTTTCTTGAGTCGGTGTTCCAGGAATTTGTTCTAAATCATTAGTCTTACAAAAAACATATACTAATAACCCTAACAAGCTCGTTTTCGCCATAATTGAAAAACATTGCTTTTCCTTCGCTGCTGATAGGTATACTTGTATATATATTTTTATTGCTGCTACATAAACTGCAATTGCTCCTTCCAAAATTAATATACGAATTTTCTAAGAAGTACGCCTCTGTATATTCACTATGTTGTCGAACATTTTCCATTGTATCTATAAACTGTTCTGCAGTTGCCAGTCCATACCTTGGAAGCTTTTCATTAAACTGACAACATTTCTTTTGGATATTACTATGAAGCTTTGCCAAAGCATTTCTAGCCGACTTTTCAACAGCATCCGCTCTTTCAAAGAGAATTTTAATCTGTAATTTTGAATACTTTTCGTGATCCCGATAAAACATGCGTAAAATGTTTCTCAATTTACAAAGATCAGCCTGCATTTTTGCCATCTTCTTGTATTTCTGAATGTAATTTTTCACTTTGTCCTTATGCGTTCTTCGGTACAACCTCGCAGAGAATTTAATTTTTTCATTATAGCTTTTGTCACCCCAGTATCTACCCATTATTCTGGTAGCAACTTTTTTCTTATGTTTGTTTTGGTAATCTATATCGTTATCATACCGTTCCTTGCTCTTTTGTTTGGCTGTCTCAATTGTTGCTTCTCTGTAATCTTCATCATTATCATACCGTTCCTTTTATTAGTACACAATAGGTTTTAGATATTACGTCATGTCACTTATTACGTCATATATGGTTATTAGTAGATAATCGGTAAAATATTCGTTCTTTATTATAATGCTAGCTACCGCTGCAACCCGGATTGCTAGCTACCGCTGCAACCCGGATCAGTCCTTTATGTAAACCTTACTAACCTATACTATAGTTCAGTGGTCTATAAAACTAGTATAGGCAAGAGGTCGTTCTTTATTATAATACCATCACCGAAAAAAGGGGGAAGCAACCCCTAAAAGTCATATAACCTTAATAAAAATAGTGGCTTATTTAGTATAGGAAAGAGTTCGTTCTTTATTATATTTTCAGGCTCGTAACTTTTGATGGCTAACATTAAACTTGGTTAAAGTTACATTTTAAAAACCATCATAAGAATACAATTCTTTAATGTATCTATTGGTATCAAAATTCCATTTCTTAGAGTTTCGGTTACTATTGAGACGAGTCGCTCTTACTATACAGTTCCTTACCATAAACTGTTTGATTGCTTAAAAATCAAATATATTTGAAAAGACTGCAGTATGAAAAGACATCAAAAGTTTAGTTTTATTGTTAATAAGTTATTCTATTTTTAATTTTTTTGTTTTTTGATTAAAAAGGCACTAGAACTTTTAGTTTCCGTTTGAATGAGCCCTCTCGCGAAACTCTAGGACCTCTGGGTCGATACGATCACCCCTGGTAAAAATTCATTTATAATCTGAAAAAAAACAGGAAAAAGCCCATGGATTTTTCTTATTTGGAATAGTAAGAGACGACCTTGAAAGAGTCACGTAGCAAACTTCCATTTAAAAGTTGATTTTATTATCTTAACGTTTAGTTACTATGTGCCATGGTTTGTTCTTTACTCGGTTTCAGCTATTTCCACTGAAAGTAGCTTAGGCCCCATCTATCATAACCGTTATCGATCCTTTATGTAAACAAATCTTACCGCTGGTATACGATTATGATTTATGTATAATCATCAAATATCTTTGAAAAGACTGCAGTATGAAAAGACATAAAAAATGCAGTTTTTAGGGTTAAAATTTATTCTCTTTTAGAAATAATTTATTTTAGTTACAAAAGATTTTTAACCCAATTAATTTCCTTTAAAATGAGCCATTGAACAAATCTCTACGATGTTCCAGTGCCAAGCTATCTGTGGAAAAGAAAAAAGAAAGAAAAAATATGCTGTTTAGGCAGAATGTTGTAGTAGCTGCCACTTTTCTTGATTTTCAAGCCAATATATTTCCCTTGCTGTTCAAGCCAAGGAACAGAAAGTTTCCTAAACAGGGGTTTCGGACAAGGCAGTTCTAAAGGTGTACTTTTTGTTTTGATCTGACTCCTTTTTTAGGAGCTATGGGTTTTTATATTTCTTAACATTGGACGTGATCGTCTCTTACTAGGTTGCTAGCTACCACTGCAATCCGGATTAATGTAATCAGAGGGAATTTTTCATGTCTCGACTTTAAATATAATAAAGTACAAACAGGAAAAAGCCAACATAAACTTCATTAATCGGATATTTTAATATATCCTATATGGTCTAAAGGTTGGGATAGCTCTCACCCAGTAGGCTTGAGTTCAATTTCTGTATGGGAAATTTTACTTATGATCATTTCTTAAGGAACATAATTAAAATTTCTTAATGTAATAAAAATAATTTATTTTCATTGCAAAAGGTTTTTAACCCCATTAATTTCCTTTAAAATGAGCCATTGAACAACTCTATGATGTTCCAATGCCATGCTATCTGTTGAATTACTAACCTAGACTATAATTAAATGGCGTATAAAATTTAGTATAGGCAAGAGGTCGTTTTTTATTATAATATAATATAATTTGTAATGAACGACGTCGATACTTTATTTAATATCCAATAATTGTCTTTTAATGTAATCTCAATTTTTACTTCTCGATGCGCCTGGTCGGTTGAATATTTTTGCTTTTCTCTTTTCAAGATACTATCTCTGTTGTTTGTGTAGTACTGTTTTTAAAACTTGCGTGCGACTTGCTTGATTGAAACCATTATGTAATTATGAATGAGAACATTTTCATCTTTGTAGTTCTTAAGTAGTAATTATGACGTCACAGCGTAATGATTTTGTTGACGTCATAGAGCAATGATATTATTTCATGACGTCTTCAGAAACAACAATATAATTTCATGTTTTTCTATTCACGTCATAGCTCTAATATAAAAGTATGATGACATTCATTATTTATCTAGTAGGGTTTCAGACAAGGTAATTCTAATGATGTACTTTTGTTTTGATCTGACTCTATTTTTAGGAGTTTTGTTATATTTCTTAGCATTGGACTGATCATCTCTTACTAGGTTGCTAGCTACTGCTGCAACCCAAATTCACATATATATTTATTTATGAGAGGCAGCCTGGCCGAGTGGTCCAAGGCACTGGTGTTAGCCACCAGTCTCTTCGGAGGCGTGGGTTCAAATCTTACCGCTGGTATACGATTATGTTTGAAAGACTGCAGTGTGAAAAGACATCGAAAATGCAGTTTTTGGTGGAAAAATTTATTCTCTTTTAGAAATAATTTATTTTAGTTACAAAAGGTTTTTAACTCAATTAATTTACTTTAAAATGAGCTATTGAACAACCCTCTACGATGTTCCAGTGCCAAGCTATCTGTGGAAAAGAAAAAAAAAGAAAAAAGAAAAAAATATCCCGTTTGGGGAGAATAACGTGGTTAAAGTCAATTTTCTTGATTTTCAAGCCAATATATTTCCCTTGCTGTTCAAGCCAAGGGACAGAAAGTTTCCTATACAGGGGTTTCGGACAAGGCGGTTCTAATGGTGTACTTTTTGTTTTGATCTGACTCCTTTGTTAGGAACTATGGGTTTTTATATTTCTTAACATTGGACGTGATCGTCTCTTACTAGGTTGCTAGCTACCGCTGCAACCCGGATTTTAGACCAAAGCAAACAAATTACGTGTTTGAGTCATAAATTATAATCTTATTTTATTTACTATGAGCTGAAGTTCATTCTTTATTGTAAATTTAGATATTACGTCATGTCACTTATTACGTCATATATGGTTATATGTAGACAATCGGTAGAATATTCGTTCTTTTTTATAAAAACTTCAAAAACGCATAAAAAACTTGTTCATATTTTTGTACATTTTGTTTATATTCAATTTTGTTATATTCATTTTATATTCGTTATTATGAGTCGGACAAACAATTCGTGGGAGGGGGGTTCAAACCCATTAAACCCTCTGGATACGTCCTTGAATGTTATTAATTTCATTTAAAATGAGCCATTGAACAACTGTCTACGATGTTCCAGAGCCAAGCTATCTATGAAATATAAAATTTAAATACAACTTTACCACGAACTGTTTGATTGCTTCAAAAATGAAATATATTTTTAAAGACAGCCGTATCAAAAGACATCAAAAATACAGTTTTTAGTGGAAAAATTTATCCTGTTTTAAAAATAATTTGTTTTAATTACAAAAGGTTTTTAACCCAATTAATTTACTTTAAAATGAGCCATTGAACAAATCTCTACAATGTTCCAGTGCCAAGCTATCTGTGGAAAAGAAGAGAGAAAAAAAGAAGCCGTTTGTGGAGAATAACATGGTTAAAGTCAAGTTTCTTGATTTTCAAGCCAATATATTTTCTTTGTTATTTAAGCCAAAGGACGGTAAGTTTGCTATTTAGAAGTTTTGGTCAAGGCGGTTCTAATAGTGTACTTCTTGTTTTGATCTGAATCTTTTTTTTAGGAGTTACTGGTTTTTATATCTCTTCACATTGGACGTGATTGTCTCTTACTAGGTTGGTAGCTACCACTGCCACCCGGATATTTATTAACATTGGACGTGATCGTCTCTTACTAGATTGCTAGCAACCCGGACATCTGTTGAAACTTATATATTCCCCATTTATAATGAAATTTTATTCCAATTATCGTCTTTTAATGTAAATTTCAATGACCGTCATTTAATGTAACCGTCGGGGAGAACTTTTAATATGTTGAATTAAAAGCACTATCTTTACAATTTAAAATTTAAAAAAGAAGCTTGTTTATTTACATTCTAGCTAAAATAATTAAGATAATATGAATGAACCACAGTGTTCAGTTTCTTTGGACTTGAGTTCGTTTTTTAACTATAAATACATATTTTAACGATATTCAAATGATGGTCCTTTAATTTAATTTCATGCTATATTATTACAAACAGGAAAAAGCCTACAGCTTTTTCTTCTTTTAAATAGTAAGAGACGAAACTCAAACAATCAAGTAGCTAACTAAGTCCAATGTATGGAATGGTTTGTTATTTCAGTGATCGTCTTTTAATGCAACCCGGAAATATAAATACTGTAATCTTAACTATAGTGAAGTTGCGTATGCAAGTTAGTATAGGGAAGAGTTTGATCTTTATTATAAATTTTTTACGAAATTTTTATTAAGGACTGTTATCGTCTCTTACTAGGCTTTTAGCTACCGCTGCAACCCGGATTTTTTCAATTATAAAAGCACTTAGATAATACAAATTCCTGCTGTTAAAAAAACATAAGATACAACAGTGTTAAAGAAAAATGCAGTTTTTCTTAAAAAGTTAATTATATTTTTAAAACATTTTTTTTAATTTTTAAAGGCACTAGATGCGGTAGTTTCCTTTAAAATGAGCCATTAAACAGCTCTCTACGATGTTCCAGTGCCCCGGTATCTGAGGAAAAGAAAAAAGAGCAAAGAAGGTACTATATATGCATATTATCGTAGTTGCAGCCACTTTTCCTGATTTTTTTACATAGAAAATTGATATAATTCATCATAAATGGGACCAGTCAATCCAATATAAAAGTTATTTTAAAGTCTAGGCAATGAATACATTTTTCAAATCAACGTTCAGTACTTATGGCTTTCTGGCCAACCAAAACCAAATCCCCCTGGTCCAAAGCGTGAAGCATAGCATGGAACATGACAGTAAGCCTTCCCTTACCCTTCTCTTTGAGCATGGCTTCCAGTAGTTAGCACTTTATTGCATTTTTCACACCTCAAACACTGCCTATGCCATTCTTTATTAAGCGAAATTTTTCTTTCAGCAAAATACACAGGTTTATTACAACGCGGACAATTTCAAACCAACGCGGCATCTTCAATATTATGTATGTATGGTTCAAAAATGACGAGTTAATGTCACGCGTCGAGTAGCAAGAACCTAACAAAAAACAGAACTAATTTTAAAATTTTCAGGAATGTTTCTAGTTTGAAATAAAAAATAAAAATTATTTCTCGGACACCATACATATTTTTGCAGTTTATATAATGAACTGAAAACTAAAATAAAAAAAAAAATTGAATTTCTTTTCTACGGAAATATAGCACAAAAGATACGGGCTATAGAAAATGATCCAAAAAAAGTTTGGTTACAGGAGACAATTATAACTTTGAAGTGAGAGATGATATAAGATTTTCGTTGATTAAATTGAAAAAAAAAACTGATTCCAAGAATTTCAGGTATTTTTCTACTTTGAATTAAAAAATTAAGACTATTGCTCAAACAACATGAATATTTTTGCAGTTTACGTAATAACCTTAGCAATTCTGAACTGAAAACTAAAATGAAATAAAAAATTGAATTTCTTTTCTTCGAAAATATAGAACAAACGATATGCACTTTAGAAGTTAAGCAAAAAAGTTGGGTTCCAGGTGACAATTATAACTCTGAAGCGAGAGATGAAATAATATAATGCTAGAGAAGACTCAGTTCTAACCAGTCTTGTAATAAGTTCTAAAAAGTTTTACCCAATTATGAGCGATCAGTTACTTCCAAATTGGTACCTAAGTATTTTAGTACCTGTACAGAAATCTACTTAGTTACCTCTCGAGTTATTTTCAAAGTTAAGACTCGTGCTTGGCTAGTATTTGAAGTACTTTCTTTTAGTTCCATAGGCTGTTCTTAAGTTTGTACTTTATTTAAGCTTGCTATTTTCTAAGTTTGTCTTTTATCATATTATAATCGTTATACCCTCTGAGAGGTCTCATGGTATATTTCTTAGAATGGTCCTTCCTGCTACGCCTTTTCCTGTCCTTCCCCATGCGTTAAAAATATCTCAGGAATCCTAAATTACATCGCAGTAGCTCATATAAAAAAGAGACCGATTTATGCTAATTAAAGAGTGAGGTTTGTAGTATACGTCGTCTGTTGTTTACAAATAGTACATCCATTGATAAATATGGGATTGTTTGAACTTTTCTTTCCAAAAAGACGAAGGGCATTCAGGTAAGTCTTTCAGAGAATATTGAGGGGAGTTTTGAATTAAATCAAAACACATTATTTGAATATGGTTTATTGTAAGGAAGGACGTATATATGAGCAATATCTTTTATATGAGCTACTAAAAATATGTCTAAAGATACAGGCGATACCAAAACACCCAATAACAATACGCCCATACCGATACGCGTGATATCAATACGTCCGATACCAATACGGCGTAGAGCCCTTTCCCCAGGGACTGTGGTGGGTCATATCATCACTAAAACCATAGATATTGAACCTTTGAACATTTTCACTTTATTTGGGAAAATTGGCTCCAGCTTTGACCCCCCCCCCCAAAGTATTTTGAATAAATTATATTTAATAGAATCAATAATAATTCCGGTGATCCAACACCAGACACAGAAACTTCTACAATTAAATTTACACACAAAATTAGTAATGATTCTTTTTCAGATGTAAAAGTTGTTTTATATAAAATCTGTAATCAAACTTTTTTTGGATGAACTTCTAAAGCGCGTATCTTTTGTGCTATATTTCCGTAGAAAAGAAATTCAATTTTTTATTTTATCTCAGTTTTCAGTTCATTATATAAACTGCAAAAATATGTATGGTGTCCGAGAAATAATTTTTATTTTTTATTTGAAGCTAGAAACATTCCTGAAAATTTTAAAATTAGTTCTGTTTTTTGTTAGGTTCTTGCTACTCGACGCGTGACATTGACTCGTCATTGTAGAGCAATACATATATAATATTGAAGATGCCAAATTGTCCGCGTTGTAATAAACCTGTGTATTTTGCTGAAAGGAAAGTTTCGCTTAATAAAGAATGGCATAGGCAGTGTTTGAGGTGTGAAAAATGCAATAAAGTGCTAACTCCTGGAAGCCATGCTCAAAGAGAAGGAAAGCCTTACTGTCATGTTCCATGCTATGCTTCACTCTTTGGACCAGGGGGATTTGGTCGTGGTGGGGCAGAAAGCCATAAGTACTGAACTTTGATTTGAAAAATGTATTCATTGCCTAGACTTTAAAATGAGTTTTATATGGGATTGACTGATCCCATTTATGATGAATTATATCAATCTTCTATGTAAAAAATCAAGAAAAGTGGCTGCAACTACGATATTCTGCATATATAGTATCTTCTTTTCTTTTTTTCTTTTCCTCAGATAGCGGGACACTGGAACATCGTAGAGAGCTGTTTAATGACTCATTTTAAAGGAAACTGCCACATCTAGTGCCTTTTAAAATTAAAAAAAAAATTTTGAAAATATAATTAACTTTTTAAGAAAAACTGCATTTTTCTTTAACACTGTTGTAGCCTATATTATTTTAACATCAGGAATTTGTCTTATCCAAGTGTTTTTTGTAATTGACAAAATTCGGGTTGCAGCGGTAGCTAAAAGCCTAGAAAGAAACGATAACTGTCCCTATAAAAATTCTGTAAAAAATTGATTAAATTTTGAAAATTAATTTTTTCAACTACAAAAGGTTTTTAGCCACTTCAATTTCCTTTAAAATTAGTTATTAAACGGGTCTCTATGATGTTCCAGTGCAAGTCTGTCTGAGCAGGAAAAGAAAAAGCACTGCCAAAGATTAACTTGACTGATCCTTTATACAATAGAAAGCATTCCCCCTTGTCAGGTGGGAAATCGGAAAATTCTTAAGGGAAATTAAGCATCTACATAATGATTCCTTATAATACTTCAGTTACTATGGACTAAAGTTCGTTCTTTAATGTATGATGGGCAAAATTAACTTCATGATGGGTAAAACAAAACTTTCATATTTAAAATTAGCATAAAAATTCGATTCTTTTGATGTATCTATTGATATGTATCTGATGTATCTATTGATACTGATAAAATTCCGTTTTTTTAGAGTTACTACACAGTTCGTTACCACGAATTGTTTGAAAATTTTTCTCAAAATTATTTTTCCTATTTTTCAAGCCACAGGGGTCTAAGTTTCCTGAACAGATGTTTATTGGTAATGATGATAACAAACAGGAAAAAGCCTGCGGCTTTTTCTTCTTTGAAATAGTAAGAGACGAACCTCAAACAATCAAGTAGCTAAGTAAGTCCAATGTATGTTTTGGTTTGCTATTCCAATGATCGCCTTTTAGTGTCAAATAGCTAACTAAGTCCAATGTATGCAATGGTTTGTTATTCCAATGATCGTCTTTTAATGTAATTTTTGACAAAATTGATTCTACTTTAAAAAGTATTTTATTTTTAAATACAAAAGTGACTAGATGTTGCAATTTCCTTTAAAATGAGCTATTATACAGCTCTCTATGATTTTCCAGTGCCCAGCTAGCTGAGCAGAAAGAAAAAGCGGAAAGAAAAAAATATCCCGTTTGTGGAGAATAACGTGGTAAAAGTCAATTTTCTTGATTTTCAAGCCAATATATTTTCTTTGTTATTCAAGCCAAAGGGAGGTAAGTTTCCTTTATAGAGGATTCGGACAAGGCGGTTCTAATGGTGTACTTTTTGTTTTGATCTGACTCTTTTTTTAGGAGTTGGGGGGTTTTATATTTCTTGACATTGGAGGTGATCGTCTCTTACTAGGTTGCTAGCTACCGCTGCAACCCGGATACACACAGGAAAAAGCCTACGGCTTTTTCTTCTTTTAAATAGTAAGAGACGAGTCTCAAATAATCAAGTAGGTAGCTAATTCCAAAGGTATGCAATTTTTGTTATTCCAATGATCGTTTTTTATTGTAACTAGGTTTCAGCCATCTCTACAGCCATGATACTATTGGAAATTACATAATCCCTATTTATGTTTTAGTTAACATGGGCAAGGTGTCGTTCTTTATTGTATAAAATGAACCATTGAACAACTCTCTACGATGTTCCAGTGCCAAGCTATCTGTTGAATTACTAACCTATACTATAATTAAGTGGCGTATAAAATTTAGTATAGGCAAAAGGTCGTTCTTTATTATAACTACATTATATCCTCTTGACTGACGTCGAACTCTTATGTATTGTTCTTTACTAGGCTTCAGCCATCTCTACAGCCATCATATTGATGGAAATTATGTAATCCCTATTTATGTTTCAGTTAACATGGGCTAGGTATCGTTCTTTATTGTAAACCTTAATAAAAATAGTGGCTTATTTAGTATAGGAAAGAGTTCGTTCTTTATTATATATTCATGAATGAGACCATTTACAGTTTTGACGTTTCTTATATAGTAATTATGACGTCACTGCATCAAAAATACAGTTTTTATTGGAAAAATTTATTCTCTTTTAGAAATAATTTATTTTAGTTACAAAAGGTTTTTAACCCAGATTAATTTCCTTTAAAATGAGCCATTGAAAAACTCTCTACGATGTTCCAGTGCCAAGCTATCTCTGGATACAAAAAAAGAAAAAAAAAATATCCCGTTTGGGGAGAATAACGTGGTAAAAGTCAATTTGCTTGATTTTCAAGCCAATATATTTCCCTTTCTGTTCAAGCCAAGGGACAGAAAGTTTCCTATACAGGGGTTTCGGACAAGGCGGTTCTAATGGTGTACTTTTTGTTTTGATCTGACTCCTTTTTTAGGAACTATGGGTTTTTATATTTCTTAACATTGGACGTGATCGTCTCTTACTAGGTTGCTAGCTACCGCTGCAACCCGGATGTTAGCCACCCGTCACATCGGAGGCATGGGTTCGAATATCCCTGATGACAGTATTTTATACCGAAGCAAACAAATTACTAGCTTGAGTCTTAAATTATAATCTTGTTTTAGTTACTATGGGCTGAAGTTCGTTCTTTACTGTAAAAATTTAACTCTATAATCTTCGAACATTTGAACCTTTTATAATTTATAATGATGCATAATATAAACACTGTAATCTTAACTATAGTGAAGTTGCGTATGCAAGTTAGTATAGGGAAGAGTTCGATCTTTATTATAATATAGTGAAGTTGCGTATGCAAGTTAGTATAGGGAAGAGTTCGATCTTTATTATATACTGTATCTTTTAAGAAGAATAGTAGGCGTCTTTATTATCTTCTTTGCGTAAGCATTTATCTAGTATAGGCAAAAGGTCATTGTGTTTTCATCTCTACTATTTCATTTTTCAAGATGTTGTCTCTGTTTTTTGTACTAACTCGCTTCTTATGACTCGTCATAATACTTTATTTAAACTCATAACACTTCTTATGATTCGTATCAAATATCCATAACCTAACAAAAAGTAAAACTAATTTTTAAATTTTCAGGTATTTTGTTAGTTTGAATGAAAAGATTAAAATTATTGCTCAGATATCATAAATATTTTTGCAGTTTACATAATAACTTTAGCAATTCTAAACTGAAAAATAAGATATATTAAAAAATGGAATTTTTTGGTCTGAAACTACATAGTCAATCCCACATCGGGTAGTTAGAACCTAACCAAAAATAAAACTAATTTTAACATTTTAAGGTATTTTTCTAGCTTGTATTGAAATATTCAAACTACTGCTCAGATACCATGGATATTTTTGCAGTTTACACAAGCTAATAAGAATATTAATTTATATAATTTATAAAGAATATAAATTAATATAGGTAAGAGGTCGTTCTTTATTATATATCAAAAATACAGTTTTTATTAGAAAAATTTATTCTCTTTTAGAAATAATTTATTTTAGTTGCTATAGATTTTTAACCCAATTAATTTCCTTTAAAATGAGCTATTGAACAACCCTCTACGATGTTCCAGTGCCAAGCTATCTGTGGAAAAGAAAAAAAAAAGAAAAAAGAAAAAAGAAAAAAATATTCCGTTTGGGGAGAATAACGTGGTTAAAGTCAATTTTCTTGATTTTCAAGCCAATATATTTCCCTTGCTGTTCAAGCCAAGGGACAGAAAGCTTCCTATAAAGGGGTTTCGGACAAGGCGGTTCTAATGGTGTACTTTTTGTTTTGATCTGACTCCTTTTTTAGAAGCTATGGGTTTTTATATTTCTTAACATTGGACGTGATCGTCTCTTACTAGGTTGCTAGCTACCGCTGCAACCCGGATATTCAATTTTTGTTATTCCAATGATCGTTTTTTATTGTAAATTACCATGAACTGTTTGATTGCTTCAAAATTCAAATATCTTTGAAAAGACTGCAGTATGAAATACATCAAAAATGCAATTTTTTTGAAAAAATTGATTCTACTTTAAAAAGTATTTTATTTTTAAATACAAAAGGCACTAGATGTAGCAATTTCCTTTAAAATGAGCTATTATACAGCTCCCTATGATTTTCCAGTGCCCAGCTAGCTGAGGAGAAAGAAAAAGCGGAAAGAAAAAAATATCCCGTTTGTGGAGAATAACGTGGTAAAAGTCAATTTTCTTGATTTTCAAGCCAATATATTTTCTGTGTTATTCAAGCCAAAGGGCGGTAAGTTTCCTTTATAGAGGATTCGGACAAGGCGGTTCTAATGGTGTACTTTTTGTTTTGATCTGACTCTTTTTTTAGGAGTTGGGGGGTTTTATATTTCTTGACATTGGAGGTGATCGTCTCTTACTAGGTTGCTAGCTACCGCTGCAACCCGGATTTGATCTAACCATTATGTATTCATGAATGAGACCATTTGCAGTTTTGACGTTTCTTATATAGTAATTATGACGTCACTGCATCAAAAATACAGTTTTTATTGGAAAAATTTATTCTCTTTTAGAAATAATTTATTTTAGTTACAAAGGGTTTTTAACCCAATTAATTTCCTTTAAAATGAGCTATTGAACAACCCTCTACGATGTTCCAGTGCCAAGCTATCTGTGGAAAAGAAAAAAAAAAAAAAAGAAAAAAATATCCCGTTTGGGGAGAATAACGTGGTAAAAGTCTATTTTCTTGATTTTCAAGCCAATATATTTTCTTTGTTATTCAAGCCAAAGGGCGGTAAGTTTCCTTTATAGAGGATTCGGACAAGGCGGTTCTAATGGTGTACTTTTTGTTTTGATCTGACTCTTTTTTTAGGAGCTACGGGTTTTTATATTTCTTAACATTGGAGGTGATCGTCTCTTACTAGGTTGCTAGCTACCGCTGCAACCCGGATGTAAATGACCTGGATACAACCTACGATTATGACTCCATTGATCAATCTTTAATATTAACGTCTCTTACTAGGTTGCTTGCTACTGCTGCAACCCGGATATAATCTTATTCTAGTTACTATGGGCTGGAAGTCCGCTCTTTACTGTAAATAAAAATTTAAAAAAGAAACTTGTTTATTTACATTCTAGCTTAAATAATGAAGATAATATGAATGAACCACAGGGTTCAGTTTCTTTGGACTTGAGTTCGTTTTTTAACTATAAATACACACAGGAAAAAGCCTACGGCTTTTTCTTCTTTTAAATAGTAAGAGACGAAACTCAAACAATCAAGTAGCTAACTAAGTCCAATGTATGGAATGGTTTATTATTTCAGTGATCGTCTTTTAATGCAAACTTGATCTGAATCTTTTTTCAGGAGTTATGGGTTTCTTTAGCATTTACTATAGGGCATGATCGTCTCCTACTAGGTTGCTAGCTACCGCTGCAACCCGGATGATTACAAACAGGAAAAAGCCTACGGCTATTTCTTCTTTCAAATAGTAAGAGACTATCCTCAAATAATCAAGTAGCGAACTAAATCCAATTTATGTGATTGGTTTTTATTCCAATGATCGTCTTTTAATGGAAAATTTTAATATATTGACCTTAAATATAACTTTACTAGACTATACTACACGTAAGAGGCCTTTAAAAATTTAGTATAGGCAAGAGGTCGTTCTTTACTGTATTGGAGGTGATCGTCTCTTACTAGGTTGCTAGCTACCGCTGCAACCCGGATAATTGACAAACACCATTTATAATGAGCTATATCGGTCCTTTGTGTAAATTACAAAAGATTTTTAACCCCATTAATTTCATTTAAAATGAGCCATTGAACAACTCTCTACGATGTTCCAGTGCCATTCTATCTGTTGAATTACTAACCTATACTATAATTAAAAGGCGTATAAAATTTAGTATAGGCAAGAGGTCTTTCTTTATTATAAAATCTTGTTTCTGTTACTATGGGCTAAGGTTCGTTCTTTACTGTAAAATAACTATAGTGAAGTTGCGTATGCAAGTTAGTATAGGGAAGAGTTCGATCTTTATTATAATGTTTGAAAGACTGCAGTGTGAAAAGACATCAAAAATGCAGTTTTTGGTGGAAAAATTTATTCTCTTTTAGAAATAATTTATTTTAGTTACAAATGGTTTTTAACCCAATTAATTTCCTTTAAAATGAGCTATTGAACAACCCTCTACGATGTTCCAGTGCCAAGCTATCTGTGGGAAAGAAAAAAAAAGAAAAGAGAAAAAAATATCCCGTTTGGGGAGAATAACGTGGTTAAAGTCAATTTTCTTGATTTTCAAGCCAATATATTTCCCTTGCTGTCCAAGCCAAATGACAGAAAGTTTCCTATACAGGGGTTTCGGACAATGCGGGTGTAATGGTGTACTTTTTGTTTTGATCTGACTCCTTTGTTAGGAACTATGGGTTTTTATATTTCTTAACATTGGACGTGATCGTCTCTTACAAGGTTGCTAGCTACCGCTGCAACCCGGATAAACATTGGACGTGATCGTCTCTTACTAGGTTGCTAGCTACCGCTGCAACCCGGATTAATCAAAATCAATTTTATGCTGCATCATTAAAAACAGGAAAAAGCCTACGGCTTTTTCTTCTTTGAAATAGTAAGAGACGAACCTCAAACAATCAAATAGCTAATTAAGTCCAATGTATGCAATGGTTTGTTATTTCAATGATCGTTCTTTAATGTAACTATAATTAAGTGGCGTATAAAATTTACTATAGGCAAGAGGTCGTTCTTTATTATAACTTTTCAGGACAGTGTGTTCTACTACACAGAGAATTTTTTGCCAAATATTCAGTAGAACTAAACGAACTGTTTAAAACACAGTTAGAAATGCTTTTTTCTTGAGTCAGTGTTACAGGAATTTGTTCTAAATCATTAGTCTTACAAACACATTTACTAATAACCCTAACAGGCTCGTTTTCGCCATAATTGAAAAACATTGCTTTTCCTTCGCTGTTGATAGGTATGCTTGTATATATATTTTTATTGCTGCTACATAAACTGCAATTGCTCCTTCCAAAATTAATATACGAATTTTCTAAGAAGTACGCCTCCGTATATTCACTGTGTTGTCGAACATTTTCCATTGCATCTATAAACTGTTCCGCAGTTGCCAATCCATACCTTGGAAGCTTTTCGTTAAACTGACAACATTTCTTTTGGATATTGCCATGAAGCTTTGCCAAAGCATTTCTAGCCGACTTTTCAACAGCATCCGCTCTTTCAAAGAGAATTTTAATCTGTAATTTCGAATACTTTTCGTGATCCCGATAAAACATGCGTAAAATGTTTCTCAATTTACAAAGATCAGCCTGCATTTTTGCCATCTTCTTGTATTTCTGAATGTAATTTTTCCCTTTGTCCTTATGCGTTCTTCGGTACAACCTCGCAGAGAATTTAATTTTTTCATTATAGCTTTTGTCACCCCAGTATCTACCCATTATTCTGGTAGCAACTTTTTTCTTATGTTTGTTTCGGTAATCTATATCGTTATCATACCGTTCCTTGCTCTTTTGTTTCGCTGTCTCAATTTTCCCTTCTCGATACCCCTGATCCGTAAGATACCTCTGTTTTGCTCTGTCATATTTCATTTTCTTAAATCCTGGATCACAAGACATCTTAGTAGCAATCCTTACGCGTGCTCGAGCTTTATTGCGTTTGGTGGCATTTTTATCTCTTTTAAATAAACTTTTCTTATATTTCAGGATGTTAGCTTTATTTTTTGTGTAGTAAAGTTTTCTATTAGTAGAAATTTGGATTGTTCTATTTTGATATTGTTTTTGGTTATTCTTTCTTTTTTTCCACTCGCGTGAGACCATATTTTTTCAAGATTTAAAATTATTAAGCACACAAAATCCCGTGTCGAGTATTTAAAACCTAGCATAAAACAAAACTAATTTTAAAATTTTCAGGTATTTATCTTGTTTGAATTACAAAATTAGTATTATTGGTTAGACACCATAAATATTTTTGCAGTTTAAATAATAAGTTTAGTGATTCTGGACTGAAAACTAAAATAATTGCAATTATGAGACAATAATATGGAGATATGTACTTTACGGGTTACAGGATACAATAATAAATTTGAACTGAGATGAAAAAAAAATTTCTTCCAGGAGACAAAAAGCAAAACTAATTTTAGAATTTTCATGTATTTTTGTTGTTTAAATTAAAAAATTACTATTACTGATTAGGCATCATAAATATTTTTGCAGTTTACATAATAATTTTAGCGATTAAGCCAAAAAAGAAAATTTTGGTTCCAGGAGTTTCGGTTACTATTGAGACAAGTAGCTATTATTACTATAGAGTTCATTACATGGACTGTTTTATTGCTTCAAAATTCAAATATCTTTGAAAAGACTGCAGTATGAAAATACATCAAAAATGCAATTTTTTTGACAAAATTGATTCTACTTTAAAAAGTATTTTATTTTTAAATACAAAAGTGACTAGATGTTGCAATTTCCTTTAAAATGAGCTATTATACAGCTCTCTATGATTTTCCAGTGCCCAGCTAGCTGAGCAGAAAGAAAAAGCGGAAAGAAAAAAATATCCCGTTTGTGGAGAATAACGTGGTAAAAGTCAATTTTCTTGATTTTCAAGCCAATATATTTTCTTTGTTATTCAAGCCAAAGGGAGGTAAGTTTCCTTTATAGAGGATTCGGACAAGGCGGTTCTAATGGTGTACTTTTTGTTTTGATCTGACTCTTTTTTAGGAGTTGGGGGGTTTTATATTTCTTGACATTGGAGGTGATCGTCTCTTACTAGGTTGCTAGCTACCGCTGCAACCCGGATACTATGGACTAAAGTTCGTTCTTAAATGTATCTACTTTAAAAAGTATTTTATTTTTAATTACAAAAGGCACTAGATGTTGCAATTTATTTTAAAATGAGCTATTATTAAGCTCTCTATGATTTTTCAGTGCCCAGCTAGCTGAGGAGGAAAATCAAGCGGAAAGAAAAAAATATCCCGTTTGTGGAGAATAACGTGGTAAAAGTCAATTTTCTTGATTTTCAAGCCAATATATTTTCTTTGTTATTCAAGCCAAAGGGCGGTAAGTTTCCTTTATAGAGGTTTCGGACAAGGTGGTTCTAATGGTGTACTTTTTGTTTTGATCTGACTCTTTTTTAGGAGTTCGGGGGTTTTATATTTCTTAACATTGGAGGTGATCGTCTCTTACTAGGTTGCTAGCTACCGCTGCAACCCGGATACCCCTGGAACCACAATACATCAGTTACTATTGGTGAGAGATCGTTCTTTACTGTAATAATAAACTGATTACACACAGGAAAAAGCCTACGGCTTTTTCTTCTTTTAAATAGTAAGAGACGAGTCTCAAATAATCAAGTAGCTAGCTAATTCCAAAGGTATGCAATTTTTGTTATTCCAATGATCGTTTTTTATTGTAACTAGGTTTCAGCCATCTCTACAGCCATGATACTATTGGAAATAACATAATCCCTATTTATGTTTTAGTTAACATGGGCAAGGTGTCGTTCTTTATTGTATCTTTATTATAAAAATTTAGTATAGGCAAGAGGTCGTTCTTTATTATAATAATTATGAATGAGAACATTTACAGTTCTGACGCTTCTTATATAGTAATGAGCAGAAAAAAAAGCGGAAAGAAAAAAATATCCCGTTTGTGGAGAATAACGTGGTAAAAGTCAATTTTCTTGACTTTCAAGCCAATATATTTTCTTTGTTATTCAAGCCAAAGGGCGGTAAGTTTCCTTTATAGAGGATTCGGACAAGGCGGTTCTAATGGTGTACTTTTTGTTTTGATCTGACTCTTTTTTTAGGAGTTGGGGGGTTTTATATTTCTTGACATTGGAGGTGATCGTCTCTTACTAGGTTGCTAGCTACCGCTGCAAAATTTACTGTAAATTCGTTATTTCAGTGATCGTCTTTTAATGTACTTACTGTAACGTCAATATAATGAATAGTAAATTGTTCATTTTTGGCTTTGAAGACTCTTCGAGTAATGCGATATAATTCTTCAATCGTGTCACATTCTATGACACATGCTTTTCCATTATCATTTTGCAATGGTGCTCCTCTGGGTCCGCATGAGTGAGAATCTGTAAAATAGTATTTTTCATCATAATGCATAAGACCCAGTGATTTAGAGTATGCAACTATTATTCCAGCATTATGTTCTCTAAATAATTTTTATAAAGCCGCCAATAATGTAATTCCTAATTCTCCATTATTTATAGAATCCAATAAGCTTCCGCTGCACAACCAATTATCGTCATAATTTAGGGAAAATACTGCGTCATACATTAGAAAATCGTCCTTGATGACATCTAAATTTTTCAATACCAAATAGCCACTAGGAGGAATCGGAAAAACTCTTGGATTTCTATTATTATTATTTTCACGTATGAGAGCATAAATAGTATCCCCTTCAATCATGTTTCTGTTCAGAATATTTTTATTCCATTGCCTTGGAGGTATAATAGCAGTTCGGACAATATTTGCGAGTACCATGGCAAAGCATTGGCTGCCTGCGTATCCAGATAGAAATATATTATCTTCTGCTTGATTCCAGTCAGCATGTATAATTCTTGATACCTTTCTATTACTATCAAGAGTAACATATGCACTTGCTGGTACATTTGCATTATTAGCATTTTTGTGTTGTTCTTGACGATCTTGGGCCGGTTGAATGACACGAAATATATCATTGTGATCAAGTTTCGCATTAATATTTAATTTTTTCTCTTTTGTTGACACCACCGGTCCGACACTAGTTATCCTTTTCTTATGTTTGGGATAAATTTCTATTAATAAGGGTTCTTCAACTGAAGGGCTTCTCATTCTTTTTCTGGGACCTCCAACAATGGAAATTTTTTTTCCTTGAGTCTGTTGTCCTTTAGAGTTTACTTCATTTGTTATACATACTTCATCTGGTGTACCTCTGAGTTGCCTTTCTGGGAACTCAAACAATGGAAGATCTGTTCTATAAATTTGTCTCAAACGGTTGTACTCAATTAAAGCATCAACATCGCAATAAATCTTTGTCTTATCAAATTCTACTAGATGTAAACCTGCACTAGTGGTCACACGGGAAAGAGCAACGTACAACATACCTGGACCGAAGCAACGATTACCTGCGTCAACAATTGCACACTGTAAACTTAGTCCTTGGGACTTGTGTATTGTAATGGCAAAGGCCAGTTGAAGAGGAAACTGTCTTCGCGTAAAAAAGACTTGCTTCAAAACTTCAAAGCGCACGGTTTCTCTGCCAATTTCAACTGGAAGTTCCAGTCCATCAAATTTTACAAGAACTCCAATTATTTCTCCGTTTGGTAGCAACTTGAAACTTGTTACTGTTCCCATTGATCCATTTACTAGCCCCTTAGCAACACAAATATTTCTTTGGAGCATTACACGTGCACCTACTGCAAGTAACAAGCTCATGAAAGAACCGGCTGTTCTTTTTTTGTCGTTGCCAAAGTTTAAAACAGTGTTTGCTGCTTTCTGTTCGATTCGTTTGTCGTCAACAACTGAAGAGAGTCGATCAACTGCAGAAAGTTTAACGTAGTCTGAGCAGCTTTTTTTAAGAAGTAAATCGTTAACTACCATACAATTTTCATTGGTGGGCATAAGAATGACAGGTCTATTTCCCTCTTCATACAATTTTGAGTAACGATCTATTATTTCGTCATTTGAAGCTCTGTAGGAGTCCCCAATTTTTCTCTTGTAAAGACTATTCAAATTTTCACCAGTGCAAAACCCCTGTCTAATTTCAGCAAGTGTGTTAGCATAACTCTTATCCATCTTTTGTCTCACATTTATGCTTAGTTCCTCATACTCAAATAGATGCCAGAGGTTAAAAGTACCAACTGATCCGATCCTGTTTTTTACTTCAAGTCGTGTGAGAGGCATATAAGGAGGATTACCACTTACTGGTCTTAATTGAAGAAAATCTCCCAAAAATACGCAGTTAGCATTACCCATTGGCAAATCAACTGCCAATATTTCTGATAGTCTTAAATGAATGTAGGTTAAAAGAAGAGACGAAACCATACTAATTTCATCAATAATAAAAAGTCTTGTCTCCTTAAGTGTCTTTCTCAAAGTAAGAAGTTTTTCAGTGGAGAGAGGTGTGTATTTTGTGGTGTTTTCCTGATCAATAGCTAAACTTAAACAACTATGTATTGTTAAACCATTTATGCTATGTGCAGCAATACCAGTAGGTGCCATAACTACAACGGGACAATCTTCATTCTTGAACTTGTTGCAAAGTAGTCTTCTCACGACACTGATAACCCTAGATTTTCCTGTACTCCCACATCCAGATACAATCAACTTCAAAGATGTTGCACCATTGCGCTTGGTAACTGAGTCTAAAATTTTGTCAACAACTCTCTTTTGATCAATATTGAGCGACTCATAATCATTTTTCAACCTGTCTTCGGTGTCACCATTTAAAATCTGTTTGTTTGCGTCTAACAAATCCTCCATAGCATCTGCTGCTCTGTCAATGACTCCTCCCTGAATTGCATTTTCTGGGTCATCTTCAATGTTTTCATCAATATTTTCTGCCTTCAGAATTTCTTTTGCACGTTCTCGGACCCTTTCTTCAAATTCTATATCGCTTTTCCTCTTAACAACAAATTTTTCGTGGTAAGCTACCATGTCGGGATAGTTTACACTTAAAACACAGTAGGTTTCGTAGTTGCTATTTCCACTGACTACTAGTTCATTTTCATTTCTCCAAGGTTTAAACAATTTTAAAAGATCTCCATAGTAAGCATTTTTCTTCTCGTCAGTTTCAAATGGGTTTACCTTTCTGTGCTGTATGATATACGGTTTAAAAAGCCTTTTTCTGAGGTAGAAGGACCCGTCAGTTAACATCATATTATCATCAGTACCATTACGCTCCCGTTCATACCAAGACAATAACTGAAAAAGACTGATATTTTCCATATGTTCCGGTCTTTTAGGGTAGATATCAATAACCCAGTGGGCAATGTACAAATCACTACTCTGTGGATCGTTTTTAGCAAGCTTTTCAAGCTCCTCATACCTTCTCAGTGTCCTCTTCACCTCGCTCTTTTTCGCAAGGTCAATATATCTAAATTGCCTAGAAATACTATACAATTTAGTACCAAGAAGCCTATCAGCAGCTTCAACTGCTCCAACTTGACGGGTTTTTATGGACTTCAACAAGTAGGACATAGTTCGTTGACCAAGACTTTTGCATGCATTATTTACTTCCTCCCACATTGCTTCTATTTCGACACTCTCTGCTTTTGTCATGTAATCGGTAATGTAATACGGTAATTTAGAGCCCAAATGGCCAATATATTGAACATCAATGTTTGCTTGATTAGCAATAAGTAACGCAGGAGAATAGTCATTTATATAACGCTCGTCATCTCTTCGAAGCAGATGATATATTCTTTTTCTTGGCTTTTTACGGTTTGTACCATGAGCCAAGCAGTCAAGGATGTCATATAATTCTGTTCGTTCCTTTGTAGGACGAGGAAAGCCAAACTTACAATACGTAACCCATCTTCCTCTTTTTCTCTTATACTTTCTTTGACAGTATTTATTACAGCGGTGCACTTGATGGTCTTTGACCAGTTTGTGAAGAGTTGGACTAGTCAATCTATTTGGTATTTCACAAGTTATAATACTATTGATATACTGAATCACTTCAGACGCTGTTGATTTCCCAATAATAGGAGCATCTTCAATCCACAACACACAGTGTACATGAGGCGCACCTCGTTTCTGATACTCGATACGCCAGAAATGATCCTTAATTTTACCAAACAAAGGATTTGTCTTTGAACATATTAGCTCATTAAATATAGGTGTCCATTTTTTGTCAAAGTGCATGGAAACTGCAATTGGATCTAGACACGTCAACTCTGCTGGGGTCATTTTTGCCACACCAGGTAAGTTCTTATGGACAGTCCGTAAATAGTCAATAAATTCAGGAGAGTACCACTCAGCACATGAAACTGTCAAAAACAAAGTCGGTGGACCCAATTGCTCAATCATTGACTTTACTTTATAGGAAAGAGATTGAAAATACTGCTGAGATCCTCTGATTTTTGATTGAACAGAAAACAAAGTCGCTTCCATCTCTCCATCACGGGAATGAAGCCTGTCTATAAATTGACGAGCATTTTGATTTGGTTTCACAGTCCGCAACATATGACCAACGCTATTACACATGTAAGAGAATTCTTGCAATTGGAAGCTGTGAAAAAGAAACTGTTTGTCAAGACGAAACTTAGTATGTCTGCTAAGAAGCCTTGATTTAAAATATTCTGCATTCCTAATCCGAAATGGTCTTGCCTTGTCACGCAAGCCATATTTGCCTTTCGGGAAAAGATTTGGAAACACTTTTAGATCAAGTTCTTCCTGAAATAAGTCTTCGCTCTCACCTTTTAGTTTCTTGATTTGAAATTGGTCAGTACCAAGATCTTTCATTTGCTTAAAATCTTCAATGAAGTCTTTTGGAACCGCTGAATTGAGAGGCTGGACAGAAAAATGTTCAACCAATGTAGATTTTGCACTTTCTGTCAGTTTCTGAAGGATTGCAGCTTCCGGTATTTCAGGTAAATTATCAATACCAACCGCTTTTTCAGCAAGACGGGCTTCAAGTATTTTTTTTAAATCTTCTAGGGTGTATGCATGTATTGTTTTATAGAGACTGTTGTTCTCTCTTAACCACAACAGTGCTTCATGGACTTTTCTCAGATCTATTAGTGCAGTCCAAACATTCTTGTTGTAAGTAGGCTGACCATTGACAATGACTACAAAACCATCAATGTTAAGAAGTTTTTCAGGCTGAATATCTGCATTTGCTTGCACATCAACAGGTAGATATACTATTCTCCCCTTAAGAGCGTCAACAAGTTCTGTTCTAGGTCTCTTCAATGCAGTTACTTGCCCTAATCTGACGATCGTAAGACAAGGCATTACAAATCGAATCATTGCCATTTCAAAATTATTTAAACACTTTATACATTCCGGTGTACAGTCTATATGAAGGTTATTTAATACTGATCGGACATTCTCCTGACTTTTCAACATTTTCCCAGCACAGTAATCACAGACAAAGAATGAATCTATGACATCCTCTTTCCAACCTGTACATTGAATTAGTTCTTCTCTGTCATCTTTGGGTATGTCCTGTTGTAGGTGTTCTAAAATCGTGGCCATCATTACATCAAAACCTTTCTTATTTGAAAGGGATCTTAGACTCTTCAATTGGTATTTTGTCTTTATCTGCTCACAACTGTCACAATGCATTGTGGGGTATATATCCCTAATGTTAGCTACCTTATCAAGGCTCTCACCAAATAATTTTATTATTGTATTTTCATCCACAGAAACTCTAATATTGCCATCACCGTAAATGAAGTCTTGACTATTATTACGACAGAGTCTACTTGACACTTCTTCTATGTGATGACTTAGTTCCTTGTACGAGCCCTCGACTTTTAGTAGATTAATATGTTGTATAATCTTACATTTTGATACTGCCTTATATACGCTATTAATGAAACAGTTCAAGACAGGAAAATGTGGAGCTAGTGCCCTTAGAGAACGCAAATAGCTCTGACATCCCTCATTTGGGCTACAGTATAACGAATGCCCATGCTTTCTTGTGTCCCTGTAATTGATTTCACAATAATCCAAGCCGCCAAGGTAGAAATTAACCACTTTGTCAGTTGAAAATTTTAATGCTATATTGTTTTCAAGGATATCAAAAAGAATTTGACATAATTCAATATCCGTCGGATAGAGCTTGCAGATATCAGGGTGACATTGCCAAGTAACCTGCTGCCCAATTTTTGGTTTTGAATTTTTACTCAGATTGTTATAGGTGACTTCAGCCATCATAATTTCCTTGTCAGATCTAGTTTTAGAGCATTTTTCAATAGTTGTCTCGTACTTTTCAGGACAGTGTGTTCTACTACACAGAGAATTTTTTGCCAAATATTCAGTAGAACTAAACGAACTGTTTAAAACACAGTTAGAAATGCTTTTTTCTTGAGTCGGTGTTCCAGGAATTTGTTCTAAATCATTAGTCTTACAAACACATTTACTAATAACCCTAACAGGCTCGTTTTCGCCATAATTGAAAAACATTGCTTTTCCTTCGCTGTTGATAGGTATGCTTGTATATATATTTTTATTGCTGCTACATAAACTGCAATTGCTCCTTCCAAAATTAATATACGAATTTTCTAAGAAGTACGCCTCCGTATATTCACTGTGTTGTCGAACATTTTCCATTGCATCTATAAACTGTTCCGCAGTTGCCAATCCATACCTTGGAAGCTTTTCGTTAAACTGACAACATTTCTTTTGGATATTGCCATGAAGCTTTGCCAAAGCATTTCTAGCCGACTTTTCAACAGCATCCGCTCTTTCAAAGAGAATTTTAATCTGTAATTTCGAATACTTTTCGTGATCCCGATAAAACATGCGTAAAATGTTTCTCAATTTACAAAGATCAGCCTGCATTTTTGCCATCTTCTTGTATTTCTGAATGTAATTTTTCCCTTTGTCCTTATGCGTTCTTCGGTACAACCTCGCAGAGAATTTAATTTTTCATTATAGCTTTTGTCACCCCAGTATCTACCCATTATTCTGGTAGCAACTTTTTTCTTATGTTTGTTTCGGTAATCTATATCGTTATCATACCGTTCCTTGCTCTTTTGTTTCGCTGTCTCAATTTTCCCTTCTCGATACCCCTGATCCGTAAGATACCTCTGTTTTGCTCTGTCATATTTCATTTTCTTAAATCCTGGATCACAAGACATCTTAGTAGCAATCCTTACGCGTGCTCGAGCTTTATTGCGTTTGGTGGCATTTTTATCTCTTTTAAATAAACTTTTCTTATATTTCAGGATGTTAGCTTTATTTTTTGTGTAGTAAAGTTTTCTATTAGTAGAAATTTGGATTGTTCTATTTTGATATTGTTTTTGGTTATTCTTTCTTTTTTTCCACTCGCGTGAGACCATATTTTTTCAAGATTTAAAATTATTAAGCACACAAAATCCCGTGTCGAGTATCTAAAACCTAGCATAAAACAAAACTAATTTTAATATTTTCAGGTATTTATCTTGTTTGAATTACAAAATTAGTATTATTGGTTAGACACCATAAATATTTTTGCAGTTTAAATAATAAGTTTAGTGATTCTGGACTGAAAACTAAAATAATTGCAATTATGAGACAATAATATGGAGATATGTACTTTACGGGTTACAGGATACAATAATAAATTTGAACTGAGATGAAAAAAAAATTTCTTCCAGGAGACAAAAAGCAAAACTAATTTTAGAATTTTCATGTATTTTTGTTGTTTAAATTAAAAAATTACTATTACTGATTAGGCATCATAAATATTTTTGCAGTTTACATAATAATTTTAGCGATTAAGCCAAAAAAGAAAATTTTGGTTCCAGGAGTTTCGGTTACTATTGAGACAAGTAGCTATTATTACTATAGAGTTCATTACATGGACTGTTTTATTGCTTCAAAATTCAAATATCTTTGAAAAGACTGCAGTATGAAAATACATCAAAAATGCAATTTTTTTGACAAAATTGATTCTACTTTAAAAAGTATTTTATTTTTAAATACAAAAGTGACTAGATGTTGCAATTTCCTTTAAAATGAGCTATTATACAGCTCTCTATGATTTTCCAGTGCCCAGCTAGCTGAGCAGAAAGAAAAAGCGGAAAGAAAAAAATATCCCGTTTGTGGAGAATAACGTGGTAAAAGTCAATTTTCTTGATTTTCAAGCCAATATATTTTCTTTGTTATTCAAGCCAAAGGGAGGTAAGTTTCCTTTATAGAGGATTCGGACAAGGCGGTTCTAATGGTGTACTTTTTGTTTTGATCTGACTCTTTTTTTAGGAGTTGGGGGGTTTTATATTTCTTGACATTGGAGGTGATCGTCTCTTACTAGGTTGCTAGCTACCGCTGCAACCCGGATTCTATTCACGTCATAGCTCTAATATAAAACTATGATGACATTTATTATTTATCTAGTAGGGTTTCAGACAAGGTAGTTCTAATGATGTACTTTTGTTTTGATCTGACTCTATTTTTAGGAGTTTTGGGTTTTTATATTTCTTAGCATTGGACTGATCGTTTCTTACTAGGTTGCTAGCTACTGCTGCAACCCAAATTCACATATATATTTATGAGAGGCTGCCATGCCGAGTGGTCCAAGGCACTGGTGTTAGCCACCAGTCTCTTCGGGGGCGTGGGTTCAGATCTTACCGCTGGTATACGATTATGTTTGAAAGACTACAGTGTGAAAAGACATCAAAAATGCAGTTTTTGGTGGAAACATTTATTCTCTTTTAGAAATAATTTATTTTAGCTACTATAGATTCGTAACCCAATTAATTTCCTTTAAAATGAGCTATTGAACAACTTTTTACGATATTCCAGTGCCAAGCTATCTCTGGAAACAAAAGAAAAAAGAAAAAAAAATATCCCGTTTAGGCAGAATGTTGTAGTAGCTTATACTTTTCTTGATTTTCAAGCCAATATATTTCCCTTGCTGTTCAAGCTAAGGGACAGAAAGTTTACTATACTATACTATACAGGGGTTTCGGATAAGGCGGTTCTAATGGTGTACTTTTTGTTTTGATCTGACTCCTTTTTTAGGAGCTATGGGTTTTTATATTTCTTAACATTGGACGTGATCGTCTCTTACTAGGTTGCTAGCTACCACTGCAACCCGGATTGCTAGCTACCGCTGCAACCCGGATTACTAACCTATACTATAATTAAGTGGCGTATAAAATTTAGTATAGGCAAGAGGTCGTTCTTTATTATAAAGTCTTCGATAGTCTAATGGTAAGTATGCCCACTTGTTACCTGGGAGAAGGGGGTTCGATTCCCCGTCGGGGAGAACTTTTAATATGTTGAATTATAAGCACTATCTTTTCAATTTAAAATTTAAAAAAGAAACTTGTTAATTTACATTCTAGCTAAAATAATGAAGATAATATGAATGTACCACAGCGTTCAGTTTCTTTGGACTTGAGTTCGTTTTTTAACTATAAATACAAACAGGAAAAAGCCTACGGCTTTTTCTTCTTTTAAATAGTAAGAGACGAAACTCAAACAATCAAGTAGCTAACTAAGTCCAATGTATGGAGTGGTTTGTTATTTCAGTGATCGTCTTTTAATGTAAAAATATAAATACTGTAATCTTAACTATAGTGAAGTTGCGTATGGAAGTTAGTATAGGGAAGATAAATAATTGTCCTTTACTTAGTTTCAGCTTAAATTCGACGATCGAGCCTTTATGTAATCCCTTAATGTAAATTCACATCTATATTTATTTATGAGAGGCAGCCTGGCCGAGTGGTCCAAGACACTGGTGTTAGCCACCAGTCTCTTCGGAGGCGTGGGTTCAAATCTTACCGCTGGTATACGATTATGTTTGAAAGACTGCAGTGTGAAAAGACATCAAAAATGCAGTTTTTGGTGGAAAAATTTATTCTCTTTTAGAAATAATTTATTTTAGTTATTACAGATTTTTAACCCAATTAATTTCCTTTAAAATGAGCCATTGAACAACTCTCTACGATGTTCCAGTGCCAAGCTATCTGTGGAAAAGGAAAAAAAAGAAAAAAGAAAAAAATATCCCGTTTGGGGAGAATAACGTGGTTAAAGTCAATTTTCTTGATTTTCAAGCCAATATATTTCCCTTGCTGTTCAAGCCAAGGGACAGAAAGTTTCCTATACAGGGGTTTCGGACAAGGCGGTTCTAATGGTGTACTTTTTGTTTTGATCTGACTCCTTTGTTAGGAACTATGGGTTTTTATATTTCTTAACATTGGACGTGATCGTCTCTTACTAGGTTGCTAGCTACCGCTGCAACCCGGATCAAGTAGCTAACTAAGTCCAAAGTCTGCAATGGTTTGTTATTTCAGTGATCGTCTTTTAATGTAATTTCGGACAAGGCGGTTCTAATGGTGTACTTTTTGTTTTGATCTGACTCTTTTTTTAGGAGTTAGGGTTTTTTTTATTTCTTAACATTGGACGTGATCGTCTCTTACTAGGTTGCTAGCTACCGCTGCAACCCGGATAATTTCTTAGCATTGGACTGATCGTCTCTTGCTAGGTTGCTAGCTACTGCTGCAACCCAGATTCACATATATATTATTTATGAGAGGCAGCCTGGCCAAGTGGTCCAAGGCACTGGTGTTAGCCACCAGTCTCTTTGGAGGCGTGGGTTCAAATCTTACCGCTGGTATACGATTATGTTTGAAAGACTGCAGTGTGAAAAGACATCAAAAATGCAGTTTTTGGTGGAAAAATTTATTCTCTTTTAGAAATAATTTATTTTAGTTACTATAGGTTTTTAACCCAATTAATTTCCTTTAACATGAGCCATTGAACAACTCTCTACGATGTTCCAGTGCCAAGCTATCTGTGGAAAAGAAAAAAAGAAAAAAAATATCCTGTTTAGGCAGAATGTTGTAGTAGCTGCCATTTTTCTTGATTTTCAAGCCAATATATTTCCCTTGCTGTTCAAGCCAAGGGACTGAAAGTTTCCTATACAGGGGTTTCGGATAAGGCGGTTCTAATGGTGTACTTTTGAATTTGATTTGACTTTTATATTTCTTAACATTGGACGTGATCGTCTCTTACTAGGTTGCTAGCTACCGCTGCAACCCGGATTGGTAAAACGTTTTTTAAGGTATGGTGCCATATAGACTTTTTTGGCTGCTTGATTCTCTGAGGTTTGTCTCTTACTGTTCATACCCTGCTACCACTGCAACCCGGATACTGTGAAATTACAAACAGGAAAAAACCTATGGCTTTTTCTAAATTGGAATAGTAAGAGACGACCTGGCTACAACCGACGATTATGACGTCATTGGTCAATTTTTAGCATGACATATGTAGGTTTTCGTACAAAATTGATTATACTTTTAAAAATATTTTTCTTCAATTACAAAATTTTTTTAGCCACATCAATTTCCTTTTAAATGAGTCATTAAACAGCTCTCTACGATGTTCCAGTGCAAATATGTCTGAGAAGGAAAAGAAAAAGCACTCCCTATGATTACCTTGACTGGTCCTTACACACCATTTAACATTAACATCATTAATCAGATATTTTAATATAATCTATATGGTCTAGTGGTTAGGGTAGTCGGTTTTCGTCCAGTTGGCCCGAGTTAGATTCCCGGTATAAGAAATGTTTAGCTATGATGCATCCTTAAGGAAAATAGTTAAAATTATTTTGTTTTATACTATCTTATCTAAAGATAAATATGTGTTACATCATCCTCTATATAATGATTTTTTTAATACTTTAGTCACTATAGGCAACAGTTCGTTCTTTAATGTAAATTTCGTAAGAAAAATGATTCTATTTAAAAATAATTTGTTTTATAACTACAAAAAGTTTTTAACCCCATTAATTTGCTTTAAAATGAGCCATTAAACAACTCTCTACGATGTTCCAGTGCCAAGCTATCTGTGGAATTACTAACCTATACTATAATTAAGTGGCGTATAAAATTTAGTATAGGCAAGAGGTCGTTCTTTATTATAACTTAATAAAAATAGTGGCTTATTTAGTATAGGAAAGAGTTCGTTCTTTGTTATATATATTATAAAGCTACAACCTACGATTATGACATCATTGATCAATCTGTAGCAATACTATAATTGTTTTGATCTGACTCTATTTTAAGGAGTTAAGGGCTATTATATTTCTTAGTAGTGAACGTGATTGTTTCTTACTAGGTTGCTAGCTACCACTGCAGCCCGGTAACCGCTGCAACCATGATATGTCATATAGTGACTCAGTATTTCAGTGCACATGGGCTAGAGTTCGTTCTTTATTGTAATTCTCTTACAACGCCATACCTAATTTAGTATAGCCAAGAGGTCGTTCTTTATTATATACTCTTTGTTGAATAAAAAAACACGTAAAACCCGATAAATGACTGAGTAGTAAAAGTCAGCCATAAAAGAATGAAGAGGCTTAGTAAAATAACTCTATAAGTTGGAGGCCAATTTGGCTTAAGTCTAATGACTATAAAAAAAAACACCCCCGAGCTCAACATCAGGAGAATAATTCCCCACCCTAAATGGGATTCCAATATCAATCTATATGTAAGTGTTAAATATGCTAAACCTGAAGTAAAATATCACTTACTCATTTAGAAATTGCACTTGATCTGAACCAGATGATCGCACTAAAGACACTAGAACTGACAGCCCTAAAGCTCCATCACAGACTCTAATTCTAAGAAAAGTAAATGCATTTATTATTCTTATGTGATTTGAATATATGAGGAGTCTGAATAATAAAAGAATAAGGGATTCTAATCTAAGTAAAGTCACTAGGAGATGCTTGCTTCTTGAAGAAAAGATTAATAATCCTAAGAGAAGGGATAGGTAAATTATTAAGATTGACTGTGTAATTAAAAAAATAATGTTGGTCTTATAAACCAAATTTAGAGAGATCTCTCAGTCTTAAAAAGAGTATTGAACATCTTTCACTTCCAAAGTTAATATTTTTATTAAACTACCTTTTGATGTGCTAAGATTTATCGTTATTGTTTCTATACTGATGCTCCTACTCAACCATCCGCTCGCCTTTATTATATCCATCTTCGCCCAAAATCTCCTAGTTTGCATCTCTTTAAAAAATATTTCTCTATGAATTTCTTTAATTTTTTTTTAATTTTTTTAGGGGGAATTCTTGTAATATTTATTTACTTCTCATCCCTGAGTGCTAATGAGAAATTTAATATTAGATTGACCTCTTTCCTCTGAACCCTACCCACGGCTATCATTTTTCTACTAATCCTAACTGAAAATACGATTATGATTTATTACAAAAGAATCGAAAATCTTTGAAAAGACTGCAGTATGAAAAGACATCAAAAACGCAGTTTTTAGTGAAAAAATTTATTCTCTTATAAATAGTTTATTTTAGTTACAAAAGATTTTTAACCCAATTAATTTCCTTTAAAATGAGCCATTGACCAACTCTCTACGATGTTCCAGTGCCAAGCTATCTGTGGAAAAGAAGAATAAATTAAAATATGTAAAACATATGCCGTTTAGGCAGAATGTTGTAGTAGCTGCCACTTTTCTTGATTTTCAAGCCAATATATCTCCCTTGCTGTTTAAGCCAAATTACAGAAAGTTTACTATACAGAGGTTTCGTACAAGACGGTTCTAATGGTTTACTTTTGGTTTTGATCTGACTCCTTTTCTTAGGAGCTATGGGCTTTTATATTTCTTAACATTGGACGTGATCGTCTCTTGCTAGGTTGCTAGCTACCGCCGCAACCCGGATAACTACTATATGAGATTCTCTACACCAACACCATTTATGATGAACTATATCGATCCCTTATGTAAAACACTGGACGTGATCGTCTCTTACTAGGTTGCTAGCTACCGCTCCAACCCGGATTGACAAACACCATTTATGATGAGCTATATCGGTACTTTATGTAACTACCCCTGGAACCACCATATATTAGTTACTATGGGCGAGAGATCGTTCTTTACTGTAAAAAACAAACGAATAAACACACATGCGTGATCTGTCTTCTGGCAAAAGATACAAAATTCCACAATTTTGCAGATAGGAGCTTGAAGCCTCTAAAGTAAGGTTTTCTGATACGCTGAAACTGATGGTGAGATTCCATTAAGATTCTATGACTTTTAAGAGGATTTCTCCCTAATTTCGAAAATAGTGCAAATTTCTTTTGGATCTGAACTTTTGATAAGTAAAACAAAACTTAATGAAACTTAAATATTTAATATAAGCATAAAAATACATTTATTTTGATGCATCTATTGATATTAAAATTTAGATTTTTAGTGTTACGGTTACTATTGGGACTGCTGCCATGATTTGATACCACAAACCGTCTGATTAAAACAGGATATTTCTGTAGAGCGTCTGCCATTTAATGCCAGTTTTTGGCCATCTACCTGTGCCGGCTAAATGTTTAGCTCAACTGTCATATCTATTCATCTCTTTAAGTTTCTTTTTCTTACTTGTGAAACCATTACAATAAATAATTTTCTTATGGAAATAAATTTTATCAATTAATCCGTGTTTAGTTCTCGTATCAAGTAACAAAAACCTAACAAAAAATAAAGCAAGTTTTAAAACTTTCAGGTATTTTTCTAGTTTAAATTAAAACATTAAAATTATTGCTCAGATACCAAAAATATTTTTGCAGTTTATAACTGTAGCGATTCTGAATTGAAAACTAAAATAAAATGAAAATTGATTTTTAAAATTTTTACGTCACATCACTCATTACGTCATGTATGGTTATTAGTACACAATCAGTGTTAGATATTTCGTCAGGTCACTGATTACGTCATATTTGGTTATTAGTAGATAATCGGTAGAATATTTGGTCTATATTTCTTCTGGATTTATGCCTATTCCTTTTTATTTTTACCTTTGCTCCTTCCTTATATTTAATGTAATCATAACCTGAACCATTACCCATTAATAATAACCTGATTACAAATATGAAAAAGCCTAAGGCTTTTTTTCTTTGAAATAGCAATAGACGAACCAAAAAAATCAAGTAGCTAACTAAGTCCAATGTATGCTATGGTTTGTTTTCCAATTATCGTCTTTTAATGTAACAAAAATGAAGTTTTTGGTGGAAAAATTTATTCTGTTTTAGAAATAATTTATTTTAGTTACAAAATATTTTTAACCCAATTAATTTCCTTTAAAATGAGCCATTGAACAACTATCTACCATGTTCCAGTGCCAAGCTATCTCTGGATACAAAGAAAAAAGAAGAAGAAAAAAAAATATCCCGTTTAGGCAGAATGTTGTAGTAGCTGCCACTTTTCTTAATTTTCAAGCCAATATATTTCCCTTGCTGTTCAAGCCAAGAGACAGAAAGTTTCCTATACAGGGTTTTCGGACAAGGCGGTTCTAATGGTGTAATTTTTGTTTTGATCTGACTCCTTTGTTAGGAAGTATGGGTTTTTATATTTCTTATCATTGGACCTGATCGTCTCTTACTAGGTTGCTAGCTACCGCTGCAATCCGGATAAAACTAGCAAAACATTTTTTAAGCCTGATGAAAATTTAACTAATGTGTCAAAAGTAAGGTTGCAAGTCGACGATTTTGTTTTGGCCTTATTATAATTGGTATGGTGAAATAATAATATGCATATGGCTCTTAAATCATACTTCTTTATGGTTCCATATGGTCTAGTGGCTAGGATAGTTAACTTTCACTTAACAGGCTCGGGTTCGATTCCCGGTGTGAGACAATTTTTAACTCTATAATCTTCGAACATTTGAACCTTTTATAATTCATAATGATGTATAATATAAATACTGTAATCTTCACTATAGTGAAGTTGCGTATGCAAGTTAGTATAGGGAAGAGTTCGATCTTTATTATAAAACTAAGGCTAGAGCTACTACTTTTAATTAATATTTCAGTTACTATGAGCAAGCGTTCGTTCTTTATTATAATTGTTTTGATCTGACTCCTTTGTTAGGAACTATGGGTTTTTATATTTCTTAACATTGGACGTGATCGTCTCTTACTAGGTTGCTAGCTACCGCTGCAACCCGGATCAGTCCTTTATGTAAACCTTACTAACCTATACTATAGTTCAGTGGTCTATAATTTTAATATAGGCAAGAGGTCGTTCTTTATTATACCATCACAGAAAAAAGGGGGAAGCAACCCCTAAAAGTCATATAACCTTAATAAAAATAATGGCTTATTTAGTATAGGAAAGAGTTCGTTCTTTATTATAAATTTTGTTTTGATCTGACTCCTTTGTTAGGAACTATGGGTTTTTATATTTCTTAACATTGGACGTGATCGTCTCTTACTAGGTTGCTAGCTACCGCTGCAACCCGGAAACTATGAGATAGACTTCGGTCCTTACTCCCGTTTAGGCAGAATGTTGTATGAAAAACAGGAAAAAGCCTTCGGCTTTTTCTTCTTTGAAATAGTAAGAGCCGAACCTCAAACAATCAAGATGCCAGCTAAGTCCAATGTATGCGATGGTTTGTCATTCCAATGATCGTCTTTTAATGTAACCGCTGCAAACCGGATAAATATGTTACATCATCCTCTATAGAATGATTCCTTTTAATACTTCAATTACTATGGGTACAGGTCGTCCTTTAATGTAAAAGACATCAAAAATGCAGTTTTTAGTGGAAAAATTTATTCTCTCTTAGAAATAATTTATTTCAGTTACAAAAGATTTTTAACCCAGTTAACTTCCTTTAAAATGAGCCATTGAATAATTCTCTACGATGTTCCAGTGCCAAGCTATCGGTGGAAAAGAAAAAAAAAGAAAAAAATATCCCGTTTATGCAGAATGTTTTAGTAGCTGTCACTTTTCTTGATTTTCAAGCCAATATATTTCCCTTACTGTTCAAGCCAAGGGACATTAAGTTTCCTATATAGGGGTTTCGGGAAAGCCGGTTCTAATGGTGTACGTTTTGTTTTGATCTGACTCCTTTTTTAGAAGATATAGGTTTTTATATTTCTTAATATTGGACGTGATCGTCTCTTACTAGGTTGCTAGCTACCGCTGCAACCCAGATTTTAATCTGAATCTTTTCTTAGAAGTTATGGGCTACTTTAGTTTTTACTATGGGGCGTGATCGTCTCTTACTAGGTTACTAGCTACCGCTGCAACCCGGATTATATATAAAAAAACAAATTGACTAATACCATTTACGATGAACTATATCGGTCCTTTATGTAAGTTGCTAGCTGCTACCCGGATAATAAACTGATTACAAACAGGAAAAAGCCTACGGCTTTTTCTTCTTTGAAATAGTAAGAGACGAACCTCAAACAATCAAGTAGCTAACTAAGTCCAATGTGTGCAATTGTTTGCTATTCCAATGATCGTCTTTTTATGTAACAAACAGGAAAATATTACAAACAGGAAAAAGCCTACGGCTTTTTCTTCTTTGAAATAGTTAGAGACGAACCTCAAACGATCCAATAGCTAACTAAGTCCAATGCATGCAATAACTTTTAATTCCAATGATCGTCTTTTAATGTAACACATCAGTTACTATGGGAGAGAGATCGTTCTTTAGTGTATAAACTTGTTTATTTACATCCTAGCTAAAATAATGGAGATAATATAAATGAACCACAGGGTTCAGTTTCTTTGAGCCTGAGTTCGTTTTTTTACTGTAAATACAAACAGGAAAAAGCCTACGGCTTTTTCTTCGTTTAAATAGTAAGAGACGAACCTCAAACAATCAAGTAGCTAACTAATTCCAATGTGTGCAATGGTTTGCTATTTCAGTGATCGTCTTTTAATGTAAAATCTTTATCATTATCATACCGTTCCTTGCTCTTTTGTCTAGCCTGCTCAATTGATGCTTCTCTATAAAGTTTATCATTGTGATAACGCTCCTTGATCTTTTGTCTAGCCTGCCCAATTCTTGCTTCTCTGTAATCTTCATCATTATCATACCGTTCCTTGCTCTTTTGTCTAGCCTGCTCAGTTGTTGCTTCTCTGTAATCTTCATCATTACGATACCGTTCCTTGATCTTTTGTTTGGCTGTCTCAATTGTTGCATGTCTATAATCTTCATCATTGTGATAACACATCTTGCTGTTTTGTTTGATTACTTCTCGATACGCCTGGTCGGTTGAATACCTTTGCTTTTTTCTTTTCAAGATACTATCTCTGTTGTTTGTGTAGTACTGTTTTTTTAACTTGCGTATAGCTTGCTTTGATCTAACCACTATCTAATTATGAATGAGAACATTTACAGTTTTGACGCTTCTTATATAGTAATTATTACGTCACGGCGTAATGATTTTATTTCATGACGTCATGGCGCAATGGTATTATTTCATGACGTCTTCAGAAACAACAATATAATTTCGTGTTTTTCTATTCACGTCTCATAGCTCTAATATAAAACTATGATGACATTCATTATTTATCTAGTAGGGTTTCAGACAAGGTAGTTCTAATCATGTACTTTTTTTTGATCTGACTCTATTTTTTGGAGTTTTGGGTTTTTATATTTCTGAGCATTGGACTGATCGTCTCTTGCTAGGTTACTAGCTACTGCTGCAACCCAGATTCACATGTATATTATTTATGAGAGGCAGCCTGGCCGAGTGGTCCAAGGCACTGGTGTTAGCCACCAGTCTCTTCGGAGGCGTGGGTTCAAATCTTACCGCTGGTATTCGATTATGTTTGAAAGACTGCAGTGTGAAAAGACATCAAAAATGCAGTTTTTGGTGGAAAAATGTATTCTCTTTTAGAAATAATTTATTTTAGTAACTATAGATTTTTAACTCAATTAATTTCCTTTAAAATGAGCCATTGAACAACTCTCTACGATGTTCCAGTACCAAGCTATCTCTGGAAACAAAGAAAAAAAGAAAAAAAGAAAAAAAAAATATCCCGTTTAGGCAGAATGTTGTAGTAGCTGCCACTTTTCTTGATTTTCAAGCCAATATATTTCCCTTGCTGTTCAAGCCAAGGGACATTGACAAACACCATTTATGATGAGCTATGTTCTTCCTTTATGTAACTACACCTGGAAGCACCGTATATCAGTTAGTATGGGAGAGAGATCGTTCTTTACTGTAATGGCGTATAAAATTTAGTATAAGCAAGAGGTCGTTCTTTATTAATAAATTCTTTTTTTTCAAAATTAAATTAGTTACTATCGCCTAGAGTTATTTCTTTACCATATCGTAATAATTTTGTTTTATAATAATAATTAATTTTGTTAATTACAAAAGGTTTCTATATACAGCAGTTTCCTTTAAAATGAGCCATTACATAGCTCTTTATTATGACCACGAACTGTTTGATTTATTACTTAAGTTACTATGGGTTCAGTTCGTTCCTTATTGTAATTTTTTGCCAAATATTCAGTAGAACTAAACGAACTGTTTAAAACACAGTTAGAAATGCTTTTTTCTTGAGTCGGTGTTCCAGGAATTTGTTCTAAATCATTAGTCTTACAAACACATTTACTAATAACCCTAACAGGCTCGTTTTCGCCATAATTGAAAAACATTGCTTTTCCTTCGCTGTTGATAGGTATGCTTGTATATATATTTTTATTGCTGCTACATAAACTGCAATTGCTCCTTCCAAAATTAATATACGAATTTTCTAAGAAGTACGCCTCCGTATATTCACTGTGTTGTCGAACATTTTCCATTGCATCTATAAACTGTTCCACAGTTGCCAATCCATACTTTGGAAGCTTTTCGTTAAACTGACAACATTTCTTTTGGATATTACTATGAAGCTTTGCCAAAGAATTTCTAGCCGACTTTTCAACAGCATCCGCTCTTTCAAAGAGAATTTTAATCTGTAATTTTGAATACTTTTCGTGATTCCAATAAAACATGCGTAAAATGTTTCTCAATTTACAAAGATCAGCCTGCATTTTTGCCATCTTCTTGTATTTCTGAATGTAATTTTTCCCTCTGTCCTTATGCGTTCTTCGGTACAACCTCGCAGAGAATTTAATTTTTTCATTATAGATTTTGTCACCCCAGTAATGCTCCTTGATCTTTTGTTTGGCTGTCTCAATTTTTGCTTCTCGATACACCTGGACGGTTGAATACCTTTGCTTTTGGTTTTTCTTATATTTGATGCGGTAATCTTCATCATTGTGATAACTCTCCTTGATCTTTTGTTTGGCTGTCTCAATTTTTGCATGTCTATAATCTTCATCATTGTGATAACACATCTTGCTGTTTTGTTTTGCTCTCTCAATTATTACTTCTCGATACGCCTGGTCGGTTGAATACCTTTGTTTTGCTCTCTCAATTATTACTTCTCGATACTCCTGGTCGGTTGAATACCTTTGTATTGCTCTCTCAATTATTACTTCTCGATACGCCTGGTCGGTTGAATACCTTTGTTTTGCTCTCTCAATTATTACTTCTCGATACGCCTGGTCGGTTGAATACCTTTGTTTTGCTCTCTCAATTTTTACTTCTCGATGCGCCTGGTCGGTTGAATATTTTTGATTTTCTCTTTTCAAGATACTATCTCTGTTGTTTGTGTAGTACTGTTTTTTCAACTTGCGTGCGACTTGCTTGATTGAAACCATTATGTAATTATGAATGAGAACATTTTCATCTTTGTAGTTCTTAAGTAGTAATTATGACGTCACAGCGTAATGATTTTGTTGACGTCATAGAGCAATGATATTATTTCATGACGTCTTCAGAAACAACAATATAATTTCATGTTTTTCTATTCACGTCATAGCTCTAATATAAAACTATGATGACATTCATTATTTATCTAGTAGGGTTTCAGACAAGGTAATTCTAATGATGTACTTTTGTTTTGATCTGACTCTATTTTTAGGAGTTTTGTTATATTTCTTAGCATTGGACTGATCATATCTTACTAGGTTGCTAGCTACTGCTGCAACCCAAATTCACATATATATTTATTTATGAGAGGCAGCCTGGCCGAGTGGTCCAAGGCACTGGTGTTAGCCACCAGTCTCTTCGGAGGCGTGGGTTCAAATCTTACCGCTGGTATACGATTATGTTTGAAAGACTGGAGTGTGAAAAGACATCGAAAATGCAGTTTTTGGTGGAAAAATTTATTCTCTTTTAGAAATAATTTATTTTAGTTACAAAAGGTTTTTAACCCAATTAATTTACTTTAAAATGAGCTATTGAACAACCCTCTACGATGTTCCAGTGCCAAGCTATCTGTGGAAAAGAAAAAAAAAAAGAAAAAAGAAAAAAATATCCCGTTTGGGGAGAATAACGTGGTTAAAGTCAATTTTCTTGATTTTCAAGCCAATATATTTCCCTTGCTGTTCAAGCCAAGGGACAGAAAGTTTCCTATACAGGGGTTTCGGACAAGGCGGTTCTAATGGTGTACTTTTTGTTTTGATCTGACTCCTTTGTTAGGAACTATGGGTTTTTATATTTCTTAACATTGGACGTGATCGTCTCTTACTAGGTTGCTAGCTACCGCTGCAACCCGGATTTTGAATACTTTTCGTGATTCCGATAAAACATGCGTAAAATGTTTCTCAATTTACAAAGATCAGCCTGCATTTTTGCCATATTCTTGTATTTCTGAATGTAATTTTTCCCTCTGTCCTTATGCGTTCTTCGGTACAACCTCGCAGAGAATTTAATTTTTTCATTATAGATTTTGTCACCCCAGTAACGCTCCTTGATCTTTTGTTTGGCTGTCTCAATTTTTGCTTCTCGATACACCTGGACGGTTGAATACCTTTGCTTTTGGTTTTCTTATATTTGATGCGGTAATCTTCATCATTGTGATAACTCTCCTTGATCTTTTGTTTGGCTGTCTCAATTTTTGCATGTCTATAATCTTCATCATTGTGATAACACATTTTGCTGTTTTGTTTTGCTCTCTCAATTATTACTTCTCGATACGCCTGGTCGGTTGAATACCTTTGTTTTGCTCTCTCAATTATTACTTCTCGATACGCCTGGTCGGTTGAATACCTTTGTTTTGCTCTCTCAATTATTACTTCTCGATACGCCTGGTCGGTTGAATACCTTTGTTTTGCTCTCTCAATTATTACTTCTCGATACGCCTGGTCGGTTGAATACCTTTGTTTTGCTCTCTCAATTTTTACTTCTCGATGCGCCTGGTCGGTTGAATATTTTTGCTTTTCTCTTTTCAAGATACTATCTCTGTTGTTTGTGTAGTACTGTTTTTTCAACTTGCGTGCGACCTGCTTGATTGAAACCATTATGTAATTATGAATGAGAACATTTTCATCTTTGTAGTTCTTAAGTAGTAATTATGACGTCACAGCGTAATGATTTTGTTGACGTCATAGAGCAATGATATTATTTCATGACGTCTTCAGAAACAACAATATAATTTCATGTTTTTCTATTCACGTCATAGCTCTAATATAAAACTATGATGACATTCATTATTTATCTAGTAGGGTTTCAGACAAGGTAATTCTAATGATGTACTTTTGTTTTGATCTGACTCTATTTTTAGGAGTTTTATTATATTTCTTAGCATTGGACTGATCATCTCTTACTAGGTTGCTAGCTACTGCTGCAACCCAAATTCACATATATATTTATTTATGAGAGGCAGCCTGGCCGAGTGGTCCAAGGCACTGGTGTTAGCCACCAGTCTCTTCGGAGGCGTGGGTTCAAATCTTACCGCTGGTATACGATTATGTTTGAAAGACTGGAGTGTGAAAAGACATCGAAAATGCAGTTTTTGGTGGAAAAATTTATTCTCTTTTAGAAATAATTTATTTTAGTTACAAAAGGTTTTTAACCCAATTAATTTACTTTAAAATGAGCTATTGAACAACCCTCTACGATGTTCCAGTGCCAAGCTATCTGTGGAAAAGAAAAAAAAAAGAAAAAAGAAAAAAATATCCTGTTTGGGGAGAATAACGTGGTTAAAGTCAATTTTCTTGATTTTCAAGCCAATTTATTTCCCTTGCTGTTCAAGCCAAGGGAAAGAAAGTTTCCTATACAGGGGTTTCGGACAAGGCGGTTCTAATGGTGTACTTTTTGTTTTGATCTGACTCCTTTGTTAGGAACTATGGGTTTTTATATTTCTTAACATTGGACGTGATCGTCTCTTACTAGGTTGCTAGCTACCGCTGCAACCCGGATATATTTCCCTTGCTGTTCAAGCCAAGGGACAGAATGTTTCCTATACAGGGGTTTCGGACAAGGCGGTTCTAATGGTGTACTTTTTGTTTTGATCTGACTCCTCTGTTAGGAACTATGGGTTTTTATATTTCTTAACATTGGACGTGATCGTCTCTTACTAGGTTGCTAGCTACCGCTGCAACCCGGATCTTACTAGGTTGCTAGCTACCGCTGCAACCCGGATACCGCTGTAACCCTGATAACAAACAGGAAAATATTACAAAACGGAAAAAGCCTACGGCTTTTTCTTCTTTGAAATAGTAAGAGACGAACCTCAAACGATCAAGTAGCTAACTAAGTCCAATGCATGCAATAACTTTTTCTTCCAATGATCGTCTTTTAATGTAACATATCAGTTACTATGGGAGAGAGATCGTTCTCTACTGTAAAAATTTTGACTTTCCTTATATACTAATTATGACGTCACTCTATTCACGTCATAGCTCTAATATAAAACTATGATGACGTTCATTATTTATCTAGTAGGGTTTCAGACAAGGTATTTCTAATGATGTACTTTTGTTTTGATCTGACTCTATTTTTAGGAGTTTTGGGTTTTTATATTTCTTAGCATTGGACTGATCGTCTATTACTAGGTTGCTAGCTACTGCTGCAACCCAAATTCACATATATATTTATTTATGAGAGGCAGCCTGGCCGAGTGGTCCAAGGCACTGGTGTTAGCCACCAGTCTCTTCAGAGGCGTGGGTTCAATTCTTACCGCTGGTATACGATTATGTTTGAAAGACTGCAGTGTGAAAAGACATCAAAAATGCAGTTTTTGGTGGAAAAATTTATTCTCTTTTAGAAATAATTTATTTTAGTTACTATAGATTTTTAACCCAATTAATTTACTTTAAAATGCGCTATTGAACAACCCTTTACGATGTTCCAGTGCCAAGCTATCTGTGGAAAAGAAAAAAGAAAAAAAAAGAAAAAAAAAGAAAAAAATATCTCGTTTAGGCAGAATGTTGTAGTAGCTGCCACTTTTCTTGATTTTCAAGCCAATATATTTCCCTTGCTGATCAAGCCAAGGGACAGAAATTTTACTATGCAGGGGTTTCGGACAAGGCGGTTCTAATGGTGTACTTTTTGTTTTGATCCAACTCTTTTTTTTTAAGAACTATGGGTTTTATATTTCTTAACATTGGACGTGATCGTCTCTTACTAGGTTGCTAGCTACCGCTGCAACCCGGATAATCTTCGAACATTTGAACCTTTTATAATTTATAATGATGTATAATATAAATACTGTAATCTTAACTATAGTGAAGTTGCGTATGCAAGTTAGTATAGGGAAGAGTTCGATCTTTATTATAACAAACTAGCTAAAATAATGAAGATAATATGAATGAACCACAGTGTTCAGTTTCTTTGGACTTGAGTTCGTTTTTTAACTATAAATACAAACAGGAAAAAAGCCTACGGCTTTTTCTTCTTTTAAATAGTAAGAGACGAAACTCAAACAATCAAGTAGCTAACTAAGTCCAATGTATGGAATGGTTTGTTATTTCAGTGATCGTCTTTTAATGTAAAAATATAAATACTGTAATCTTAACTATAGTGAAGTTGCGTATGCAGGTTAGTATAGGGAAGAGTTTGATCTTTATTATATTTATTATATATAGGCAAGAGGTCGTTTTTTACTGTATCTCTTACTAGGTTGCTAGCTACCGCTGCAACCCGGATTTTAATGAAAATGTCTTGACTTTAAATATAAATGTACAAGCCTATGCTGTAGTTAAGCTGTTTATGCAAGATAGTAAAGGCAAGAGTTCGTTCCTTATTGTATAAGGTTCAAATCTTACCGCTGGTATACGATTATGTTTGAAAGACTGCAGTGTGAAAAGACATCAAAAATGCAGTTTTTGGTGGAAAAATTTATTCTCTTTTAGAAATAATTTATTTTTGTTACAAAAGGTTTTTAACCCAATTAATTTCCTTTAAAATGAGCTATTGAACAACCCTCTACGATGTTCCAGTGCCAAGCTATCTCTGGAAACAAAGAAAAAAAAAAGAAAAAAATATCCCGTTTAGGAAGAATGTTGTAGTAGCTGCCACTTTTCTTGATTTTCAAGCCAATATATTTCCCTTTCTGTTCAAGCCAAGGGACAGAAAGTTTACTATACAGGGGTTTCGGACAAGGCGGTTCTAATGGTGTACTTTTTGTTTTGATCTGACTCCTTTTTTAGGAACTATGGGTTTTTATATTTCTTAACATTGGACGTGATCGTCTCTTACTAGGTTGCTAGCTACCGCTGCAACCCGGATAACATTGGACGTGATCGTCTCTTACTAGGTTGCTAGCTACCGCTGCAACTCGGATCTTTACTGTAGTTTTGATCTGACTCCTTTTTTTAGGAGCTCTGGGTTTTTATATTTTTTAACATTGGACGTGATCGTCTCTTACTAGGTTGCTAGCTACCACTGCAATCCGGATCTTAACTTTGGACGTGATCGTCACTTACTAGGTTGCTAGCTACCGCTGTAACCCGGATATTTGATATGAAATTATAAACAGAAAAAGCCTCTGGCTTCTTCTTAATAGGAATAGCAAGAGACGACCTGGCTACAAACTATGATTATAGCATCATTGATCAATCTTTAACATGAAATGTTCTTTACTGTAATGGTTTGTTCTTTACTAGGATTCAGCCATCTCCACAGCCATGATACTGATGGAAATTACATAATCCCAATTTATGTTTCTGCTAACATGGGCTAGGCGTCGTTCTTTATTGTGATATCTCTGGAAACAAAAGAAAAAAAATATCCCGTTTAGGCAGAATGTTGTAGTAGCTGCCAATTTTCTTGATTTTCAAGCCAATATATTTCCCTTGCTGTTCAAGCCAAGGGACAGAAAGTTTACTATACAGGGGTTTCGGATAAGGCGGTTCGAATGGTGTACTTTTTGTTTTGATCTGACTCCTTTTTTAGGAGCTATGGGTTTTTATATTTCTTAACATTGGACGTGATCGTCTCTTACTAGGTTGCTAGCTACCGCTGCAACCCGGATAAAAATAATTTGTTTTAATTACAAAAGGTTTTTAACCCCATTAATTTCCTTTAAAATGAGCCATTGAACAACTCTCTATGTTCCAGTGCCAAGCTATCTGTTGAATTACTAACCTTTGCTATAATTAAGTGGTGTATAAAACTTAGTATAGGCAAGAGGTCGTTCTTTATTATAATCTAATATAAAACTATGATGACATTCATTATTTATCTAGTAGGGTTTCAGACAAGGTAATTCTAATGATGTACTTTTGTTTTGATCTGACTCTATTTTTAGGAGTTTTGGGTTTTTATATTTCTTAGCATTGGACTGATCGTCTCTTACTAGGTTGCTAGCTACTGCTGCAACCCAAATTCACATATATATTTATTTATGAGAGGCAGCCTGGCCGAGTGGTCCAAGGCACTGGTGTTAGCCACCAGTCTCTTCGGAGGCGTGGGTTCAAATCTTACCGCTGATATACGATTATGTTTCAAAGAGTGCAGTGTGAAAAGACATCAAAAATGCAGTTTTTGGTGGAAAAATTTATTCTCTTTTAGAAATACTTTATTTTAGTTACTATAGATTTTTAACCCAATTAATTTCCTTTAAAATGAGCTATTGAACAACCCTCTACGATGTTCCAGTGCCTAGCTATCTCTGGATACAAAAGAAAAAAGAAAAAAAAATATCCCGTTTAGGCAGAATGTTGTAGTAGCTGCCACTTTTCTTGATTTTCATAATTTTCTTGATAATGTGAAATTGTTTGTTACTCAAACATTCTAAATATTTTTACAGTTTACAGAGTTTAGCACTTTTTCTCATGTCTTTTGCATTGTCATAATAAAAATACTGTAATCTTAACTATAGTGAAGTTGCCTATGCAAGTTAGTATAATGAAGAGTTCGATCTTTATTATTAATTTCGGTCTTTATTACAGTTTTCAAAACGTGTTTTTTTCACTTTTTTGCTACTATGTGCTCTGGTTCGTCTTTCACTAGGTTGTGCCAACCACTGCAATTATGATTTTCAAAACATGTTTTAAACTTTTAGTTACTATGGCCTTCGGTTTGTCTTTTATTAGATTGCAGCTACAGCTACAACTAGAGCTCGTTCTTTACTATAAAATTGTGGATTCATCAAAACTTTCCCGTATAATACATCACAAACCGTTTTAATCACATTCACTGATGTGAGCAGCTTAGCGCAGCGGAAGTGCGTTCGGCGTTTGCCGCAGAGATGGACGGATCGAAACCTCATTGAACCTCCCTGGGCCTATGGTCTAGCGGTCTTTGGGTAGGTTTCGATCTACCAACCTGTGAAGCTGCTCTGAAGATTCTTATCAAGAAAACTTCATCATTGTGATAACTCTCCTTGCTCTTTCGTTTGGCTCCCTCAATTTTTAATTCTCGATAATCGTGGTCTGTTAAATACCTTTGCTTTACTCTTTTCAAGATGCTATCTCTGTTTTGTGTGTAGTACTGTTTTCTTACGTTTAGCTTGCTTGGATGAAACCATATTAATATCATTTTTGTATTATTATGGTCACTTATATAATAATCATGACGTCATGGCGCAATGATATTATTTCATGACGTGTTGTGTCGAAAGATATTAGTAAAATGTTAGATTTATATCTAAACCTTCTTACCTGTCGGGAAAGCTGCCTTGATCATGAAGGAGGCGCTCCCAGGGCAAGGCCTTTCCATTGTACATCGGATTGGTTGACCCCTGTGATTAACCCAAATTGGGGTTACTCAACAGTGTAATTTGGGTAGTGGCGGCTGCGTTCGCGAGGAACCCTGTCCACACATTGACAAGTATTTTCATTTTTTCCTCTTTTATATGTCACACATTTGAAGATTAAAGGAAAAAGTATACAATTTGATATTGTTCAAGACAGTAATGGGACATGTTTTTTTCACTTGTTGGCTACTATGGGCTCTGGTTCGCCTTTCACTAGGTTGTGCCAACCGCTGCAATTATGATTTTCAAAACATGTTTGAAACTTTTAGTTATTATGCGCTTCGGTTTGTCTTTTACTAGATTGCAGCTACAGCTACAACGAGAGCTCGTTCTTTACTATAACGTCGGGGAGAACTTTTAATATGTTGAATTAAAAGCACTATCTTTTCAATTTAAAATTTAAAAAAGAAACTTGTTTATTTACATTCTAGATAAAATAATGAAGATAATATGAATGAACCACAGTGTTCAGTTTCTTTGGACTTGAGTTCGTTTTTTAACTATAAATACAAACAGGAAAAAGCCTACGGCTTTTTCTTCTTTTAAATAGTAAGAGACGAAACTCAAACAATCAAGTAGCTAACTAAGTCCAATGTATGGAATGGTTTGTTATTTCAGTGATCGTCTTTTAATGTAACAAATCCAGCCGGTGTCTTTTTCTTTTAATTTGTAGTTCAGCTATCAATAAAACCCTATCATTACTATATCATTAACTATAATTAAGTTGAGTATCTAATCTATTATAGGCAAGAGTTCGTTCTTTATTATAAAATCTTCATCATTGTGATAACTCTCCTTGATCTTTTGTTTGGCTGTCTCAATTTTTGCATGTCTATAATCTTCATCATTGTGATAACACATCTTGCTGTTTTGTTTTGCTCTCTCAATTATTACTTCTCGATACGCCTGGTCGGTTGAATACCTTTGTTTTGCTCTCTCAATTATTACTTCTCGATACGCCTGGTCGGTTGAATACCTTTGTTTTGCTCTCTCAATTTTTACTTCTCGATGCGCCTGGTCGGTTGAATATTTTTGCTTTTCTCTTTTCAAGATACTATCTCTGTTGTTTGTGTAGTACTGTTTTTTTCAACTTGCGTGCGACTTGCTTGATTGAAACCATTATGTAATTATGAATGAGAACATTTTCATCTTTGTAGTTCTTAAGTAGTAATTATGACGTCACAGCGTAATGATTTTGTTGACGTCATAGAGCAATGATATTATTTCATGACGTCTTCAGAAACAACAATATAATTTCATGTTTTTCTATTCACGTCATAGCTCTAATATAAAACTATGATGACATTCATTATTTATCTAGTAGGGTTTCAGACAAGGTAATTCTAATGATGTACTTTTGTTTTGATCTGACTCTATTTTTAGGAGTTTTGTTATATTTCTTAGCATTGGACTGATCATCTCTTACTAGGTTGCTAGCTACTGCTGCAACCCAAATTCACATATATATTTATTTATGAGAGGCAGCCTGGCCGAGTGGTCCAAGGCACTGGTGTTAGCCACCAGTCTCTTCGGAGGCGTGGGTTCAAATCTTACCGCTGGTATACGATTATGTTTGAAAGACTGGAGTGTGAAAAGACATCGAAAATGCAGTTTTTGGTGGAAAAATTTATTCTCTTTTAGAAATAATTTATTTTAGTTACAAAAGGTTTTTAACCCAATTAATTTACTTTAAAATGAGCTATTGAACAACCCTCTACGATGTTCCAGTGCCAAGCTATCTGTGGAAAAGAAAAAAAAAGAAAAAAGAAAAAAATATCCCGTTTGGGGAGAATAACGTGGTTAAAGTCAATTTTCTTGATTTTCAAGCCAATATATTTCCCTTGCTGTTCAAGCCAAGGGACAGAAAGTTTCCTATACAGGGGTTTCGGACAAGGCGGTTCTAATGGTGTACTTTTTGTTTTGATCTGACTCCTTTTTTAGGAACTATGGGTTTTTACATTTCTTAACATTGGACGTGATCGTCTCTTACTAGGTTGCTAGCTACCGCTGCAACCCGGATTATTTTAGTTACTATGGGCTAGAAGTTCGTTCTTTACTGTACCAGTACCAAGCTATATGTAGAATTACTAACCTATACTATAATTAAGTGGTGTATAAAATTTAGTATAGGAAAGAGGTCGTTCTTTATTATAATTTTCAACTAAAACTAAATGATCTTAGAGTTTTGATTTTTCTATAGCATCATATTCAGTGACAGCTTCATAGAAAGGTAGCCTGATAGCAAAACACAAAGAAGAGTTTAAGTTTTAGTTTAGAGTTTTAATTTAGAGTATTATGGCGTTTATAATGGCATTATAACGGCATAGTTATGTGAGGCAGCGTGGTCGAGCGGTTTAAGGTGCTGGTGTTAGCCACTCTTCAATTCGGAGGCATGGGTTCGAATCCCACCGCTGACAGTATTTTATACCAAAGCTGATTATAATCTTGTTTTAGTTACTATGGACTGAAGTTCGTTCTTTACTATAATTTATTATAAAAAATATTACTTTTCTTTTGCTAAATGGATGTCTTTACAAATTAACTACAAATTAACAATTTACAAATTAACTAGCAAAAAATTTTTTAAGCCTGATGAAGATTTAACTAATGTGTCAAAAGTAAGGTTGCAAGTCGACGATTTTGTTTTGGCCTTATTATAATTGGTATGGTGAAATAATAATATGCATATGGCTCTTAAATCATACTTCTTTATGGTTCCATATAGTCTAGAGGCTAGGATAGTTAACTTTCACTTAACAGGCTCGGGTTCGATTCCCGGTGTGGGAAAATTTTTAACTCTATAATCTTCGAACATTTGAACCTTTTATAATCTATAATGATGTATAATATAAATACTGTAATCTTAACTATAGTGAAGTTGCGTATGCAAGTTAGTATAGGGAAGAGTTCGATCTTTATTATAAATTATTACGTCATGTATGGTTATTAGTAGATAATCGGTAAAATATTCGTTCTTTATTATTACCTAACAAAAAATAAAACTAATTTTAAAATTTTCAGGTATTTTTCTAGTTTAAATTAAAAGATTAAAATTGATGCTCAGATACCAAAAATATTTTTGCAGTTTATAATTTTAGTGATCGTGAATTGAAAACTAAAATAAAATAAAAACTGAATTTTTCAATTTTTACGTAACGTCACTCATTACATCATATATGGTTATTAGTACACAATCGGTGTTAGATATTACGTCACGTTACTTATTACTTCATATATGGTTGTGATTGCTTAAAAAATCAAATATCTTTGGAAAGACTGTAGTATGAAAAGGCATCAAAAATGCAGTTTTTTTATAAAAAGTGATTCTATCTTTAATTTTTTGTGATTTGATTAAGAAAGGCATTAGAACTTCTAATTTATGTTCAAATAAGCCCTCTCGCAAAATTCTAGGACTTCTGGGTCGCTACGATCACCCCTGGTAAAAAGAAAAATGCAAACAAATTAACACGTATCCGTGATCTTTCTTCTAGCAAAAATTACAAAATTCCACATTTTTTCAGATAAGAGCTTGAAACCTCTAAAGTAAGGTTCTCTGATACGCTAAATCTGATGGTCTGATTTTCATTAAGATTCTATAATTTTTACGGGGTGTTTTTCCCTTTTCCTGAAAATCAGATTCTATCATTTTTACGGGGTGTTTTTCCCTTTTTCTGAAAATCTGGTAAATTTTCTCAGGCTCGTAACTTTTGATGGGTAAAAGTAAACATGATGAAACTTATGTATTTAAAACCAGCATTAAAATCCAATTCTTTTGATGTATCTATTGATATTAAAATTCTGTTTTTTATGGTTTCGGTTACTATTGAGACGTGTCGCTCTTACTATACAGTTCGTTACCTCGAACTGTTTGATGTGGAAAAGAAAAGAAAAAAGATGCTCTCTATGCAGAA